>CANTUT010000460.1:125000-332500 GCA_947687605.1 Reutealis trisperma
AGTGTTTGCAAGAAGGAAAAAAATTGAAGCTTTTGTTCATGATCCGAGAGAAAAGTTTAGACTAAATTAGGCTGGACAGTATGTGCTTAAGAACATCTTATCCGACAAGGCGCCATCCTCATGGATGTGGATAGAAATATATTCTCCCATTCTTACAACCTGAATTAGCAGAAGAGATATTTTAGTTGAAGATAACATCTACATTTCATTTTTATTTTTAGAACTACATAGGCCTGATTCTCTCTAAAAAAAATGATTGATAAAAAAGTGATATAAGGATACATAGGCAGCCCGACTCGAGTGCTATCCAAATCATAATATTAAATATTTTGTTTGCATTATATTCTCATTTTCTCTATGCCTAATACATCATTCACTTAATTCTTTTGCCTAAAAAACAACAAGATAGAAAAAAAAAAAAAAAAAAAAAGAGAGAAGAAAAAAGAAGAAGAAAAATAATGCTCACTAAGCTGAAAACTTGAAAGGGCGGCTTAGGCAGAAATTAGATCAAAAATAAAATATGTCTCATTTAATAGTGATCAAATTTTACAATGTACAATCCATCATCATGACAAAAAAAAAAAAAAAAGGATAGCCTTTTTAATATTCTATAGCTTATCTTGTATCGTGTTGTCTTATCAACCTGCAAGTATTTTGAACAAAAAGCAAAAAAGGTTATATCTAAAGTCATGGTCTAGCATTTCCTCCTCTACCTCCTAAGGTGCACATCTCTCATTTCCTCATCAAAATTAGAGTCTGCAACAATCTCCTCAAATGGGCACACCCCTCCTCCAAGTCTCTATAGCTCTATTTGTCACAATAGTAGAAATTCCAATATAATCAAAATTGCTCACCACATCAGTATCAAAAACCCTCTTTTAAGTACCAGTAGTTCTGAAATTGCTCTAAAAAAATCCTCCTCTGTAGTTCAAAAAATTGCAATACCCATTTCTACCCTAACTATACCAGTTTTTCTCTAAAACACCACTATAGTGTCATCAGGTCCTTATTACAGTTACAGTCTCCTTTGTCACTGCCAGCACAATTTGAGTCACTACTGCAAACTATGGTGTCGGAATTCTAGTAGATCCCCAAGTCTACTTTAAAGATTGAGTCACTGTGTACCCTTAATTTTGCACCCTCCAGTATGCGTTTGAACTTTAGAAGCACTTAGGCCTAGTAAACAAACCTCCAAACGACGAAAACTCTCAAAATGGGGAAACTAGAAAAATTAAAATATGTCTTTTTGACATTTGAACCCCTTCAAATCATTAGTGACTAAGTAACGAATACAACATGATCGGAATCGTGAAAAATGGACGAGAAACAAGCAAGAATGGGCAAAAATAGTCTAAACAGGCAAAAAAAGGCTTGTTGCCTCAATGACCTGTGGCATTGCTGCAAAGGCCTCTGCGAAACCTTAGAGGTTTGTGCAACACTGCTGCAGAGTGCTCTGTAGTAATACAAAGCTCTTTGCGGTAACTTCGATGAAAACTCCATTTTTTGCAATCCCATATTGAAATTTGATGTATTCTATGCTCTAATCCTCTTCCTACATATAAAAGGCCTCTCCACACTTCAAAATACCAACTTCTAAAGCTTGATAAGTATTAACTTCAAGCAAACCACTTTGCATTTGCTCTTTGCTTCATAAAGCAAGTTAAGGGGTTTCTCTTTTATTCTTACTCAACTAGTTAAAGGCTTTTAGCTCGGCTATTTGAGGCAAGTCCATCGCCCAAGGCTTATGTTAGGAGGTTTCTCCTTGACTCTTACCCAACTAGTTAAAGGCTTTCCACCTGCCTATTCAAGGCAAGTCTATTGGCTAAGGCTCATTTCTCTAGTCCGAGGCTTATCGCCCATCATCCGAGGCAAGCCACCATGCCATCCAAGGCTAGTCGCCGCCCACCATCTAAGGTAAGCCACTACCCATTGTCTGAGGCTATCCGCCGCTCACCATTTAAGGCTAGCCGCTGCCTACCATCTAAGGCCAGTAGTCGCCTGGCATTCGAGGTAAGCTGCTTTTCCTTTAATTTTCTTTTATTTAAGTTTCTTTGCCCATTTTAGTTAGTTAATTAAATTGATTCATCTAGGTTGCTAGCTAATCAACTCGGTAGTCAATTAAGTTAATTAATTAGCTCCACCCTCTTCTAATCAATCAGTCAAAACATGATAAAGTGGTCAGGCTAAACTAACCCATTCACAAGAAGGGAGAACTATGTGAATTTTGATTCCCATTCAAAGGGATACGCAGGCATGCTTAGTTCAAGCATCGAATCTTATTAAAACTAACCAACTTTCCCCCTCTGTCACTTTCTTCACTTTCTTTTATTGTGTTTTCTTTTTACTTTGTTATTCGGCTTAGTTTAGGGAATGTGTGACTTCCCTAGAACACATAAGGGCTAAAAGAGGTATCCCCTAAGTTTGAGATTTTTATTATAATGTTAACTTTCTTTTGAACTTTACTTTTGTATTTACTTTATTATTGAATCAGTTGAATGATCATGCATATTATAAACTATCCATGCATCTTAAATTATTCATGAAAAATATTTTAAGTCACTCTTATATTAATTGGCCAAACTTATTTTTTTAAAGTAAACTGAAAACCTAGTGCTTGAATCCTCTTTGGTTTTGAGGCTAGTGATCGTTTTTTCCTTTGGGTAATAATTGGAGTCAAATAGGTTTTTTCTTATATTTCCCAAATAAAAATAAATTAAGGTGGCAACTGTAAAAATAATTTCCAAATCAATCAAAGAAAAGTCTGAGGGCTTCCCTGTAAGTTCTTTCCTAAATGAGCATTTTGATTCCCTTTAGCAGTGATATGATGAAAATATGTATACCTAAACTAATCAATTAATAGTTAATTTTGTGTTTTGATGCATGAATTTTATCTTTAAAGTGGTGCTTTTAATCTTGTTTTTAAGTGTTCTTTAAGTAATCTAGGTAACTCTCAAAGGATCAAAGGTGCTATGCATGAAAGGGAAGAAGTTTTGCAAGGACTAGCCAAGACAAGCTTGTGCCGACTCGTGCCCTATTGGTGCTAAGTCATGACAGAAGACTTTGGTGCTAACTCATGCCCTTTAGTGCTGAGTCATGCCAGAAGCCACATGGTACCGACTCATCCTAGCCTGTCTCGAGTAGTTATGGTGCCTTTTCATCAAAACACTTCACAAAAGGCTCCTTTTTGCAAAGGACATGATTTGGGATACCTAGAAAACTATAAATAAGAATGTTTTATAGAATTTTAGACATGTGGTATTAGTATTATTCATATATTAAGTTAGTAATTAAAAGTGTAATTCAAGTGTTCAAAAGTTAGAACAAGATTGAAGAGTCACTAAGGCATTCAAGCAAGCATTCAAGGACACTTCTTCAAAGTAAATTTCTGGAGCAAGGATTGAAGAAAATATCATCAAAGTTTCCTTTCCCTTGTCTTTTTTATCTTTGTTCCTTGATGTTCATCTTGTCTTTTTGTCTAAACTTTGTCATTTACACTATAAATATACACTAGTTTGGTTTCTTTGAATTGCAATAAAGTATTGGTTTTAATCATTCTATTTCTTATATGCTTTGTATGATTTAGTTTTAATTGTGTGCTTAATTAATGTTGTATGTGCTTGATCACCATGTATAACATGATAGTCAAATTATTCACAGTGAGAGTTGGGATAAATTGATGGAGAAACAATTAAAATTACTTAGAGAATAGGATACGCACTTGGAGACAAGCAAATCCACTCTAAGGGGAATTATAGTATTGGCATGAATGTTTATGGTTCTATTCTATCTCTATGATGACATGAGAATACTCATAGAATCTAGATCAAACACTTCTAATTGACAACAAGAGTTGCTTTTAGGAATTATAGACCATACTCTCAATCATTGCATGCATATAACACATCTTATTAAAATCAATTCCGAATTGTAATTCAATCTAATCAACACTCTTAATCGTAATATTAGTATAGTAGCATATAGTTAGTTTTAAATCTCTTATTTAATATCCTTGCCTATCCATCCTAGTAACTGTCCAATTAATATGAAATTTCCAAGTTCCCCAGAGTTCGACACCCTACTCATCCTATACTAATCCTTTTGGATTTGGGTCACCCACAGTAGGCCTAACAAATTTTTGGCGCCGTTGCCGGGGAACTTGTTGTAATTTTTATTAATTTAGATAGTGAAAAGTTGTTTTAGGTTTTTGCTTTTGTTTTATAATTTTTAATTTTTATTTTAATTCTAGTTAAACATGCGACAAAGTAGAAGCTCTAATGATCTTCTATTTGATCCTGAAATTGATCGAACTTTTTATGCTTTGCATAGGAATCAAAGACAAAGAGAAGAAGATCAACACAACTTAATGGCCGGAGAAAGACAAACGTTAGGCAACTTTGCCATACCTAACATCATAGATTGTGTGGGATGAATAATGGCTCCTTCAATTGCAAACAACAACTTTGAAATCAAACCTAGCATCATTCAAATGGTGCAAAATAATCAGTTTGGTGGTTTGCAAGGGAAGGATCCATATGCACACATCTTGACATTCTTGAACGTATGTGCAACATTTAAAATAAATGGAGTATTGGATGATGCAATTCGATTGAGGCTCTTCCAATTTTCAGTCAAAGAAAAAGCTCAAATATGGTTGGCAAGTTTACCAAGTGAATCAATCACCACTTGGGATCAATTGAAGCAAGCATTCCTTCAAAAGTACTTCCCTCCACAAAAGACTGCAAAATTCCGTAATGAGATCAACACCTTCAAGTAAAATCCAAATGAAACAATTTATACTTCTTGGGAAAATTTTAAAGAACTCCAAAGGCAATGCCCACATCATAGATTGCCTTATTGGATGATTCCTTAAATTTTTTATAACGGATTAACAAATGAGAATCGCAACATAGTCGATGCCGCAACTGGAGGTAAATGGATGGATAAGACAGCAAGAGAGGCTGTCACTTTACTTGAAGAACTTGCATCCCAAGGATACATGGGAGACGAGACAACTATGGCAAAAGCAAAAGGGATCTTGGAACTTGTCACTATTAACCTGCTAACAGCAAAAGTAGACGCACTCACCAAAATGGTAAGTAAAACTCAAATTAATTCTATTGAAAATACTGATGTTGTTTGTGAACTATATGGAGGTCCTCATCCTTATTCCCAATGTAGTTCAAATGAGGAGGTAAATTATGTCCAAGGGGGGGGGGGGGTATAACCAAAGAATGGGTATGAACTCAAACACATACAACCATCAATGGAAGAACCATCCTAGTTTTTCTTGGTCTAACCCATCCTCCCAATTAAACCCACCGATTAACCAAAATCTCAAACTAAATAACCCACCAGGTTTTCCCATGAAGCAACCCTATACTCCTACACCACCTAAATCTACTTTAGAGACCCTTCTAGAGCAGTTTGTAGGAACACAAATATCCATTAATAAACAAAGCAAGGAGCAATTTAAACAACTTAATTCCAAAATTGATCAACTTGCTACTCACAACAGAATTTTAGAAACTCAAATTGCCCAACAAGCTTCTTCCTCTAACCCTAAACCTGTAGGTAAGTTACCTAGTCAACCAGAATTTGTTCAAAGAGAGACTTGCCAAGTAATTACTCTAAGAAGTGGTAAGATGGTTGAAAATACTGCTAATAAGAATAAAAATGATATAGTAGGTGATGATGAAGTAAACTGAGAAAGTAACTAAGGGAGTGGGATTAAAGATAATAATAAAAATGAAAGTATCATACCACCTAAGGTTAATGATCCTAAAATAGATATTAAGACCTTGCCCTTTCCTCAAAGGTTCATAAGAAGGAACCTAGATAAGCAATTTGGCAAATTCCTAAAGTATCTTAAAGATATTACTATTACTATTCCATTCTTAGATGCTATAAGGGATATGCCAGCTTGGGGTAAAATTTTAAAAGACATGGTCTCTCATAAAAGCAAGCTAAAAGATTATGGTCTAGTATCTTTAGTAGAAGAATCTAAGGCCATGTTTTTTAAGTCCCCTCCTAAGCAAAAAGATCTTAGATGTTTCACCGTCCCATGCATGGTTGGAGGAAAGTATTTTGATAAAGCTTTATGTGATATTGGTGCTAGTGTAAGTTTAATGCCTTATTCTATTTATTTAAAACTTAATTTGGGTAAACTTAAGCCTATTAAGATGTGTCTCTTAATGGCTAACAAGACTATTACCTATCCAATTGGCATTCTTGAGAATGTGCCAACAAAAGTAGGTAAATTTATAGTTCCTGCAGATTTTGTTGTCCTAGACATGGAGGAAGACCTTGAAATTCCTATCTTGTTTGGAAGACCGTTCTTAGTAATGGTAGGTGCTATTATTGACATGAAGAAAGGTAAAATCACATTTGAGGTAAACAATGAATGCATAGAATTTGATGTTCTTAAGATGATGAAATCTTCACCTATGGAAGGAGTTAGTAGGATTGACTCTATAAACTTAATTGATGAATGTACAAATGAGGTCAAATATGAATGCATAAGTCAAGAACCTATTCCCCCTTACCAAGACCAAGAAGAAAAGGTAAATCTTTTAGAGACTACTTCACATCATCACTCCTTCCAACCTTCTAGATTTGAACTTATAGAAAGAAATAATGACCCAAATTCTTCTTCAAGAGAAGAAGTAAGTTTTGAACTCAAGCCTTTGCCATCAAATTAAAAATATGCATTCCTTGATTCTAAATCTAAATTCCCTTTTATTGTGAATTTATCATTGTCTTTGGAAAATATCAATCTTTTGTGCAATGTGTTGCTTAAACAAAGAAGTTCCATTGGTTACTCTTTGAATAATCTAAAAGGTATTGGCCCTAATATTTGCATACACAGGATAATCTTAGAAGATAATGCTAAGCCTTCCATTAAAGGTCAAAGGAGACTTAATCCAACGCTCAAAGAAGTGGTAAGAAAAGAGGTCACAAAATTACTTGATAATGGCATCATATACTCAATTAGTGATAGTAAGTGGGTAAGTCTTGTTCAAGTTGTCCCTAAAAAGGGTGGCTTGACTGTTATTAAAAATGAATCAAATTATTTAATCCCTACTAGGACTGTCACTAGATGGCATATGTGTATAGACTATAGAAAATTGAATAAAGCAACTAAAAAAGATCATTTTCCACTTCCATTTCTTAACCAAGTATTAGAAAAATTAGCAAATTATTCTTATTTTTGTTATTTGGATGGTCTTAGTGGTTTTTATCAAATACCTATCTACCCTGAAGACCAATCAAAAACCACTTTTACATGTCCCTATGGAACTTTTGCATTTAGACGCATGCCATTTGGTTTATGCAATGCACCTGCAATGTTTCAAAGATGCATGTTTTCTATCTTTAGTGACTTAATAGATGACTGCGTTGAAGCTTTTATGGACGATTTTAGTGTTTATGGAACTAACTTTAAAAATTGTCTAGAAAATCTCTCTAAAGTTCTTAACAGGTGTAAGGAGCATGGACTAGTACTTAATTGGGAAAAGTGTCATTTTATGGCACAAGAAGGAATAGTACTAGGGCATATAGTATCCAAAAGGGGTATTGAAGTGGATAGAGCCAAGGTTAAAGTAATCACAAATTTGCTACAGTCCAAATGTGTTAAGGACATTCGAAGTTTCTTAGGACATGCCGGGTTCTATAGACAGTTTATCAAGGATTTTTCCAAAATTGCCAAGCCATTGTGCAATTTGCTTGTGAAGGAAGCTACCTTTGAGTTCGATGAAGTATGTCATGAAGCTTTTGAGACCCTAAAGAAAGCTCTTACATTCGCACCAATTCTACAGCCACCTAATTGGGAGCAACCTTTTGAAATTATGTGCGATGCTAGTCGTTTCGCAGTTGGAGCAGTCCTTGGGCAAAGGAAGGAAGGTAACCCTTATGTAATTTACTATGCAAGTAAGCTACTTGATGATGCCCAAATCAACTATACAACTATGGAGAAGGAACTACTAGCCATAGTTTATGCATTTGATAAATTTAGAGCATACTTGGTAGGTCAAAAGGTAATTGTATATTCTGACCATGCTGCTCTAAAGTACCTCTTAAGTAAAAAGGATGCTAAACCTAGGCTACTAAGGTGGATTCTTATGCTCCAAGAGTTTGATTGGGAAGTAAGGGATAAGAAAGGAAGTGAAAACCTTATAACAGACCATCTCTCTATACTTGATCAAGAAGGTTTGAGGAAGCTTAATGATGGAGTACCAATACATGAGACCTTCCAAGATGAGCATTTGTTTAATGTTGTATCACAAGAAATTCCATGGTATGCTGACATTGCTAACTTTCTTGTAAGTGGGATTCTTCCTTATGGTTTAGATTATAGGCAAAGAAAGAAATTTTTGCATGATACTAAATTTTATTATTGGGAAGAACCTTTGCTTTATAAAAGATGTGCAGATGGGCTAATAAGGAGATGCATTCCTCAAGGTGAGATTCAAGATATTTTAAAACATTGTCATTCCTTAAATATGGGTGGACACTTTGGTGCAACAAAAATGACTTCAAAGGTATTACAATGTGGTTTTTGGTGGCCTAATTTATTCAAAGATGCTAGAGAATTTGTCCTTACATGCGATAGATGTCAAAGAATGGGTAATATATCTAGAAGAAATGAGATGCCCTTAAATGGCATTCTTGAGGTAGAACTTTTTGATGTATGGGGGATGGACTTTATGGGTCCTTTCCCTAGTTCTTTAGGCTATAAATACATCTTAGTTATGGTAGACTATGTGTCTAAATGGGTTGAAGCAATACCTACTATTACTAATGATGCTAAGGTAGTTAAGAAAATACTTAAAAAAGTAATCTTTCCTAGGTTTGGTACTCCAAAAGCTTTGATAAGTGATGGAGGTTCCCATTTCTGTAATAATATCATAGAAAGTCTACTTAAAAAATATGGAGTTAATCATAAAATAGCTACTCCTTACCATCCACAAACAAGTGGACAAGTTGAGGTAAGCAATAGGGAAATTAAGTGGATTCTAGAGAAGACTATTTCTTCTTCTAGGAAAGATTGGGCATTAAGGCTAGATGATGCCTTATGGGCATATAGAATTGCTTTTAAAACTCCCATTGGCCTTACCCCATATCAATTAATCTATGGTAAATCTTGTCATTTGCCTGTTGAACTTGAACATAAAGCGTATTGGGCAACTAGGGCTTTGAACTTTGATATGGATAAAGTAGGTAAGAAAAGACTTTTGCAACTCAATGAACTAGAAGAACTAAGGTTAAATGCATATGAAAATGCAAAGTTATATAGAGATCGTACTAAATTATGGCATGATAAGAACATTCTCAATAGGGATTTCCAAAAAGGTGAGCTTGTTTTACTCTATAATTCAAGGTTAAGACTATTTCCTAGAAAACTAAAATCAAGATGGTCTGGACCTTTTAAAATTATTAAAGTTCATCCATATGGAACTATTGAGATTGCTAATGACAAAGATGAATCTTTTAAGGTAAATGGCCATCGTCTTAAACCTTACTTTGCTGGTACACCATTAGAAAAATCAAGGTCAGTAACCCTCTTTACTTAATAGTATGTTTATTTACTACATAGTATATTTATTTTAAAATTTTATGTTTGTTTATTTTAAATTTCATGTTTATTTAATTTAATGTTTAAGTTTTGATGTTTAATATTAATTTTATTTTAATACATACACATGATATATATTTAAAAAAAAAATGACTGAGTTTGTGCCGAGTCGTGCCCATAGGACACAACTCGTGACAGAACCCACCCATGCTGAGTCGTGCCCTATGGTGCCGACTCGGTACAATTGACAAAATTTGAAACACCCAAAAATTTGAATTTCTACACCAATTTTTCTTTTCTTTTCATTCCCAATTCAATTGTAATATGTTTTGTTCTTATTTTTGGTCAAAAACTAACTTATTCAACACTCTTTTCCCAAAACAAATCAATGAAAAGTTATTGCTTTTCCAAAAAGAATCACACATCTTCCCAAAATATATGACTTTTCACATCACACTCTTACACACCTATAAAATCCTAACCCTTACAACACCACTACCCTACCCTTTCTTTTCAGATTTTGAAAACACAAATCCTAATATTTAAATAATTCTTTCTTTTATTTAAACATCATCTTCTTCATTTCATCATTCACACTACACTATATTTACTCATAGTTGCAGAAATTTTCTATTCTTCTTCTCTATTTTCTAACTATGGGCAAGACCAAAGGATCAACTTCTTCAAGGCCTCAAGAGGAGCAACAAGAAGAAGACCTTGCATCAATGTATGAGTCCTCCTTTCCCATTCACTCACATGAAGGAGCCAAGTTCTCTAAAATCAAACGTAGAGAAATTGTATCTTGTAAGTATTTTCCTCCCTCTTTAATTCGTGATGTTGGCATGGAGGAAGTATTCAATCAAGTTCTTACCTCTTGTGGTTTGAAAAAGCTTGTAAGTGTGCAAGAACATTCCTATGGCAATCTTGTTTATGAGTTTTTTAGTACACTTGATATCAATGATACTAATTCTCAAATTCTAGAATTTAGATTGTTTGGCCAACCTTACCAATTAACTTATAATTTTATGCAAAAAGTTTTTGGTTTTAAAAGAAGTGATGTTTGTGATGTCACTAATGATTTTAATGTTAATGACTTTTGGACATTCTTAACTGATATAGAAACCCCTTTTGAACCTAAAAAGGGAAAAGTAATGTTCATCAAGGATTTGAAATTCTGGATGTTGCATAAAGTCATTGCATGTGTTATTTTTGGTAAAACTGAAACTAATAGAGTAACTGTTCAAGAACTGTTTTTGATGTGGTGTGTTCATAAATCAAAGCAAGTGTGTTGGACATATTGGATTTTTAATCAACTCCTCATGCGTGTTACACAAAAGGAGCATCCATTAACACATGGTCATATTGTTACAAGTATTGCTAAGGGATTTCATATTGATTGCTTAAACTTTCCTTATGTTGTCAAATACTCATATTTCACAAAGCAAGCCTTTGTAAGAGGTGAGGTTATGGATGGAGATTTTAACCATGTTACAGCTTACACATGATCTTATTGGAAGGGGTTACGTCACCCTATTTATAATTCAGATGAAGACTCCGATGATGATGTTCCACCGCCTAGAGACCCACCACCACCAAGAGCCCAATCAACGGTTCAACTTACATTACCACCATCATCCTCTACACAAGGAGAAGCAAGTGGCTCCACTCTTAGTGACCACTAACTTTTGGAGGAGATTTTGGCAAACCAAAGGAGCATGCAACGTCAACTTACCGCTTTGGAGGCTAGGAACCACAGGATGGAGCGCACGCAATATAGTATGGACTATGAATTGCGTAAGTTTTTTAGCTACTCTGGGTATGAAATTCCTTCACCACCACCACCACCCGATGATCAATGAGGTATGTTTTTCTTCCCTTCTCCATCATCTTCACTTTTCTTCACATTGGGGACAATGTGAATTTCAAGTATGGGGGAGGAATTGAATGCTAAAGTTTGAAGCTTTCTATTTACTTTTATGTTTTATTTTGTTTTGATTTTCATTTTCTGCCTTTTTAATACATTTTGCATGATTGTTGTTTTATTTAAGTTTAGTATTTTACAATTTGCATTAAGAATTTTTGTCCTTTTACTTGAGTTTCTCCATGTTATTATATCTTGATTAAGATTTCTCATTCTGTTTTCTAACTAATTTGATGATCGTTCTTGATAAATGCCCAATTGGTAAAATTCTTAAGTCTTTTTCTAGTATTTGTTAAGATTTTGTCTTTTTATCTCACTCTTATTGCTTCTAAAAGATTTCTAATTATCTAGTCAATTTTCTAATTTTGCTTAATTGTCAAAATTAATATAAGTTAAGTCTTTGAATTTGCATGATTTAATTTGCTTAAAGGAAACTATAGCCATAATAGGAGGTATGCATTAGTCAATAATGGATGAGGATACTAAAAGAACTATATTTGTTTGCTAATAAAAATGCATATTGAGTAAGTTGTGTGCAAATGAGTTTGCTCCTTAGTTGCATTCAATTCAAAAGATATGTATGGTATGCCTATTAAATATGTACATTGAGTAAGTCGTGCGCGAATGAGTTTGCTCCTTAGTCATGTTCGATTCGAAAGATGTACCTTATTTAAATAAAAAAAAGAAGAAGAATAAGCAAACTATGTATCTAAAAATGCCATGAGACTTATTGCATTCTTACGTGTGCTTTTTCTTGTCCCAAAGAAGGCTACTTGAATTTATTTGAATTCTTCACTTAATGTATGGATACTTTGACTAGAAAAGCATGATTAGGTCCTTGACTAAATAATTGAATAACTTTGTTACCAATAGGGATGAGATAATTAGACAAAGCTCAATTTATGCTATAAGACTTGTCATCCTTTATCATTGTTGGGCACTAAGAACTATATCATCAAAATATTAGCCATATACTCCTTAAATAAATTTTGAAGATTGTTTAATCAAGATTGTTTCATAGTTATCTTGGAGAAACTAAGTAATTTCTTTGTCTCTTCCCTCTTTGTTCTTGCTTAAGGGCAAGTAAGGTTTAAGTATGGGGGAATTTGATATGATGCAAATATGTATACCTAAACTAATCAATTAATAGTTAATTTTGTGTTTTGATGCATGAATTTTATCTTTAAAGTGGTGCTTTTAATATTGTTTTAAGTGTTCTTTAAGTAATATAGGTAACTCTCAAAGGATCAAGGGTTCAATGCATGAAAGGGAAGAAGTTTTGCAAGGACTAGCCAAGACAAGCTTGTGCCGACTTGTGGCCCATTGGTGCTAATTCGTGATAGAAGACTTTGGTGCCGACTCGTACCCATTGGTGCCGAGTCATGCCAGAAGGCACATGGTGTCGACTCATCCTAGCCTGTCTCGAGTAGTTATAGTGCCTTTTCATCAAAACACTTCACAAAAGGCTCCTTTTTGCAAAGGACATGATTTGGGACACCTAGAAAACTATAAATAAGAATGTTTTATAGAATTTTAGACATGTGATATTAGTATTATTCATATATTAAGTTAGTAATTAAAAGTGTAATTCAAGTGTTCAAAAGTTAAAACAAGATTGAAGAGTCACCAAGGCATTCAAGCAAGCATTCAAGGATACTTCTTCAAAGTAAATTTCTGGAGCAAGGATTGAAGAAAATATCATCAAAGTTTCCTTTCCCTTGTCTTTTTTATCTTTGTTCCTTGATGTTCATCTTGTCTTCTTGTCTAAACTTTGTCATTTACACTATGAATATACACTAGTTTGGTTTCTTTGAATTATAATAAAGTATTGGTTTTAATCATTCTATTTCTTATATGCTTTGCATGATTTAGTTTTAATTGTGTGCTTAATTAATGTTGTGTGTGCTTGATCACCATGTATAACATGATAGTCAAATTATTCATAACAAGAGTTGGGATAAATTGATGGAGAAACAATTAAAATTACTTAGAGAATAGGATAAGCACTTAGAGACAAGCAAATCCACTCTAAAGGGAATTATAGTATTGGCATGAATGTTTATGGTTTTGTTCTATCTCTATGATGACATGAGAATGTTCATAGACTCTAGATCAAACACTTTTAATTGACAACAAGAGTTGCTTTTAGGAATTATAGACCATACTCTCAATCATTGCATGCTTATAACACATCTTATTAAAATCAATTTCGAATTGTAATTCAATCTAATCAACACTCTTAATCGTAATATTAGTATAGTAGCATATAGTTAGTTTTAAATCTCTTATTTAATATCCTTGCCTATCCATCCTAGTAACTGTCTAATTAATACGAAATTTCTAAGTTCCCCAGAGTTCGACACCCTACTCATCCTATACTAATCCCTTTGGATTTGGGTCACTCATAATAGGCCTAACAAGCAGATCGAACTAGTGCACAGATGAGGCCTCACAGCTGACGACTCCACTAGGGACTAACTTTCTTTTAATAAAAGAAAAAATAAGTGGACTACTAATTGGTTTAAAAAGAGTTTGGCCTTTTAATATAATTGTGACTTTGCATGCATCACTTGCATATGCTCTTTACTGTTTAGCCTAGTTTAGGAAAACAATGGATAGTGAGTAGCATTGAGTGGGTAACCCTCCTTGAGTCTATTCACCAATAGTGAAATCATCCACCCCGCGATAAATCCTTTAATCCTTTTAAAGGTATAATGAGCATGCATGTAATGTTGGACCCACATGAGGCTCCTTGACTCACATGTGGTTAGATATATTGCTGCTCTAGTGTGATGGGTACCCACATCGAGCCACCCTTACCCTTTCATGTAATGAACTTAGATGCTGGCCTTAGGTTGTATGTACTATAATTAAAACTTTGCATCTTTGCGTTCTCATGAAATGTTTTCCTAATGCATATCATGCATCTACATTGTATAAGAAAACATACATTCATCTCAAATATAGGTCAAACCTTGAATTGAAGAAGGGTCAAACATTCTTACCTCCATTCAAATACCTTCCTTATAAACACTCTCACTTATACCCCATCACCTTATCCAATAACCCTTAAACCATTACCCTAAACCTTTGACCTAAACACCATTATCCCTTTACTCTAGCCCCTAATCTAAGCACTTTCACCCCTAAAACTTAAACACACTCACTTTTATCCCAATCACCTTTGCCCCTACAAAACTAAAACCATCACCCTGACCTTTCATCTTAAACACCTCACCCTAGCCTTTATCATAAACACCATCACCTCAAACACTTTGCCCTAACCTTACCATAAACACCAAATGCTTGAACTTTACACCTAAAATGAACCTAAACTCTTTAAACCTTTGGACCATAAGCCATAAACCAATAACCTTAAAACCCATATCCAACCTAAAATCCCTGCTACCTAACCATAAGCCTAACCTACAACCTTTATCCTTATCTTAAAAAAAAAAGAAAAATAAGCCTAACCCACAGCATCTATCCTTATCTTTAAAAAAAAAAAAAAAAGGAAGAAACTAAACACCTTAGGTTCTCTATACCAAAACCATTATCTTAATCTTACCCTTGTTCAAAATCAAACCCACTATGCTTAAGCCCAACACCCATGGCCCATTACCTTCAAAACCAGCTTGTTACCCTTAAGCCCAACAACTTTGGCCCAACATGTTACCTTAAACCCAATACTTTTGATCCTACCCTAAACCCAAAACCTTTGTCCCATTTTATCTTAAGCCCAAAAAATGGTTGGCCCGTGACACAATAGGGAAGCCTTTTCTCTTAGGATTTATGTGTCTATGCCTTCACCACCTTTTCTATTCCATACCCATCACTTACCTTGTTACTTTGATTTGAAGGTACCAATGGCCAACCCACTTAACATGGCTTTCCTAACTACACTTGTGACCAGACTTCTTAAGAAGCAAGAAGAGAATTTCCAAGCTATCCTAGCTACTCACCAAGCCCAATTTGAGAAACAAATGCAATTCATCATTGAGGAAGTTCGAGCTATAATTAACTAGGCCAACCTTAACCATCCTAACCCAAACCTTATCTTGAACCAGACCAATCCTAGCCTAAATTTGAGCCAAACCAACTCATATTTAAACCAAGGTAGGAAAGTTTTCTCTTATCCAGACACTAGATTGCTCATGGAGAAACTTGAAGCCATGGAAAGAACCATCAAATCCCTAAAGCACCACAATGATCTAATTGATGTGGATAGTTTAACCTTACTCCTTGATGCCAAGCTTCCTCATAAATTCAAAATGCTTGAACTAGAAATATTTGATGGAACCACTCGCCCTAAGGCTCATCTAAAGGTATATATGGGGGAAATAAAACCTTTGGGAGTTAACAATGAGCTCCTTGCTCTACTTTTCCAACAATCACTAACTAGTGCTACTAGGAGATGGTTCCTTTCATTAGACAAGAGTTAGAAAAGGACATGTGATGATATATGTTGTGCCTTTATCAAGCAATATTATTACAATAATGAAATGGATGTCACTATGCGTGACTTGGAAACTACCAAGCAGCTTCCAGAGGAGTCCTTCTTCATGTTCCTTATAAGGTGAAGGGCTAAAGCCACTCAATGGTAACTAGACCAACAGTACAGGAACAAGTAGACATCCTTGTCAAAAACCTACTTCTGACCTACCAAGACCACTTGTTAACCCAATACCTACCCCTTTCAAAGCCTTGGTTGCAACTACATCAAAGGTTGAAGATTGCATCCAAAGTGCATCATTTCAACTTGAATTCCTCACCACCAACCCAAACAATGATGAAGAACCCAAATCCAATTCGACCCCACCTTACCTTAGCCTTAAGTGGCATGATATGAAAGAGCTAAAGTTGAGCTAATCTGACCTGTCTGAGATTGAATTCCAAGTTTGAATCTAAATCTCCAACTCTAAGTTTGAGTCTAGGTCTAAATCCTAAAGTCTGAGTCTAAATTTGAGTATGAGTCTATCATCTTATTTTCTTTTTTGTGTATTTTTCGTTAATCATGTCAGTCCCTTTTTGTTATCTTAAGATAAAATTTTTTCATTATAATAAAACATCCACATTTTTTTTTAATTATTTGGGCACTTGTCTTTCTTGTTTTAAACATGGATGAGCTTTAAAAGGAAAAAAAAAAAAAAGAAAAGAAAAGAAAAAGAAAGAAAGAAAAAAAAGAGAGAAAAAGAAAAAACAAAGAGAAAAAGAAAAAAAAGAAAAAAAAGAAAAAGAGAAATAAACAGTCAATTAACTCCACCATAATTAACACAATTTGAGGTGCCCCCATTCTCATAAATCAACAATTGCTTCATCAGCTCCTAAGTCAAAGAAGGTCAAGAAATAGGCCTCATCAAACAGTTGAAGCACAAAAAGAACAATTCAATGTAATTACCCATTGCACTTTGGATAATCAAATGATGCACCTCAATAAGGGCTAACAAGTTTGTCAAATTCAAAATTCAAAGGTTAGAGCCCCTCAAAGAAAAGTAGGAAATCATGGTGGAATATTTTTTCACAAATTTCATTAATCTAAGCTTGCTAAGTTGAAAAACTGAAAGGGTGGCTTTGGCAAGAGTTAGAGCTAAGAGAGAGAGAGAGAGAGAGAGAGAGAGAGAGAGAGAGATATAAAGCTCATCCCAGTTATCTTCCCTCATGTTCAAAGTAGTCCTCAATCAATCTATCTCATCTCATGTCTTCAAAGTTATCCTTCCTCACTAGAGGCTCATTCTCTAAAGTGATATTATCTTCTATACCCTTATCTCACAGTTGGGGCATATCTTTTAGGTCATCATCATATTTTTTATCAATTTTTCTTCTAGCTTAGCTCAAAGAGCTTAGCCACAATATCTCACATTGCTAGTATGTCATGTTCCTATCTCTCACTGGGAGCAAAATCCCCAAGTTGTCTTTTCTCATCAATCCTTCAACCACTCCTTAGGGCACTTCCTTTTTAGCTAGTATGTCATCTACATTCAAGCCAAAAGAGTGTCACCTTAAATGTCTCGTTAGTATCAAAACAACAAGATTAGCTTGACTTGTTCTTTTCCATGAATCATGCTATAAATAGCAAAATCATACAACCTCCCTGATCATTTTCAAGACTTCCAACCCACCTTCAAACCATGCTCAAACTTCAAAAATCATCCCATCCTTTCAAGCTCAAGCCTCATACCACCCTTTCAAGCTCAAGCCAAAACCAAAAATCCTAAGTCTATTAGGACTCATCATCCTTGAATCCAAATTCCTTAGCAAAACCAAAGTTGAGGCATATCCCCCAAGGCCTATCATCCTCAAGTTGATTATGAAGGGCTCAAACTAGTCAAAGCCCATTCCATGTCTCATTGGCAAAATCTCATCATCCTTGAAAAGACTAAGCCTTTTTGGAAAATTACATCACCCATAAAGTCCAAATGAGTCAAGGCCTACCAACCGTATGATGGGCAAGAAAATCTGATGCAACCATGTCAAAGTGTAAACACTTATCCATGAGTTTGTTGTGTCTGTATGGCCAAAACCTATAGTAACATACTTGAGATAAAGCCAACCATCTTCTAAAAAGGTCCAAAGCACCCTTATAGAAAAGCCCAAGCCGACAAAGCCTTTTGACCAAAAGCCTTCAAGCCTTCACCATGAAGCCCAAACCATAAAGCCTTCAATATGAAGCCTACTCCCCAAGAGTCTTCACCTTAAATTCCTAATAAAAAAACCTTCACAATAAAGCCCAAACCAAGAAGCCTTCACCATAAAGCCCAAATCAAAAGCCTTCACCATGAAACCCAAACCAAAAACCTTAACCATAAAGCCCAAGCTTGAAAGCTTTCACTATGAAGCCCACTCCCAAAAAGCCTTTATTTATGAGGACCATAATCCCCTCTAAGGCCAAATCTAATCTAGCCTTCCCAAGCTAATTTCTTAGCCTAACCTTTCTTCTAAGCTAAATTTAGCCTCCTAGCTTGACCTCCTGCAAAGTCTCGCATCCTAGCCTAGTCCTAAGGAAAAACCTGACTGAGCCCTTCTAAATGAACTCTCCAAAGGTCGTAACCTGACTGAGCAGAAGTGCTAAACCTAACTAAGCCTTCCATATTAACTTCTTTAAGGACAAGCCTCACAAGTTGACCTTCCCCAAACCTTCCAACCTAATCATCTCCAAAGACCTAAGCCTCCTATTTAAGCTCTCCAGTCTAACCTCAAGTTAAATCTTCTACAAAGTCAGACCTGTATAAGTCTTTTAAACTAACTAGCCCAATCTTTTCCAAGACCACCCATGCTTGACCTCCCAGAATGACTTCTTTTTAGGCCGAACTAATAGCCATTGACCAACTAGCCTCATACATGATATGCCCATTTTCATCTTTCAGCTAGCCAATCAACCAAAAAGCAAACAACCAAACCACTTTCCTTTATTATTCTAAAGTGGGTGCACCTCCCTTCCAAATATTCACCTTTTTGAAATGGGGGCATCTTTCTTCCAAATATCAACACTTTCATATCAGGCTGACCCTTCACATGTTCAAGGTATCCGATCATTGTATAATTATCTAGCATTTTTGCATTAAACAGGCTCATGAATTAAGATGAATAGTCAACCTCTCGAAGTAAGACAGATTATCAACCTTATCAATCTAGATCAATCCCTTTTCAAAACTCAATATCAATCTTAGGATCACTACTTTTACCATTCCTACCAGAAAGAATAATTATTCTTACCATTCTTATCAGACAGGAAGGTCATCTTTTTGATCCTACGAGACATGATCATCACTTTTCATTCTTACCATAAAGGACCATTACTTTTACTATTCCTACCAGACAGGACGGTTATCTTTACCATTCCTACCAGACAGGATGGTCATCTTTTTTATTCTACCAGACATGATCATCACTTTTCATTCCTACCAAGGACCACTACTTTTACTATTCCTTCCAG
The DNA here is from genome assembly GCA_947687605.1 of Reutealis trisperma. Lineage (NCBI taxonomy): Eukaryota > Viridiplantae > Streptophyta > Magnoliopsida > Malpighiales > Euphorbiaceae > Reutealis > Reutealis trisperma. Next base: position 144,426 of record CANTUT010000460.1, read on the forward strand.
ATAGGATAGTTATCCTTACCATTCCTACTAGATAGGATGGTCATCTTTTCGATCCTACTAGACATGATCGTCACTTTTCATTCCTACCAAAAAAGACCATTACTTTTACTATTCCTACCAGATAAGATGGTTATCTTTACCATTCCTACTAGACAGGTTGGTCATCTTTTTTATCCTACTAGACAAGATCATCACTTTTCATTCCTACTAGAAAGGACCACTACTTTTAATATTCCTACCAGATAGGATAGTTATCCTTACCATTCCTACCAGACAGGATGGTCATCTTTTCGATCCTACCAAACAGGACCACCATTTTATCGACTCCTACTAGACAGGATCTCTTTCTTTCCTACCAGATAGGATAGTTATCCTTATCATTCCTACCAGATAGGATGGTCATCTTTTTGATCCTACCAGATAGGATCACCACTTTTCATTCCCATTAGAAACGATAATTACTTTTGCTGTTCCTACTAGATAGGATAGTTATCTTCACTATTTCTACCAGACAGGATGGTCATCTCATCATTCCTACTAGACAGGATCACCTCTTTACCATTTCCTACTAGATAGGATCACCACTTTATCAATTCCTACTAGATAGGGTTGTCTTCTTTCCTACCAGATAGGATCACGATTTTATCGATTCTTACCTAACAGGGTCGCTTTCTTTCCTACCAAACAAGGTCATCATTTTTACCAAACAGGAACATCACTTTAGCGCCTACCAGAAAGGACAATAACCAAATGCTACCAGTTGATAGATCTCCTAAATATACCAGGAGCATCTTCCTTAAAATTCAACGACACCTTTCATCCAAATGTTTAAACTCTGACCTAGACATTAATTTGGTGCCTTTTACCATCTCTCATCCTCAAGTTCACTGTCATCAAAATCTCATTTCAAATGAAGACAATTCTAATGAGGAGGCAGCTATGAACCCTTAATTTTGCACCTTCTAATATGCGTTTGAACTTTAGAAGCACTTAGGCCCGGTAAACAAACCTCTAGAAGCCAAAAACTCTCAAAATGGGAAAATTGAAAAAATAAAATATGTCTGTTTAACATTTGAACCCCTTTAAATATTTTAGGACTAAGTAATGAATACAATGCAATTGGAATGGTGAAAAATGGATCAGAAATGAGCAAGAATGAGTGAAAACAGGTGAAACAGGAAAAAAGAGGCTCGTTACCGCAAAGACCAATGGCATTGCCACAGAGGCCTCTGCAGAACCTCAAAGGTTTGCACTGCCATAGAGTGCTCTACAGTGTCACAAAGCTCTCAGTGTCAACTCTAGCAAAAACTCCATTTTTGCAATCCCATATTGAAATTTGATGCATTTTATGCTCCAATCCTCTTCCTATATATAGAGGGCCTCTCCACACTTTAAAACACCAACTGCTAGAGCTTGAAAAGCATTAACTTTAAGCAAAATGCTTTGCATTTGCCACTGCTTCACAAAGCAAGATGGGGGGGGTTTCTCCTTGATTCATACTCAACTAGTTAAAGGTTTTTCGCTCACCTATTCGAGGCAAGTCCATTGCCCAAGGCTCGTGTTAGGAGGTTTCTCTTTGATTCCTACCCAACTAGTTAAAGGCTTTCCACCCACCTATTCAAGGCAAGTCTATTGCCCAAGGCTCATTTCTCTAGTCTGAGGCTAGCTGCCGCCCACCATCTAAGATGAGCTGCCACGCCATCCGAGGTAAGTCGCCATGCTATTTAAGGCTAGCCATCGCCCGCCGTCTGAGGCTATCCGCTACTCGCCATCTGAGGCTAGGCGCTACCCCTCATTTAAGGTTAGTCGTTGCCTACCATTTGAGGTAATCTTCTTTTCCTTTAATTTTCTTTTATTTAACTTTCTTTGCCCCTTTCAGTTAGTTAATTAAATTAATTCATCTAGGTTGCTAGCTAATCAACTCGATAGTCAATTAAGTTAATTAATTTGCTCAACCCTCTTCTAATCAATCAATCAAAATATGATAAAGTGGCTGGGCTAAACTAACTCCTTCATAAGAAGGGAGAACTGCATGGGTTCTGATTCCCATTCAAAGGGATATGCAGGCATGCTTAGTTCAAGCATCGAATCTAATTAAAACTAACCAACTTTCCCCCTCTATTACTTTCTTCACTTGCTTTTATTTTGTTTTCTTTTACTTTGTTATTAGGCTTAGTTTGGGGAATGTGTGACTTTCCTAGAACCCATAAGGGCTAGAGGAGGTATCCCCTAAGTTTGAGATTTTTATTGTACTGTTAACTTTCTTTTGAATTTACTTGTATATTTACTTTATTATTGAATAAGTTGAATGATCACGCATATTATAAACTATCCATGCATCTTAAATTATTCATGAAATATATTTTAAGTCACTCTTATATTAATTGGCCAAACTTATTTTGTTAAAATAAACCGAAAACCTAGTCCCTGAATCCTATTTGGTCTTAAGGCTAGTGATGTTTTTTCCTTTGGGTAATAATTGGAGTCAAATGGGTAGGAGGAATTGCCAAAACATTTGACTCTTCGCCCATTCCAATATAAAGGATTGGTCAATCAAATAATAGATAGTAAATGGGTTGGCTTGAAAATAAATGAATTGCTAGTGGTAGAATATTATTCTTGTCAGACTTAAGCCTAACTAAAATAACAAGGGTTTGGGTAATTTTGACCCTTGTCGCCTAAGTAAAGAAACCGAATGCAAGGGTTTGATCGGGGGATTTTTCTCCCATTCATATATCATAAGACGATAGGGATATTTTTATTCCTTTCCATTTTTTCTAGTATTTTCTGTACTATAGAAATTAGGAATATAAATCCTTATATTTTCCCAAATAAAAATAAATTAAGGTGGCGACTCTAAAAATAATTTCCAAATCAATCAATGATAAGTTAGAGGGCTTCCCTGAGAGTTCTTTCCCAAATGAGCATTTTGATTCCCTTTAACTAATCGAATCGATGCTCGAGTGAGGCCTCACAGTCACCCCCTCTGTTTGTGCTACATTCCTCTTGCCAACTGTGGTTCCTCCTACAGTCTCTCCCTCCACAGTAGTGTCACCTTCTATTCCCCTCAGCAAGGCAGCCTGGTACTCTCTTGCAACTCGCTAAATCACCTTTATCAACCACCTATCATACCTCGCTATGGTCCCAAGTGAAATTCCAAATGAATAGCATCATAACTCCTTAACCAGCCACCCCTAAAAGCTCCAATAATGGAAACTGTGATTCACGCAGACTCTGAGAAAGGAAAACTAGGGGCATATCCTGAGTCTGCCTCAAACCCTCATCCTTTTGTGGAAGATCATTCAAACCAAACTGTCACATTCCAACTTTAAAGATATGATGGTCCTAGAACATGGGAAGACATAAGGTCACCCATGTCTATAAAACCCACTTACACATATACAAATCATACCCAAGATCGTACCAAAACCAATGCATTAATTAAATACCCACTCTCGTAGGAAACTCAATATGCGGAAGAATAGTTTAACAAATACTTCAAAACACCTCATATGAAAATAATGTTTAAAGTCTTAAAATAAATTATCAATAGTTAATATCCCATAATAAACTTCCCGTAGTGTCTAGGAATATCTCTTCATAACATAGTATTATTAAAGACTTTGATAAGGAATCCCTAAGCGAAGTAGAATGCTTGAGCCATCACCTTGCCTCCTCACATTTGCTCACTTGGAACCATATAAGGAAGAAGGGGTGAGATAGATGATCTCAATGAGTAAACCACATAGCACATACACTAATATATATTCCTTTGAAAAGGAAACTTATAGCTTATACACATAGTTCATGATTCACAATTCTTGAATCAAGTTGCAATTTAGCAAATTTGTAGAAATCACACTTATAACATATAGAGAGTGAAGGCTGTTGCTCTAAAGGCTGTTGCTCTATCACTCGAACACATAGAGGAGAGGTGGCCTTAAATCAAATTCTAACACCTATCACATAGAAGGCACGAAGCTAATCAAGCCCCATGGCTAAAACTACCCCTTCTTGCTGAGGTGGATACACTACCCCTATCCATCAGACCATGTGCACAGGTTTTGATGATTACTCGCATTGGCACAAGGACTTCTGCATAAAGGGTTAAAAGTACCATAGCTAGAGCTAATGGTAATAATATATAACAATAACATTAAGGCAACAAAACATATATCACAATAGCAATAACAATTTAACTTTTTGAACAAAAGATACAAGAATAGTGTAGTTCTAGAAAGAATATAAGTTAGGGCAATAATAACAAGGAATTATCATTGGATAAACAAAAATGGTTCTTGGACCAATTGTCCTTTGGCAACCCAAGCTCTACAAAGAAATCTTTTAATCATATTTTAGGATAGGAAGAACTTGGGTTTTAAAGATCTCAAAGGCTCACATAATATGATATCACATACTTGTAACATAACATAATATTTATTCACACTTGAAACATGAATATAGTGTTTACTCACCTTCTGGTTCCTTCGCTCCTAGTACACATAGCCCTTTTGAACCTCTAATGCTCCTCAAGCTCTATCATAATTTTTAATTAAATACTTAGTATTTATTTAATCATGATGCTATCCTATCCCATAACTACCCTATGCATATATAACATTCACATACACTTAGAGTTGCACCTAGAAGTGCACTCATTACTTACACATAATATATTGACTGTAAAAGTCTTCCACACTTAGCCTTTATAGGCCCATATGAAAACACATTACAATCATGTCAATAACTTTTCAAGGTCAACACAATATCACTACTTAATATTAATTCACTTTAATAATCATCTTAGTACACTTAATACTTCCATATATGTCAACTTAACAAATAACCTTTCAAGCATCATACTTATCTCTTATGACCAATTCCTTCAATCAATCTCTTCATAAATTTAAGATCATTAATTCATTATTAACTCATCATACAACCTACTTCTAGATTATCCAATCACATTCACATATTAATCATAACATAGAGTTAAGATACCTTAAGTATACCAAATTACCTCTTAGGCTTATCTAGGGTCATTCCTTCATCCAACAAGCAATTTAAGCATTTATCATCCATTTATACATGTCAATGATCATTAGAATACATTGCATGAAAATTATAGACATTAGGATAAAAATCCCCATGTTGGTTGAATGCTCCATTAGGGAAAAACTAAATTTTTCTTACTTTTTGCACTTTCTGTCATTACAATAATATGCAAAAGCATGGTTTGAACCAAGATTTTTCATGTAATCAAAACAAAAATCATTTTAGAATATTATTCCATAGGAATCAGCACATATATAAATTCATATGCATGAAAATTTCTAACTTTTAAGTTTTAGAATGATAAACCGTGAGTTTTCTTATTTCTAATACTTTCCAGTCATTACAGTAATATGTAAATATGTGATTTAAACCATTATTTTTCATTTAATCACAACAATTATCAATTTAGAACATCCATTTGTACAAATTGGCAGCCATTGATATGTCTTATACATGAAAATTCCAAATTTAGGGTTTAGAGTGAAAATCATGAGTTTTCTAGCTTTCCTGTGTTTTTTAATCATTATAGTAAATATATAAACACATGATTTAAATCATTATTTCCCATCCAAACATAACAAATATCAATTTAGAATTCTTAAACACACAATTTGGCAGCCATATATATATATATATATATATATATATATATATATATATATATAATATCATAGAATTTTCTAACTTTCAAGTTTTAGGACGAAAACCTTAAATTTCCTTGTTTTTTGAAACTTTTCGGTCATTATAGTAATATGCAGAAATATGATTTAATTCAATATTTTTCATTTAAACACATAAAAAATTAGTTTAGAATTTAATGATGCAGAAATCACCTCCTTGGGTAATGTTTATGCATAAAAATTTTGATTTTGAGTTACAGGATTCACCTTTGGAGAAATCCCATAGAAAGATTTGTATTTTCAGTAGAGAATTAGATTTCTCTTTCAAAAACTCACCCAAACTGAATTAAATCAGTAAAAATCAGTAAATACCTAGTTCAAATAAATTTTCTCATAATTTAATTCATAGAAATCAGTTAAGGAATTGAAAGAGAAGAAAAACTTACGATTACGATCAAGAAATCGCAAAATTGAAGGTGTTTTGAGAATTTCGGTAGAGAGAACTATTTTGAGAGAATTTTTCTATGAAAATACTAGAATAGTATAGTGTAGCTACTGGAAACCCTAGGGCTAGTAGAAATTTGATATTTAAATATAGGATTTTGGACAATTTTCAAAATTACCCTTAATGAGCTAGGTTATGAGGGTTTTTGGATAGTAGGGTTTTAGGTATTTAGGCTTTTTATTTAATTTAGGGTTGATTATAGGTAATTAAAATAAAATATTTTTCTTATTATTTTCTATAATATTTCCCCCAAAATATTTATTTAAAAATTATTTGAAAATACTCATAAAATTATTTTATGCTTAAAAATTGCCTTTATGCATGAAAATTCATTTTAGTTAAATAAATTATTTTATGCTAATGCATTTCATGTAAGTCATTTATTTCACAATAATGACTCATATTATGCATATTAAAATTAATTTAATATGTCACATACCTATTAATCACATAGCACATAAATTTTCATAAAGCACACACTTAGCCTTAATAGCTCTAAGTCAAGCAAATCATCATGAAAATTTCTAGGGTAGGTGTGGGTTGTAACACTCTCCCCCCCTTAAAAGAAATTCATCCCTGAATTTAAATTCTTACCTAACTAATCTTGAAAAGCTGAGGATGCTTCTACTGCATCTCCTCCTTGGCTTCCCATGTGCACTCATCTACCCCATGATTTCGCCATTGGACCTTAATCGTAGGTTTTTCCTTGTTTATTAATCTCTTCACTTGTTGATCCACTATGGCTATGGGTAATTCCTCATAGTATAGCTGCTCATCTAATGTAAAGTCTGGAGGTGATAGGACATGAGATGGATCTGACACATACTTCCTTAACATAGAGATGTGAAACACAGGATGCACATGCGCTATAGTTGGGGGCAAGGCAAGTCTATAAGATACTTCTCTGACCTTATCCAAGATTTCAAAAGGACCAACAAAAAGAGGTGATAATTTCCCCTTATTGCCAAATCTCATAACACCCTTCATTGGAGAGACTTTCAAGAAAATGTGATCCCCCACAGCAAGGCGTACATCTTTCTGTTTTGGGTTTGCATAGCTCTTTTATCGACTAAAAGCTATTTTCAATCAATCTTGAATCAAGGGTACCTTCTCGGAAGTCTCTTTAAGCAATTCTGGCATTTCCATATATTTATCTCTAGGCTAGACCCAACAAACAGGAGAATGACATTTCCTCCCATACAATGCTTCATATGGTGCCATACCGATGGATGAATGGTATCTGATGTTGTAGGCGAATTCGATCAAAGGTAGGCTCTTATCCTAGTTACCACCAAAGTCCAAGATGCACATTCTTAGCATATCCTTGAGCATCTAAATTGTCCTTTCAGATTGTCCATCCATTTGAGGGTGAAATGTAGTACTGAAATCCAATTGGGTTCCTAATGCTTCTTGCAACTTCTACTAAAACCTCAAAGTAAATTGAGTCCCTCGATTCGAGATGATGGAAATCGACACTCCATGTAATTTCACGATCTCGTCCATATACAACTGTGCATACTGAGTTGCAAAATAGGTGGTTTTAATCCCCCAGAAAATGAGCAGACTTTGTCAGACAGTCCACTATACCCATACAGAGTCATACACTTTGGAGGTTCTAGGTAAGCCAACAACGAAGTCCATAGTGATGCGCTCCCACTTCCATTTAGGTAGTTAAATTTCTTGTAGCAATCCAGAGGGCCGTTGGTACTCGTACTTGACTTGATGACAAGCCAGGCAGGATGCTACAAACTTAGCCACATCCTTCTTTAGTCCAGGCCACCAATAGTTAATTTTCACATCATGGTACATCTTAGTAGTTCCAGGTTGAGCACAGTAAGGTGTCTGATGAGCCTTCTTCAGTATCCTTTCCCGTAATCCTTCCACATTAGGCATGCATACTCTTTTCTCGCACTTTAAAACTCCATTGACCATTTCAAACTCAAAGTTCTTCCCTTCTTTCATCTCATCCTTCAACTTCACCATGTGTGGGTCCTTATCTTGTGAATCCTTTATTTCTTCCATTAACTTAGACTTCATTTGAAAATAAGCCACTAAAACTCTTGATCCTCTAATCTCTAACCTCAATCCTTGGTTAAACAAGTCCTTTAATTCTTTCATGATCGTCCTTTTCCATATAGTCATATGGGCTAGGCTTCCCATCAATTTTTGACTCAAGGTATCCACCACTACGTTTGCCTTCCCAGGATGATAGAGAATCTGATAGTCATAGTCCTTTAATAGTTCAATCCATCTCCTCTACCTCAGGTTAAGGTCTCTTTAGCTCAAGATGTACTGAAGACTCTTATGATCCGTGTAGATCTCACACTTTATTCCATACATATAATGTCTCCAAATCTCAAAGTGAATACTATGGTAGCTAATTCCAAATCATGAGTAGGGTAATTCACTTCATGCCTCTTCAGTTGTCATGATGCATAGGTGATGGCTTTACCATTTTGCATTAAGACGCATCCAAGTCCTACTCTTAAAGCATCACAGTAGATGGTGAATCCTTCTTCTCCTTTGAGTAATGCCAAAACTGGAGCTGATATCAAGCATTTCTTTAGCTTCTGAAAGCTCTCCTCACATAACTCTTTCCAATTGAACTTAACTTGCTTTCTAGTCAACTTGGTCAATGGGGCTGCTATCTTGGAACAGTCCTATATAAACCTACTATAATATCCAGCCATGCCCAAGAAACTCCATACTTTTGAAACCATTGTGGGCCATGGCCAACTTTCTACCACATCAACTTTCTTAGGATCAACTTGAATCCCTTCCTTACTTACACATGTCTAAGAAAGTTAATAAAGTCCATCCAAAACTCGCACTTAGATAGCTTATCATAGAGCTGGTGATCATATAGTGTTTGCAGCACAATCCTCAAATGTTCTTCATGCTCTTCTTTACTCTTAAAGTAAATTAGGATGTCATCAATGAACACAATCATGAACTTATCAAGAAATGGCTTGAATACTCAATTCCTCAAGTCTATGAAAGCAGAGGAGCATTTCTCAGACCGAATGGCAGAATCTTGAACTCATAATATCTGTATCTTATATGGAAGGCAGTCTTGCAAATACCTTCACTATGGATCTTTAGTTGATGATAGCCAGACCTTAAGTCAATCTTGGAGAAGTGACCAGGTCTTTGTAATTGATCAAAAGATCATCGATCCTTGGCAAAGGATACCTATTATTCATAATGACTTTGTTAAGCTGGTGATAGTCGATGCACATTCAGAACAAGCCATCCTTCTTCTTTGCAAATAGCACTAGAGTGCCCCATGGTGAGCTACTCAGTCGAATAAAACCTTTGTCGAGTAGATCATGCAATTACATCTTTAATTCTTTTAACTCCATTAGTGCCATATGATATGGCAGTATTGGTATAGGTTGCATACCCAGTAGCAGTTCAATGTTGAACTCAATCTTACGATTAGGTGGTATTCTAGGTAGGTCTTTTGGAAAGATGTCCATAAATTTCTCCACCACTGGAATGCTCTTATCTCGAATGGCAGCCTCCTTGTCAGTATCGATTACGTGGGCTAGGTATGCTTGACACCATTTCCTTAACATCCTTCTTGCTCTCAAAGCTGATATCAAGTTCGAAGGATTCTCAATCTTACCCCCTGATACACAAACTTCTTTCCATCCTTATTTCTAAACTCAACCAGTTTATCCCTACAGTCTATACGAGCTCCATACTTGTATAACCAGTCCATCCCCAGGATTACATCAAATTCTAATACTCTAGTTCTAGCAATTCTATAGGGAGTTTTTGCCTATTAATATCTACCTCACAATCCTTAAACACATGCTTTACTTCCATCACTTCCCCCAAAAGAGTTGATACTACTAAAGGTTCACTCATCAATTCCTTATCCCTACCAAGACTCTTAGCAAAACATAGTGATACAAAAGAATGCATAGCACTAGAATCAATTAAACATCTTGCACTATAATTTTGGATGGGGATGATACCTATAATAGCTATGTGTAAAGCGCCAGCCTCTTGCTTATTTAAGGCAAAGACTCGACCTTTGCCCTTATTCTCTATTGCAGGCGCATTCCCAACCACTGGTCCCTTATACTTAGCTCCTTGCCCCTGTGATTGGAATGGTCTAGACTGTGGATGTGTTGTGGTCCCATTCCCTTGACTCCTCATCTGAGGGCAATCCTTAATGAAGTTTCCCATTTGCCCACACTTAAGGCATGCACCAGAATCTTTTCAACAAATTCTAGGATGCTTCTTTCCACATTTGCCACAAGTGGAGAGTTCTTGTTTGGCTTGACCATTCTGTGGTCTAGGGGTTGAAGATTCCTTCCTTGGGCCTCCTCCTCCTCCATGCTGTCCTCCATGACCTTTGTTCCTATGCTTCCCTTTCTAGTCCCGTTCAGCTCGTTTGGCTCTTTCTACCTTATACCTCTTCTCCATTATCCCAGCCTTATCTACTAGCTTGGCTAAGGTTAGAAATTCCATCTCTGCCAATGAATTGAACAGACGTGTGATCAGTCCTCTTAAGAATCGATTGATGCTGCTAGTTTCAGTAGGAATGATGTTGATAACAAATCGACTAAATCGATTGAACTCCTTAGCATAATCCAATACTGTCATTCCAAGTTTCTGCTTTAGTTGCTCGAACTGCAGCACCCTATCTTGCCTTTCACCTTCAGGCAAGAACTGATCCATTACCTCTTGCTTGAACTCTACCCACATGGTGGGTCTACCCTATAAAGTCGCTCTTTGATGTTTCTCTCATACTAACACCAAGCTTCTTTCTTAAGTTGTAGTCCTACTAACTCGATCACTCAGGCATCTGAGCAAGACAATCGATGAACTAGCTTGTCCATCTTATCCAAGAATTCAGGCGGCTAAAGCTTCTTCAACTCTGAAACAGTCATCCCCTCATCTGGTAGCCATTTCCTTTCCCTCCATGCAGGTGCCACTATCGTAGGAGGTGGAACTCCATTTCTTTCTTATGTTGGTAGTGCTTCCCGTGGTTGAGCTCGCATCTCGTCTAATTCCTTGCATAAGTCTCCCATTTCCTTATGCATAGCTTGCATCCTTTACGAAGATGCTTGCTCACTGGAGCCCATGGTTGGTGCCTCCGAATTGGATCTTTCTCTTGAACTATAAGGCCTTGCCCAAGCACTCGATCTGATCCACTAAAGGAGGAATAAAAAATGCCTATTTGGGAGAAACATCATGATTAGAACCCGCTATGAGTTCAGAAAATTGTATTTTGTAAATTGTAATTTGCAAAAGGAGTCGCCACTTTAATTTTGTTTATTTTAGTTGGGAAAATTAAAAAAAAATCCAATTTAATTGACTCCAAAATTATACCATTTACCCTAAGGAAAAGCACTAGTCCTCAAATAAACAAAGAGGGTTCGGGGACTAGGTTTTGGTTAAAACAATACAAAAAATTAGTTTGGCTTAAATACAAAATAGTTTTTGTAAAAAGAAGTTTTTATGTATTCATAAACAGATATAATATGATGCATGAAATAATATTACTCGTGAAATGCATGGCAATATGAAATAATGGCAATTACAAAATGTAAAAAGATAAGGGAGAAACTACTTAAAACTATTACAAGTCAAAATATCAAAATCAGGAGATCTTTCCTCTAGCCCTTATGAGTTCTAGGAAAAGCACACATTTCCCAAATGTAATTTAAACAACTAAAGTAAGGAAAATAATAAAACAATTTTAATAAAAAGAACTGAATTTTGAATTTATTTAAGAAAAACAATTTCAATCCTAAGTTATGTGAAGAAGGTGATAGAGAGAAGAAGTTGCTAATTTTAGCAGAGTTGAATGCCTTAGATATGGCAAGCCTGCATATCCCTTTGAATGGGAATCAAACCCCACACAGTTCTCCCTTCTTGCAAAGGAGGAGTTTTTCAGTCATAGCCTTTGTTATCATATTTTGATTGATTTTAAAGGGCCTAGGAATTTGTTAATTATGTCAGATTTTAATTAACAGAAAATTAAATCTTTTCATATTTAAATCTTGAAATTGAAATTGAAAAGGAAAAAGAAATAACTTTTACCTTTGGCTTCCGTTTGCAAGGAACGTAGAGAGTGAGCTTGGCACCAAATCTAAGTTCCACCTTAAGTTAGGGATAACACGAGCACTGCTTTTGGAAGAATGACTCTTGAATAGCGTGAACTCTTCTTGGAGGGACTTGGATCACACCTTTGCTTAAGTACCACGAATTCCCCTTTAAAAGAAATAACTTGAATTGTACCTTTTCTTGATTAAGCGACTTAGAGAGATGATTTGAGATGACTATAAGGCTTATGAATAGAGATTTGAGATGATTGGGAAGCTTATGAATAAGGCTTAAGGTGATTAAGAAACTTATGAATAAGGTTTGATGTGATGGAGGAGGTTTTAGAATGGGATTTTAGAGATTTGGAAGTTTAAAAAGAGGGTTTTGATTATTGGAAAGCTTAGGAATAGGGTTTAGAAAGCTTTAGGGAGAGTGTAGAAGCATGTCATTGTGTGTCCAAGTTGTTAGAAGGTACAGGGTATTTATAAAAGGAGTTTGGGGCTAAAAATTCACAGTTTTTGTGTAGGATTCTGAAAAGGGCATGCTGCAGTAACTAGGTGACGCCTGCGATAACCGTAAAGCCCTAAGGCTATGTGCAGTAGCCAATTGGCTACTGTAGGGACCTCTACGATAACTGCAGGGACCTCTATGGTAATCGCAGAGGTGGCTACAATAACCGTAGCTGGTTGCTAGTTACCGCAGCCGGCCCACAAGCTGCCGCAGCTCATTTTTAGCCAGTTCTTATTCGTCTTTGATCTGATTTGAGCCCAATTTGATTCTATGGGTTCATAATCGAGTGCTAATTATCTAAGGTGCAAGTTTCAAGAAATTTATTTTTCAATTGGGCACTACCCCCTTGACCCCTACCTACTAACCGGCTAAGGGGACCACCGTATGTGTAGTGCATGAATCTTAGCAAGCGTCAAGCTGCAGTCAGATCCTAAGGGTGCAAATTTGAGGGTTCACATGACCATACAAGTAAAGAGGCATCATTCAATGCAGTGTTCAATATGAAATCATCATTTGCCCTGAAAGGCTGGGCAGCTATGCAAACTTTCTTTTTGGGAGGCATTCTGCTTATCATGATGAGGGAATTTAGTACTAATCCCATATTCTAACCCATTTAACCCCACTGTTATACTAGCATAACATCATGCATTTATCATGTCATGCCACTAAGCACATGTCATTTATATATCATATATCACATAGTTTAGCACATATCACATATCACAATCAAATAGCATATATCTCATAATATGATATAATCTCCTATCATGATAAGTCAATCATATCATAGCAACAAAGGGAATCATTTCATACTAAGTAACAAGGTAATCAAAGGGAATATCATTCATATCATATAAAGTACTATGTCGTTACGTCGATCATCACCAACTACTCATCTTAGCCTTCGTGTGTCCTCCCCTAGGGTAGTCAAGAAAGACATGGCCACTGCTACCACATTGGTAACAAAGAAGATCTCCATCCAAGTGGTGACTAGTAAAAGATAAAGACCTCACTGGCAAGTAATATCCCTCATGCTCAATAATCCCTGCCTTAAGCTGCTCCACATCTTCCCTCAAGGCATAAGTCAAAAGCCTAAGATGTCAGTTTCCCTCCTTCAAGTATGAAAAGTCATCCTCCAATTTCTGAATCTTACTATAAACCCAATCATGATCCAGGCACTCCTCAGGGTCCTCCTCTTCATTAAGAGTCTCCTCCCTTATGGGGCGAATCACAGACATGACTTTCTCAAACATCTCTAGCCAAGTCCTTTTGCAGGTCACACGTGGTGCCCTGGATCGCAATCCTCGAGCAGGGGTAATCTTTTTGTTCATCTGCCAAAAGAATCATAAGGCAAGCAAATAATATCAAGGATTACTAAAACCTACTAGGATTTTGCAGAACTATGCTAGCGATAGACTGCAAATGACATGACAGGAATAGATAAGTCTAAACTAGACTTTAAAAATTATGGCTCTAATATAAACTTTGTCACATCCCAACTTTAAAGATATGACGGTCTTAGAACATGAGAAGACATAAGGTCACCCACGCCTATAGAACCCACTTACACATATACAAATCATGCCCAAGATCGTACCAAAACCAATGCATTAACTTAAATACCCAATATCATGGGAAACTCAATATGCGAAAGAATAGTTTAAAAAATGCTTGAAAACACCTTATACAAAAATAATGTTTAAAGTCTTAAAACAAATTATCAATAGTTAATATCTCATAATAAACTTCTCGGAGCGTCTACGAGTATCTCTTCATAACATAGTGTTATTAAAGACTTTGAAAAGGAATCCCCAAGCAAAATAAAATGCTTGAGCCATCACCTTACCTCCTCATATTTGCTCACTTGGAATCACACAAGGAAGAAGGGGTGAGATAGATGATCTCAATAAGTAAACCAAATAGCACATACATTAACGTATATTCCTTTGAAAAGGAAAATCATGTACAAATAGTTCATGATTTACAATTCATGAATCAAGTTGCAATTTAGCAAGGTTTTCAATTTAGCAAGTTTGCAGAAATCACACTTATAACATATAGAGAGTGAAGGCTATTGCTCTATCACTTGAACACATAGAGGAGAGGTGGCCTTAAACCAAATTCCAACTCTTATCACATAGAAGCTGTGAAGCTAATTAGGCCCCACGGCTAGAACTGCCCCTTTCTAGCTGAGGTGGATACACTAACCCTATCCATCAGATCATGTGCACAGGTTTTGATGATTACTCACATTGGCATGAGGACTTATGCATAAAGGGTTAAAGGTACCATAGCTAGAGCTAATGGTAATCACATATAACAATAACATTAAGGCAACAAAACACGTATCACAATAGCAATAGCAGTTTAACTTTTTGAACAAAAGAGACAAGAATAGTGTAGTTCCAAAAAGAATATAAGTTAGGGCAATAATCATAAGGAATTATCATTAGATAAACAAAAATAGTTTTTGGACCAATTGTCCTTTGGCAACCCAAGCTTTACAAAGAAATCTTTTAATCATATTTTAGGATAGGAAGAACTTGGGTTTCAAAGATCTCAAAGGCTCAGATAACATGATATCACATACTTGTAACATAACATTATGTTTATTCACATTTGAAGCATGAATATAGTGTTTACTCACCTTGTGGCTCCTTCACTCCTAGTACACGTAGCCCTTTTGAACCTCTAAACCTCCTCAAGCTCTATCATGATTTTTAATTCAATTCTTAGTATTTATTTAATCATGATGCTATCCTATCCCATACTACCCCATGCACATATAATATTCACATACACTTAGAGTTGCACATAGAAGTGCACTCATCACTTGCACATAACATGTTGGCTGGAAAAGTCTTGCACACTTAGCCTTTATAGGCCCATATGAAAACACATTACAATCATATCAATAAATTTTGAAGGTCAACACAATATCATTACCTTAATTTTAATTCACTTTAACAATCATCTTAGTACACTTAACACTTTCATATATGTCAACTTAACAAATAACCTTTCAAGTATCATGCTTATCTCTTATGACCAATTCCTTCAATCAATCCCTTCATAAATTCAAAATCATTAACTCATTATTAACTCATCATACAACCTACTTCCACATTGTCCAATCACATTCACATATTAATCACTATATAAAGTTAAGATACCTTAAGTATATCAAATTGCCTCTTAGGCTTGTCTAGGGTCATTCCTTCATCCAACAAGCAATTTAAGCATTTATCATCCATTCATACATGTCAATGATCATTAGAATATATTGCATAAAAATTATAGACATTGGGATAAAAATCCCCAAGTTGACCGAATGCTACATTAAGGAAAAACTGAATTTTTCTTACTTTTCGCACTTTCCATTTATTACAGTAATATGCAAAAGTATGGTTTGAACTAAGATTTTTTATGTAATCAAAACAAAAATAATTTTAGAATATTAATCCATAGGAATCAGCACATATATAAATCTATATGCATGAAAATTTTCAACTTTAGGTTCTAGGATGAAAAACCATGAGTTTTATTGTTTCTGGTACTTGCCAGTCATTACAATAATATGTAAATATGTGATTTAAATCATTATTTTTTATTCAATCACAAAAATTATCAATTTAGAACATCCATATGTACAAATCAGCTGCCATTGATATGTCTTATGCATGAAAATTCTAAATTTAGGGTTTAGAGTAAAAATCATGAGTTTTCTAGCTTTCTAGTGTTTTTCGATCATTACAATAATATATAAACACATAATTTAAATCATTATTTCCTATCCAAACATAACAAATATCAATTTAGAATTCTTAAACACACAATTTGGCAGCCATATATATATATAATCATAGAATTTTCCAACTTTCAAGTTTTAGGACGAAAACCTTGAATTTCCTTATTTTCTGAAACTTTTCAGTTATTACAATAATATGTAGAAATATGATTTAATTCAATATTTTTCATCTAAACACATCAAAAATCAGTTTAGAATTCAATGATGCAGAAATTGTCCCCCCTGGGTAACGTTTATGCATAAAAATTTCAATTTTGAGTTACAGGATTCACCTTTGAATAAATTACGTAGAAAGATTTGTGTTTTCGGTAGAGAATTAGATTTCTCTTTCAAAAACTCACCCAAACTGAATTAAATCTATTAAAATCAGTAAATGCCTAGTTCAAATAAATTTTCTCATAATTTAATTTGTTGAAATCAGTTAAGGAATTGAAAGAGAAGAAAAAACTTATGATTACCATCAAGAAATCGCAAAATTGAAGGTGTTTTGAGTTTGATAGAGAGAACTATTTTGAGAGAATTTTTCTATAAAAATACTAGAATAACAGAGTGTGACTACTAGAAACCCTAGGGCTAACCGAAATTTGATATTTAAATATATGATTTTGGACAATTTCTAAGATTACCCTTAATAAGCTACGTTATGAGGGTTTTTGGGTAGTTGGCTTTTAGGTATTTGGGTTTTTTATTTAATTTAGGACTAATTATAGGTAATTAAAAATAAAATATTTTTCTTATTATTTTCTGTAATATTTCCCCATAACATTTATTTAAAAATTATTTTAAAATACTCATAAAATTATTTTATGCTTAAAAATTGCACTTATGCGTGAAAATTCATTTTATTTAAATAAATTATTTTATATTAATATACTTCATTGCAAGTTATTTATTTCATAATAATAACTCATATTATGCATATTAAAATTAATTTAACATGCCACATACCTATCGATCACATAGCACATAAATTTTCATAGAGCACACACTTAACCTTAATATTTCTAAATCAAGCAAATTGTCACGAGAATTTCTTAGGTAGGTGTGGGTTGTTACACAAACCCAACAGGCAAACCACTCAACACCCATAGCTCCTAGTCATGAGTAATCCAATCCCTTACCATTGGCAGTACTAAAAATATGTCCTCCGAAGGCAAGTTGCAACCAACCATCCTATTTAATATCTGACCAAATCTCAATAAAGCATACACAGACTAAAAAGTAGGGCCACTACTCGAAAATGATCCATTAGCTGCACTTCTAAGATAACCCAAAACCTAAAACAGAAACCCATAAAGCACCTCTAATAGAAAGGAAAGAATAGATAAATTTTTCACCTGGAAAATAACTAAAGAGACAGTCCATCTCTCTAAACCTCGAACAAAGTAATCGAGAATCATTAGTGTCTCTGCCAGTATAGCTCTAACCATAAAATGCCTCTATTTTATCTACAATATCAATCCTACCACTTTGGCGTCATCTTAATCAACTGACTCATGAAATAGGTACCCGACTCTCAAACAAAAAACTAAGGCTTTCATCTTGCTCCTCTGCCCCCCTCTTATCTCCCTAGTCTCTAGGATCATAAAACTTCTCAATCATAGCGATCAAATACACCTAACCATCACCAACCACCATCTGGCCTGCAACATCTTAAGACAAGTCCAAAAAACTCCTGAAAAATATAGAAAATGCTAAACTCTGAACTCTAGCACCACTAGAGTTGCCTCTAAGTTATAGCTAAGTCATAGCATTGAACTTCCTAAAGGTGGGATACAACTCCTCCTTAGCAGCACCAAAACAAAAAGCATAGGCCATCAGATCCCAAAACCTAAATCAAGCCCTCGAAAAAATCTCAATCCACTCAAACTCCTTGTAATGCTACCATGGCAAGTATTCATACCAAGTCAAGTTGAGTTCCTCAACCTTGTCAAGTTTCTCAGTCCACAAGTGCATGGCTCTATAGATGCAAACGTCACATAAAAAAAATGCATTCATAAAGAAAATGTATGAATCCACTCTTTTGCATCCATGCAATCATCTATTATAGGTATCATCACAAATCATTCATGGCAAAGAAATTAAACAAAAGGTCTGTGAATCCTAAAACATGCATACATGAACATGCATGATCTATGCACTAACATACATGCATATGCAACTATCAGCAGCGTGCACAATCATGCATAAACCAAGCTAATAGCCTCTCCTAATGCATATCAGTACTTCCTTGAAGCTGACCAACACCTTCTAATGCTGACAAGTGCCTCTTTGAAGCTAAATGATTGTAACAACCCACAACCACCCTAAGAATTTTCGTAACAATTTGCTTGATATAGAACTATTAAGACTAAGTATGTGCTTTCATGGAAATTTATGTGCTATGTGATTGATGAGTATGTGGCATATTAAATTAATTTTAATGTGCATAATATGGGTTATTATTGTGAAATAAATAATTTATATGAAATGCATTAGCATAAAATAAATTATTTTTCAAAAAATGAATTTTCATGCAAAAGGCGATTTAAGCATAAAATAATTTTATAAGCATTTTAAAATAATTTTTTTAAATAAATGCTTTGGGGGAAATTTTAAAGAAAATAATAAGAAAAATATTTATTTTTAATTACTTATAATCAGCCCCAAAATTAATTAAAAAGCCCAAATACCCAAAAGCCACTACACCAAAACACTCCTAACCTAGTTCATTAAGGGTAATCTTGGAAATTACCCAAAACCCTATATATTTAACAAGAAAATTTGGCCAGCCCTAGCTTCCAGCAGCCACCATTCTATTATTTCATTATTTTGGAAGAAAAATTCTCCCAAAATTATTCTCTCTACCGAAATTTATAAAATACCTTTAAACTTTGCGATTTCTTGACCGTATTCGTAAGTTTTTCTCTCCTTTCAATTTACTATTGGATTTCTATGAAACTAATCATGGGAAAATTATTTTGAGTTGAGTATTTACAGATTTTTATTGATTAAATT
The DNA here is from genome assembly GCA_947687605.1 of Reutealis trisperma. Classification (NCBI taxonomy): domain Eukaryota; kingdom Viridiplantae; phylum Streptophyta; class Magnoliopsida; order Malpighiales; family Euphorbiaceae; genus Reutealis; species Reutealis trisperma. The sequence goes on from CANTUT010000460.1 coordinate 163,984, forward strand.
CAGCCTAGGTGAGTTTTTGGAAGAGAAAATGATTTTTCTACTAAAAACACCAACCTCTCTATGCGATTTCTCCAAAGGTGAATCCTATAATTCAAAATTGAAATTTTCATGCATAAACTCAAGGGGGGGGCTGCTGATTTTTACATGCTTGTGTTTTAAATGGATTTTTGATGTGTTTGGATAAAAAATATTGAATTAAATCATATTTCTGCATATTACTGTAATGACCAAAAAGTTTCAGAAAATAAGGGAATTCATGGTTTTCGTCCTAGAACTTAAAAGTTGGAAATTTTCATGTGTATGAACCCAAGCGGCTGCTGATTTGTGTGGTTTTGCATCCTAAAGTGATTTTTTTCATGATTGAATGAAGAATAATGGTTTAAAGCATGTGTTTACATATTACTGTAATGACTAAAAAGTATCAAAAGCAAGATAGGAGCATGGTTTTCACCCTAAAACATAAAGTTGGAAAATTTTCCTACATATGAACCTCTATGGCTGTCAATTCATAGGGATTCATATTCAAAAATGATTTTTATTTTGATTGCATGAAAAATCTTCGTCCAACCCATATTTCTGCATATTACTATAATAGATAGAAAGTGCGAAAAGTAAGAAAAATTCAAGTTTTCTTTTGTTAGTGCATTCGGCCATTATTGGGATTTTTACCCCAATGTCTATAATTTTTATGCAATGTATTTTAATGATTATTGATATGTATGTATGAATGATAAATGGTTAAATTGCATGTTGGTTGGAAGAATGACTCTAGACAAGGCTAGAGGTAATTTGGTATACTTAAGGTATCTTAACCTTATGTTGTGATTAGAATATGAATGTGATTAGGTGATAAGAAAATAGGTTTTATGGTGAGATAATAATGAATTAATAATCTTGAATTGCTAAAGAGATTGATTAAATGAATTGGTCATAAGAGATAGACATGACACTCGAAAGGCTATTAATAAGTTGACATTTATGGAAGTGTTAAGTGTACTAAGATGATTGTTAAAGTTAATTAATATTAAGATCATGATATTGTGTTTGACTTGAGAAAAGTATTGGTATAAATTATGATGTGTTTTCATGTGAGCCTATGAAGGCTAAATGGGCAAGACTTTTAAAGTCAACATGTTATGTGCAAGTGATGAGTGCACATCTATATATAACTCTAAGTGTATGCGAATGTTATTTGTGCATGGGGTAGTTAAAGGATAGGATAGCATCATGATTAAATATATACTATGTATTAAATTAAATATTATGTTAGAGCTTGAGGAGTTTTAGAGGTTCAAGGGCTACGAGTACTAGGTGCGAATGAACCATAAGGTGAGTAAACATTATGTTATTGTTACAAGTACAAGCTATCATGATTTTGTTATGGGAACCTTTGAGATTTTTGAAACCCAAGTTCACTTCCATTTTAAAATTGATTATGTGATTTTCTTTATTAAGCTTAGGTTGCCAAAGGATAATTGGTCCAAAACCAATAATGTTTATTCAATGATATGAAAAACCATTTGTAATTCTACCTTACCTACTTTCTTTCTAGAACTACACTATTATTATATCTTTTGTTCAAAAAATTGAACTACTATTGTTATTATGGTATATGTTATTATTGCCTTAAGTGCCATTGTTATATGTGAATATTATTAGCTCTAGCTATGGTACCTCTAACCCTTTATGCAAAACTCATTGTGCCGATGCAAGTAATCATCGAAACTTGTGCACATGGTCTTAACTCGATGGATAGGGATAGTGTATCCACCTCAGCTAAAAGGGGTGGTTCTAGTTGTAGAGCTTGATCAGTTTCATAACTTTATAAGTTATTGGATTGGGAGTTGGAATTTTGGCATGAGGCCAACTCTCCCTTGAGTGAATGAGTTAGCATAGTCATTTACTCTTATAGGGTAATAAGTGTTATAAGTGTGATTTCTGTGAACATGCTAAAGTGAAAATCTTGCTAAATTGAAACTGTGAAACCATGATTTGTAAACCATGAACTATGTGTTATACCCAATCAACTTTCTTTAAAAATGGGATATATGATATCATTTATGCTATAATTGTTTACTTATTGAGATTATCTATCTCACCCCTTTCTCTTGTGTGGTTCCTGGTGAGCGATATGAGGAGGCAAGGTGATGGCTTAAGCATTCTACTTCTCTTGGGGGATTCCTTGTCCAAGTCTTTAATTATATTATGTTATGAAGAGTTACTCATAGACGCTCTAGGAGTTTACTTTGGAATATTAACCATTGATGATTTATTTTAAGACTTTAAATGTTATTTCCCTTATAAGAAGTTTTCAAAGTATTTTGTTAAACTATTCTTCTACATGTTGAGGTTTCCTATATTATTGGATATTTAAGTTAGTACATGGGGTTTGGTATGATCCTAGCCATGATTCATATAAGTATAAGTGGGCTCTGTGAGTGTGGGTGACCTTTATGTCTCCTCATGTTCTAGGATTGTCATGTCTCAAAAATTGGGATGTGATAGAGTTGGTATCAGAGCTGTAGTTTTTAAAGTCTAGTTTAGACTTGTCTATTTATTTAGTTGAGTAATTATAATCTTAGAGCATAGGAATTTTCCTATCATGTCAATTATAGTCTATCACTAGCATAGTTCTGCAAAATCCTAATAGGCTATTGTAATCCTTATTATTGTTTGCCCGCCTTACAATTCTCTTGACCGATGACCAAGAAGATTACCCCTGCTCGAGGACCATTACCCAAAGCACCTAGTGTGACCTGCAAGAGGACTTGGCCAGAGATGCTCGAGAGAGTTATGGCTGTGATTCGCCCTGTTAGGGAGCAGACCCCTGACGAGGGGGACGACCCCGAGGAGTGCTTGGACCATGATTGGGTTTATGGTAAGATTTAGAAATTAGAGGATGACTACTCAGATTTGAAGGAGGAAAACCAATGTCATAGGCTTTTGGTTCATGCCTTGAGGAGGATGTGGAGCAGCTTAAGGCAGGGATTGATGAGCATAGGGGAGACTACTCGCCATCGAGGTCTCTGTCTTTGACTAATCACCGGTATGATAGAAATCTCCTCTATTACTGATGTGGTAGCAATAGTCATATCGCTCTTGAGTGCTTTTCTATTGACCCTTTGCCTACTCAATCTTGGAGGCTACCCAACAACTACCCTAGTAGAGGACACACGAGGGCTAGGACAAGTAGTTAGTGATGATTGACGTAATGACATAGTACTTTATATGATATGAATGATATTTCTTTTGACTACCTAGTTACTTAGTATGAAATGATTCCTTTTATTGTTTATGACATTATTGACTTATATATGATAGGGAATTTATAATGCTATGAGTTATATGATACATGATTATGATGCATGACTCACACCATAATATATGCTATGTGATAAGTGATGTATGATATGTGGCTTATGACATGACATGATAAATGCTTAGGTTGAGTGCATGATAAATATGATAGTATGATAATGGGTTAAAAGGGTTAATAGGGAAATAGTACTAAGTTCCCTTATCATGATAAAAGAATGCCTCCCAGAAATAAGGTCTGCACAGTAGCCCAGCCTATGAGGGCAAGTGAGGATGCCTTACCAAACACTACATCGCATGCCGCCTCTGCACCTGCACAGTCAAGGGAAAGATCCAATTCAGGGGCACCAACTATGGGCTTTAGTGAGCAAGCATCTTCATAGGAGGTACAATCTATGTGTGAGGAAATGGGAGACATACGCAAGGAATTGGAGGAGCTGCGAGCTCAAAGGCGGGAAGTGCCACCAACACAAGAGAGGAATGAAGTTCTGCCACTTGCGATAATGGCACCTGCTTAGAGGGAGAGGAAGCAACTACCAGACAAAGGAATGACCATAGTAGAGTTTAAGAAGCTGTAGCCACCAACCTTTTGTGGCGAAGAGGGTGATGACCCACATGAATTTTTGGATGAGATGGACAAGCTAGTCCATTGATTGTCTTGCTTGGATACCCAAGTGATTGAGTTAGTAGGACTCCAACTCAAGAAGGAGGCTTGGTATTGGTATGAGAGAAACATCAAGGAGCGACTTTATGGAGAAGACCCACCTACATGGGTAGAATTTAAACAAGAAGTTACAAATTAGTTCTTACCTGAAGGAGAAAGGCAAGATAGGGCATTACAGTTCGAACAATTGAAGTAGAAACTGGGAATGACAATATCGGATTATGCAAAGGAGTTTAATCGATTTAGCATATTCGCTGCCAATATTATTCCTACTGAAGCAAGCCATATCAATCAGTTCTTAAGGGGACTGATCACATCTCTGTTCAACTCATTGGCAGCAATAGAATTTCCAACCTTGGCCAAGCTGATAGATAAGGCTAAGATAATGGATAATAGAGAAGAGGTATAAGGCGGAGAGAGCCGAACGAGCTGAACGGGACCATAAGGGGAAGTATAGGAACAAGGGTCATGGAGGAGGAGGAGGCCCAAGGAAGGAATCTTCAACACCTGGACCACGGAATGGTCAAGCTAAGCAAGAACTCCCCACTTGTGGCAAGTGTGGAAAGAAGCATTTCAAAATTTATCGAAGAATTTTAGGAGCGTGCCTAAAGTGTGGGCAAATGGGACATTTCATTAAAGACTACCCTCAGACAAGGAATATAGGGAATGTGACCTTGGTGCCTCCATAGCCCAAACCATACCAACCCCAAGCACAAGGAATGAAGAATAAAGGGCTAGCTAATAGGAATGTGCCAACAGCAGACAATAGGGGAAAGGGATGTGTTTTCGCCCTAAATCAACAAGAGGCCTGTGCTTCACACACGGCCATCATAGGTGTCATTCCTATCTAGAATTCTAGTGCAAGATGTTTGATTGATTTTGGTACTACACATTCTTTTGTGTCCCCATGTTCTGCTAAGAGTCTTGGTAGAAATAAGGAACTAATGATTGAACCTTTAGTAGTATCAACTCTTTTAGGAGAAGTAATGGAAGTAAAGTACATGTTTAAAGATTATGAGGTAGATATTAATGGATGAAAACTCCTTGTATAATTGCTAGAACTAGACATCCTAGAATTTGATCTAATCTTGGGGATGGATTGGTTATTTAAGCATGGGGCTCATATTAACTATAGAGAGAAGCTGGTTGAGTTTAGAACTAAGGATGGGAAGAAGTTTGTGTATCAAGGGGATAGGATTGAGAATCCTCCAAACTTAATATTAGCTTTGGGAGCAAGAAGGATGTTAAGGAAAGGATGCTAAGCTTACTTAGCCCATGTAATCGATGTTGACAAAGAGACTGCCATTCAAGACAAGAGCATTCTAGTGGTGGATGGATTCATGGATGTTTTTCTGAAAGATTTACCTAGAATACCACCAAACCATGAGATTGAATTCAACATTGAATTGCTACCGGGTATGTAGCCTATATCAATACCGCCATACTACATGGCACGAGCATAGTTGAAGGAATTAAAGATGAAACTACATGATCTACTCAATAAGGATTTTATCTGACTAACTAAGTCACCATGGGGCGCTCTAGTGCTATTCATAAAGAAGAAAGATGGATCATTCCAGATGTGCATCGATTATCGCCAACTTAACAAAGTCACTGTGAAGAATAAGTATCCTTTGCTAAGGATCGATGATCTTTTTGATCAATTGCAAGAAGCTGGTCACTTCTCCAAGGTCGATTTGAGGTCCAACTATCATCAGCTAAAGATCCATGGAGAAGATATCTACAAGACTGCCTTCCGTACTAGATATGCCATTATGAATTCACGGTTCTACCATTCGATATGACAAACGCTCTTATTGCTTTCATGGACTTGATGATCCGAGTGTTCAGGCCATTTCTTGACAAGTTCATGATCGTGTTCATCGATGACATTTTAATTTACTCTAAGAGTAAAGAAGAACATGAAGAACATTTGAGGATCGTCCTTCAAACGTTATGTGATCACCAGCTCAATTCTACGCTATCTAAGTGTGAGTTTTGGATGGAATCTATCAACTTTCTTAGACACATAGTGAGTAAGGAAGGGATTCAAGTTGATCTAAAGAAGGTTGAAGTGGTAGCAAGCTGGCCACAGCCCACAACCATTTCAAAAGTATGAAGTTTCTTGGGCATGGCTGGGTATTGTAGATTCACACAGAACCTTTCTAAGATAGCAGCCCCATTGACCAAGTTGACTAGAAAGCAAGTTAAGTTCAGTTGGGAAGAGTCCTATGAGGAGAGCCTCCAGAAGCTAAAGAAGTGCTTGATATCAGCTCCAATTTTGGTGTTACCCAAAAGAGAAGAAGGATTCACCGTCTATTGTGATGCTTTGAGAGCGGGACTTAGATGCGTCCTGATGCAAAATGGTAAAGTCATCACCTATATATCACAATAACTTAATAAGCATGAAGTGAATTACCCTACTCATGATTTGGAATTAGCCACAATAGTGTTCACTCTAAAGATCTAGAGATATTACATGTAAGGAATGAAGGGTGAGATCTACATGGATCATAAGAGTCTTTAGTACATCTTAAGCCAAAGAGACCTAAACCTGAGGGAGAGGAGATGGGTTGAACTATTAAAGGATTATGACTATTAGATTCTCTACCATCCTAGAATAGTGAACATGGTAACGGATGCCTTGAGTCGAAAATTGATGGGAAGCCTAGCCCATGTGATGGTGCGAAAGAGGCAGATCATGAAGGAGTTAAAGGAGTTGTTTAGCTAAGGCTTAAGGATAGAGATTAGAGGATTGAGAGCTTTAGTGGCTCATTTCTAAGTGAAGTCTAAGCTAATGGGAGAAATAAAAGATTCACAAGATAAGGACCCATACATGGTTAGGTTAAATAATAAGACAAAAGAAAGAAAGAACCCCGAATTCAAAGTGGTCAATGGAATCCTAAAGTGCAGAAATAGAGTATGCATGCCTGATATGGATGGATTAAAGGAAAGGACATTGAAGGAGGCACATCAAACACCTTATTGTGCTCATCTTAGAACTACCAAAATGTATCATGATGTGAAAGCTAACTATTGGTGGCTAAGACTGAAGAAGGATGTGGCTAAGTTTGCGACATCTTGCCTAACTTGCTAGCAAGTCAAGTATAAACATCAATGACCCTCAGGATTGCTATAAGAAATTCAACTACCTGAATGGAAGTGGGAGCACATCACTATAGACTTTGTAGTTAGTTTACCTAGAACCTCCAAAGGATATGACTCTGTATGGGTCATAGTAGACTAATTGACAAAGTCTGCCCATTTTTTAAGAGTTAAGACCATATACTCTGCAACCCAATATGCACAATTATATATGGATGAGATCATGAAATTATATAAAGTGACATAGAGTGCCGATTTCCATCATTTTGAATCGAGGGACTCAATTTACCTCTAGGTTCTGGCATAAGTTACAAGAAGCATTAGGGACCTAACTAGATTTTAGCACTACTTTTCACTCTCAAATAGATGGACAGTCTGAAAGGATAATTCATACACTCAAGGATATGTTAAGAATGTGTGTTTTGGACTTTGGTGGTAGCTGGGATAAGTACTTACCCTTGATTGAATTTGCCTATAACAACAGCTATCATTCGTCCATTGGCATGGCACCATATAAGGCACTGTATGGGAGGAAATGTCATTCTCTAGTTTGTTGGATTGAACCTAAAGACAAATATGTGGAGAAGCTGGAACAGCTTAAAAAGACTATCGAGAAGGTACCCTTGATCCAAGAGTGGCTAAAGATGGCCTTTAATTGACAAAAGAGCTATGCATACCCTAGGAGAAAGGACGTTCATTTTGCTGTAGGAGATCACGTCTTCTTGAAGGTCTCCCCAATGAAAGTTGTTATGAGATTCAGTAAGAAAGGAAAGTTATCCCCTCATTTTGTTGTTCCTTTTGAAATTTTGGATAAGATTGGGGAAGTGTCTTATAGGCTTGCTCTACCCTAACTATGGCACATGTGCACTTAGTTTTTCACATCTCCATGTTAAGGAAGTATGTATTGGATCCATCTCATGTCTTGTCACCTCCAAAAGTCACAATAGATGAGTGGTTATCCTATGAGGAATTACCAAGAGCCATAGTGGATCAAAAAGCGAGGAGGTTAAGGAATAAGGAGATACCTATGATTAAGGTCCAACGGCGAAATCATAGGATGGACAAGTGCACTTGGGAAGCCGAAGAGGAGATACGGCAGAAGCATCCTCAGCTTTTTGAGAATATATAGGTAAGTATCTAAATTCAAGGAAGAATTTCTTTTAAGGGGGAGAATGTAACAACCCACAACTATCCGAGGAATTTGTGTGACAGTTTGCTTGACATAGAACTATTAAGACTAAGTATGTGCTTTCATGGAAATTTTAGTGCTATGTGATTGATGAGTATGTGACATGTTAAATTAATTTTAATATACATAATGTGGATTATTATTGTGAAATAAATAATTTATATGAAGTGCATTAGCATAAAATAAATTATTTTTTATAAAATGAATTTTCATGCAAAAAGGTGATTTTTAAGCATAAAATAATATTATGAGCACTTTAATAATTTTTTTAAATAAATATTTTGGGAAAAATTTTAAAGAAAAATATTTATTTTTAATTACTTATTATCAGCCCCAAAATTTATTAAAAAGCCCAAAATACCCAAAAGCCACTGCACCAAAATACTCCTAACCTAGTTCATTAAGAGTAATCTTGGAAATTGCCCAAAACTCTACATATTTGACAAGAAAATTCAGCAAGCCCTAGCTTCCAGTAGCCACCATTCTATTATTTCATTATTTTTGCAGAAAAATTCTCTCAAAATTATTTTTTCTAATGAAATTCACAAAATACCTTCAAACTTTGCGATTTTTTGACCGTATTCGTAAGTTTTTCTCTCCTTTCAATTTACTATTGGATTTCTATGAAAATAATGATGGAAAAATTATTTTGAACTGAATATTTACTGATTTTTATTGATTAAATTTGGCCTAGATGAGTATTTGGAAGAGAAAATGATTTTTCTACCGAAAACACCAACTTCTCTACGCGATTTCTCCAAAGGTGAATCCTACAACTCAAAATTGAAATTTTCATGCATAAACTCAAGGGGGGCTGCCAATTTTTACATGCTTGTGTTTTAAATGGATTTTTGATTGTTTAGATGAAAAATATTGAATTAAATTATATTTCTACATATTACTATGATGACCAAAAAGTTTCAGAAAACAAGGGAATTCATGGTTTTCATCCTAGAACTTAAAAGTTAGAAATTTTCATATGTATGAACCCTAGGGGCTGCTGATTTGTGTGGTTTTGCATCCTAAATTGATTTTTTTTCATGATTGAATGAAGAATAATGGTTTAAAGCATGTGTTTACATATTACTGTAATGACCAGAAAGTACCAAAAACAAGATAGCAGCATGGTTTTCATCCTAAAACATAAAGTTGGTAAATTTTCATACATATGGACATCTATGGCTACTGATTCATAGGGATTCATGTTCTAAAATGATTTTTGTTTTGATTGCATGACGGAAAGTGCGAAAAGTAAGAAAAATTCAGGTTTTCTTTTGTTAGTGCATTTGGCCATTGTTGGGATTTTTATCCCAATATCTATAATTTTTATGCAATGTATTTTAATGATTATTGATATGTATGTATGAATGATAAATGGTTAAATTGCATGCTAGTTGAAGGAATGACTTTAGACAAGGCTATAGGCAATTTGATATACTTAAGGTATCTTAACCTTATGTTGTGATTAGAATATGAATGTGATTAGGTAATAAGGAAATAGGTTTTATGGTGAGATAATACTGAATTAATGATCTTGAATTGATGGAGAGATTGATTGAATGAATTGGTCATAAGAGATAAGCATGACAATCGAAAGGTTATTGATAAGTTGACATGTATGAAAGTGTTAAGTCTACTAAGATGATTGTTAAAGTTAATTAATTTTAAGATCATGATATTGTGTTTGACTTGAGAAGAGTATTGGTATGAATTATGATGTGTTTTCGTGTGAGCCTATGAAGGCTAAATAGGCAAGACGTTTAAACTCATCATGTTATGTGTAAGTGATGAGTGCACATCTATGTGCAACTCTAAGTGTATGCGAATGTTATTTGTGCATGGGGTAGTTATAGGATAGGATAGCATGATGGTTAAATATATACTAAGTATTAAATTAAATATTATGTTAGAGCTTGAGGAGTTTTAGAGGTTTAAGGGTTACAAGTACTAGGAGCGAACGAACCACAAGGTGAGTAAACATTATGCTATTAGTAAAAGTACAAGCTATTATGATTATGTTATGGAAACCTTTGAGATTTTTGAAACCCAAGTTCACTTCCATTTTAAAATTAATTATGTGATTTTCTTTATTAAGTTTAGGTTGCCAAAGGATAATTGATCCAAAACCAATAATGTTTATCCAATGATATGAAAAAGCTTTTGTAATTGTACCTTACTTACTTTCTTTCTAGAACTACACTATTATTGTATCTTTTATTCAAAAAGTTAAACTGCTATTTGTTATTATGGTACATGTTATTGTTGCCTTAAGTGCCATTGTTATATGTGAATACCATTAGCTCTAGCTATGGTACCTCTAACCCTTTATGCAGAAATCCTCATGCCGATGTGGGTAATCATCAAAACTTGTGCATATGGTCTTAACCCAATGGATGGGGGTAGTGTATCCACCTTAGCTAGAAGGGGTGATTCTAGCCATAGAGCCTGATCAGTTTCATGACTTTATAAGTTATTGGGTTGGGAGTTGGAATTTTGATATGAGGCCACCTCTCTCTTAAGTGAATGAGCTAGCATAGTCATTTACTCTTATTGGGTAATAAATGTTATAAGTGTGACTTCTGCGAACATGCTAAAGTGAAAATCTTGCTAAATTGAAACTGTGAAACCATGATTTGTAAATCATGAACTATGTGTTATATGCAATGGGCTTTCTTTAAAAATGGGATATATGATATCATTTATGGTATAATTGTTTACTCATTGAGATCATCTATCTCACCCCTTTCTCTTGTGTGGTTCCAAGTGAGCAATATAAGGCAAGGTGATGGCTCAAGCATTCTACTTCACTTGGGGGATGCCTTGTCCAAGTCTTTAATTATACAATGTTATAAAGAGATACTCGTAGATGCTTCGAGAATTTATTTTGGAATATTAACCATTGATGATTTATTTTAAGACTTTAAATGTTATTTCCCTTATAAGATGTTTTCAAAGTATTTTGTTAAACTATTCTTCTGCATATTGAGGTTTCCTATATTATTGGATATTTAAGTTAGTACATGGGGTTTAGTACGATCCTAGGCATGATTCGTATATGTGGATTCTATGAGCGTGGGTGACCTTGTGTCTCCTATATTCTTGGACTGTCATGTCTCAAAAATTGGGATAATGATACCTTTCTAGATCTAATTGATGAAGTGTGACTTTCAATGTCCCTTTAATCTCAACAAAGTTCCTTTAAGCATTTTAAAAGGCCTAACCTCTCATATTCAGAAGCCTAAGTTTCTTCGACGTAACCAAATCTTATTAGAATCTCTCAAGCCGAGTCATAATAGGCTAAGGCTCTCCTCCTAACAAAATCTTTTCAGAATCCCTCGAGTTGACTTGCCATAGGTTGAGGTTCTCCTTTTTCCAAAATCTTATCAGAATCTTTTGAGCCGACTCTCCAAAGGCCAAAGCTCTCTTACCAAACTCTTTTCAGAATCTCTTAGGCTGACTCTCCATGGGCCGAGGCTCTCCCTTTACCAAAATCATGTCAGAATCTCTCAAGCTGACTCACTATAGGCCAAGGCTCTCTTACTGAAATCTTTTCAAAATCTCTTAAGCTGACTTACCTACCAAATCTTGTCAGAATCTCTTGAGTAAACTCACTATAGGTCGAGGCTTTCTTTTCACTAAATTATCTTGTCGAAAATTATCTTCTACCCATAAGTGTCTAGAAATAGTCACCTAGACATTCATGTGGTTCTTTTCTCCATCTTTTTTTATCCAAATCCATCAATTTTACCATAAATGTCTAGAAATGATCACCTAGACATCCATGTGGTTCCTTTTTCCATCTCTTTTATCCAAATCCATCAATTCCACCTATAAATATCTAGAAACGATCACCTAGATATCTATATGGTTCCACTTTCCACATCTTTTACTTGAATCCATCTATTCACCTAAAAATATCTAGCCACCAACCTAGATATCCCTCTAGTCCATTTTCTCATTTTCATTTATCAGCCACATTTTCTAGCTATAAATGTTTAGGAATGATTACTTAAACATCCATGATGTTCTTTTACCATCTTCCTTTTTCAACCATGTCTCTACCCCAAACATGTCCAAGCATCGACCTAGACGTCACTTTGGTTCTTTATACCATCCCAACTCTTGGGTTCACTATAACCAAAATTGCCTGACAGACAAGACAATTCTGATGAGGGGGCAACTGTGAACCCTTAATGTTACACCCTCCTCATCTAGCCACACCTTGGCATCTGCTAAGTTTAACCCACTACGCAGAGTTATTACGGCTGTCCCGCTAGCCGGTTAGTGGGCGAGGGTTCGAGAGCAATGCCCCCAAAAGAAAATTTTTTAGCTTTTAATTACATTGCTACTCGGACATCCAAATTTCCTAAATCGCAAACCAATAACCAATCTCCAATAAAAAAAAAAAAAAAAAAAAAAAAAGAAAGAAAAAGAGAGAGAGAAAATAGAGCTAAGTGGCGCCTGCATAGATTCATGCCTTGCTTGCACAGTAGCCACACCAGCATAGCGTTAATCCACACATAGAGAGAGAAAATAGTTTTGTATGAATCCGCACCCATGGTCCCTTTTTCTATGCTAAAATATCTATTTTATCCTTTTGAGCCCAATTTTTTACCCCTTTTAGGTCTTTTTACTTTCTCAATCCCCAAACTAGTCTCACCCACTTTTCCTTATAAATACTCCCCTCCATCATTCCATTTTCCTCACCCCTTGAATTTGAGTATATTACTATACTTAAATTTCTCTCTTCTTCTGTCTCTAACCACTCTAATTAATTAATTAATCTTTTTAATTAATTAATTATCTCATCCTAACTAAGTTAATTAATCTTTTTAATTAACTAAAACTCTCTTTTAAATTAAAATTAATGCTCAATTAATTAATTAATTAATCTTTTTAATTAATTAATTAACCACTTTTTCTCAAAATCAAATTAATCCTTTTTTTCAAATCCACCATTTGTCCAAATTAATTTATTAATCTTTTTAATTAATTAATCAATCTATTCATTTCATCACATTAATTAGTTAATTAATCATTTTAATTAATTAATTAATCCCCCAATCAATGTAATCACCTAGTCCCGATAAAATAAAACTTCAGTCCAGCAAAATCCTCTGCCCGGCAAAAGCAAAGATATCAGCCTTTTCCTCTCTCTCACAAATCCAAATCAAATAAATCAATCCAATCAATCCCTAAACTCCACCACTTGATCATGGAACGAACTGTGTGTGTTTTTATCCTCATTTCAATGGGGTACGTAAGCACGTTTAGAATTTAAATCCAAATCTCAAATCCAATTCCAAATTAATTCCATTGTCCACTTATTTTCAATTACAATTATCTATTATTATACTTTTTGTAAATTTGAGTAATTATTTATTTGATTATTTTAGAGTCAATGAGCGATTCTGTGGTTTCCATAGAATCCATAAGGACTAAAGGGAACACTCTCCTTGGCTTATAGATATTTATTTGCTTTATGTCTTAAATTTTCTCATATATTACATAACTATGCCATGCTCATACATTTTGAAATGTCTTCACAAGCTCATTCCACAACCTGGGAAAAATAATTTGAATAGGAATGAGTATTCAACTCAATGAGCTATATAGTTCCTAATATAACATGCCACTCAATGGTCATAAATGCTAATGCACTATGCCAAATAAACAAACAAATCATGAAATCATACAAGGATGGAATATAGTCTACAGTACCACATTAACCCTTAATATAAGGAGCCAATCCCCCCATCTTGGCTCTCTTATCCAATACTATCTCTTAATCCAATACAAGGGTCGCAGCCATCCCAACAATGTTGACACGACTAGCAGCAGTGCATTAGCGATGAACAAGCCAGCAACCGTCATACACCAATCATATGCTTATCTATCTCATCATCATATCATCATCACAATCATATCCTAAGTGGCCTGTATCATCCCAATCCCATCCAATATCCACAAACAATATGCAATATCAACATTAATGAACAATCAAATACATATGCCATGATGCTAAATTACATTCATAATATATATATATATATATATATATATATATATATATATATATATATATATATATATATATATATATATATATATATATATATATATATATATATATATATATATAATCAATGCAATCAATCTCTCATAAAGAAATTCAAAAATGGGTTGAACAATTAGCCCATTCTTCGGAAGTGCTTTCAGCACTCCAAAAGGCTTCCCAAGGCTCCTCTTCAAATGCTTCTCCAGCATCCTCCTCAGAGGCCAAAGGAAAAGGTAAAATTTCAAACTCTGTTTCAAAAACTAAGATGGTTGATTTTCTCTCTCAAAACATTTTCAAACCAAATACTCAAGAAATTGTTTTATCACAAAAATAGTTTTTAAAAACCAGTGAGTATTTAGAAAAAATACATTTTCAAACAATTTTAACTATGGAAAAAGGATTCTATAACCTGGATCCTTTTAAAACAATCACTCAAATCTTTCCAAATGGATGGTTCTTCACACCTTAGGATAAAACCAAACCCCAATCCTATTACCAAGCTATCTTGGAACAACCGGTTCAACTAAATTCACCCATTTCAAAGAAGACAAAAATCATTCTAATCTTGCATACTCCATATGAATCATTTAGAAAATAATACACCCTACATAATAGGGAAAAGACCTTTTAGCTCTTAAATCTTTCCTTGTAGATCTTCATACCCGAGTTAACCATTGCTATAGTTTCAACTACTGGGACCATAAACAAGCATGGTATAACTCTTTCTTCCTTCAAAATCACAAGCATAGTCATTGCTGGTTATTCTATTTTGATAGAAATTTTTAAACAACCAAATTACCTTACTGGTTCATTCAATGGTGTAACCACTTTGGGAAATTACTTGAAACACTAATTCTTGAAGTAAAACCTTGTTATGAACTTTTCAAACAAAATTTCAAGCCAACAAACATAGAAAAGAGATTTAACCCTTTTCTCCTATTTTGTGCAAAGTTTTTTCTATCATGGCTATGTATTTGGTACTTTGCTTATCATAAGACTCAGGATAATCATATTCAAAATCAAATAGTGGGATTCTTTCAAAAATAAGGTAACTACTACCAAAGTTCAAAATTGGCTAATCAAGAATAGCTACATTCAGTGACGAAAAGAAACAACAACTTTTCTGGCACATAAATTATTTGTTATTCCAAAATTAGCTGTAGCAAAAATAAAGGATGAATTCTTTCAAATGGTCCAACAGATCATGGAAAACATATCAGCCTCTTCCAAACCAAACTCTTCAAAAGCAGCCTCTTCAAGCTCTAATTCCTCTGGACCTATTATAGATTTAGGGGATGATAATGAAGATAATTGTTTTGGCATTCTACAGCCAATTAAAAGGTAGATTTCAAATTTTAAATTTTTAAATATTGTAAAAGGTTTCTACCAACTATTAAAGGCAGCTGTAAAAAAAAAGTAATTTTACTTTTCTACTGATGGTGAAAAACTACAGTTACTCCACTTTTTCAAACATGTACTCCACTTCTATCAAGAAATGACTAAAAGCATCCACAGTTCTAATTCATATGAAGTTACAGTTCACTCTTTTCAGAAGACATCTCCAGCTGGCCTATCCTTCAACGGGCTTACTAACTTTCAAAAATTTCAAGATTGCCCTTCAATACTCTTCTATATAAGAG
Organism: Reutealis trisperma; assembly: GCA_947687605.1. NCBI lineage: Eukaryota > Viridiplantae > Streptophyta > Magnoliopsida > Malpighiales > Euphorbiaceae > Reutealis > Reutealis trisperma. The sequence continues at coordinate 179,955 of CANTUT010000460.1, forward strand.
CAATCCATTTCAAACAAGGAAGGCAATTATGTTACAAACTTAGATTTAAGACAAAACACTCTTTGTAAATCCCAAACGCTATAGAATTCTTGTATCACCTTCAAACATCTCCTTCAAACTTTCAAACTATTTGTATCTCTTTATAATTTACAAGTATTATTTTGTAAGTTATAATTTTCAAACATAAATATATTCATGGTATATTTATTTCAAACTCTTTAATTTTCTATATTTATCTATTTATTCAAACTATAAGTCATAGAAGTATTCTCTCTACTTGCCCTTTTGCCTTATAAGGGATCCTGTAGATTAGAAACTATAAAAACTGTTTCTTATATATTTTGTGTTGAATTGTGTTTTCTTGTGTTGCTGATCACTGTTGCTACCCTGAGATCCTATGGCATTGTTGGTATCAGAGCCTTGGGGGGTAGTATTGATATTGTGAATAGTGTTGTGCATTTGTTGAAGAAGATAAACAGTAAAACTATTGAGTGAATAGTTGAGCGGAGGTATAGTCGTAAGTCCCATTTTGCATTAAGAGTCTTATGGCAGTAAAACTGGTGACCATATTCCTTTTCATTCAAACATTTTATTTTTATTTCAAAATGAATTTACAACTATTTCTCTGTAGAAACACTTCCTTTTCAAACTCTTCTACCTATGACTCTTCAGAGTTCAAAAGGGTAGTAAATAATGAGGAGATCACTATTGAAAATTTTTCAAAATAAATTGATGATTGGAAAATTCCCAGGATTCAAAAGAAATAGATTTATAAATATTCAAAACTTTCTTTTCTTAGAACTGATTACACCATCAAGACTGAAGAAAGAGATGTTCAAATTTCAAAACCTTTTGAAGAAATTCAGCTTCTTTCTTGAAAAACCATTTAAACTTGTAGGGAGAAATCCTTTAAATACTTGCATATAGGCCTTATCCAAGTAAGTATTAAACCCCTTACTAGAGAAGGTCTAGATACTTCAATCCTAGCCATTCTTAAGGATGCTAGATTTATAAACTTTCAGGATTCTTTGTTACAAAACCATCAAGTCTAGTCTTAACAGAGGACCTATTAGCTTGGATTGCTGTCTAAACATAATAGTCTCTTTGAATGATAAGAATGTTTTAAAGAGTATTGTTTTTCAAATAAAGACTCACAATTACAAAATGCTTGAAGGATCAATCCCAATTGCATTAGTTTTTAAAATACATTACAAAGCAATGATGACTGCTTTTGCTTAAAAACATGTTTAACAATCATCAAAAGGAGAAACCCTTTTACTTCAAACTGATCTTACAAGATCTAATGCTGTTATCCCTAAAACCATTCAATGGTAGGACATTACCTTACTAAGAGAATGGGTCTTGGAAAAAGCTACTCAACCAGAGCTTCCAAAACAGCTTAAACCAAACACCCACCTTAAAAACATAACCCAATTCAAAGATGGTAGAGTCAAACTCACCTTTGACAGAAAATCAAATAGTTCAAGATTTTCTAATTATGGTGCCTCTACATCCTCAACTGTTGACTTAGGAAGAGTATCAAACCTTTCCTCGGTCATATATGCTCCTTACCATCCAGAGCAAATTCAAACCCAAATACAAAATCCAAGGTATTCTACCTCAGATATACCTAGCTCCATTCTTCAAAATGTTCACTATCATACTACCATACCAAAACTAATGTATGAAAGCCAACCTTCAAACCCTGAAGAAGAAATAAAAGATATATATGTCCCTTCTTCCCCAACACCTTCTGAGGTGACCCAAAACATTAAAGTAGAAATTAATGCTTTGGAAAAATCTTTTCAAATTGATAAAAAAAAAAATTCTTCATGAAGATTTTTATTGAAAGAAAAATGAACAAAAGAAAATCTAGTTTTTCAAACATTTCTTAGAAGTCAGAAATGAAATCCAAGAGGAATATCATAATTTTTGTAACTAGTTCAAAATTAAAATTAAATTTTTTGATTGGTTTGAGATATATGCAAAAGAAAATAATATTTATTATCCTTTCAAAAAAGAAAAAAAGTTCATATCATTCAAACAAGTTTGTTAATCCAATCACCATTAGGAATAAACTTCCTAAATGGAAGGTAGATGGTCAGATTATTCAGTCAGAACATCCACCTCTTAGGAAAATGTCTATCCCTTATGATAAACATGAGATAGAAGCAGCACCTTACAAAAAAGTCCATGATAAGGAAAAAGAAAATGTTAAAAACCTTGTCAGGCAAACCAATTTTTCAAATGCTCATCTCCATAGTATAGGAAAACAGCTTACTAGGATAGAAACTCATATCCAAAAAATTATTGTTAGTACTTCCAAACATTCTGAGTCTAGTAATCCTCTAAATAAGAAGCTCAAAAGTCCCGTTTTCAAACCTTATCGGATTCAAAACCATCTCAATAATAGTTTCAAAATAGAAAAATTGAGTTTGTCCAGGCCATTACAGACCAACTCAATAGGATAGGTCAAGCCTTAACCTCTAAGTAATCCAATCCTATGGTCCCTGACACTCCACAGTCTCAACATAGAACTGTTAGTATTATAGAACAAACCATAGAAACTTCTGAAGAAGAAGCCTTCAAACAGGAGGAAGTTCCTCAAGTCAATAGGTTAAATTAGCAAAATCTTATTCCTAGAATTACTGCTCCAGATATAGGTTTAGAAAACAAACCTCATATCCTAACACAGTCTAGGTTCAATGCGTCATCTATTTATGAGTGGAATATATATGGTATGTTTGAGTAAAACATCCATAGTCTTCTTCAACAGATAACCATGGGAACTAATGCTTATAAAACCCAAACAGAAATAATTGATAGAGCCATAGTTGAACTCCTTATAGCTGGTTTTTCAGGATAGCTTAAAGGATGGTAGGATTATCATTTATCCCCAAACCAACAACTAGAAATCCTTTATTCTATTAAAACCTTTGAAAATGGAACCGCAATCCTAGATGAGAGAGGTAACACAATAGAGGATGCAGTTTCAACTCTCATCCTAACCATATCTCTTCATTTCATAGGAGACCCTTCCTATCTCAAAGATAAAAAAGCTGAGCTCCTTAGCAACCTTAGATGTAGGAGACTTAGTGATTTTCAAAACTATAAAAACACATTCCTCTCTAGGATCATGCCTAGGGAAGATTCTAACCAACCTTTTTGGAAAGAAAAATTCCTTGCAAGATTACCTAAAATTCTAGGAGAAAAAGTTAGGAATGTCATTAGACAAGCTTTTAGTAACCAAATCCCTTATGATCAATTCACCTATGGAGAATTGATTAGTCTTACCCAAAAGGAAGGACTTAAGATCTGCCAAGACTTGAAACTTCAAAAATAGCTCAAATGGGAAATGAAAAAAACTAGGCAAGAGTTAGGAAATTCTACCAACAGTTTGACTATAATCCCATAGAGTCAAAACCAAAAACCTATAATGGTCAGTATAAAAACAAACCCTATAGGAAATCCAAACCTTCTTATAATAGGAAATCCCAACCTAGGAATGAAACCTATTATAAGAAACCCATCTCTTCAAAGAAGACCTCCAAATCCTCTAAGAAGTCCTATAGTAAGTCAAAACATAGGACTAGTCTTAAGGATACTACCTGCTATAAGTGTGGTAAGAAAGGTCATACTTTAAAATTCTATAGACTAAACACTAGACTTTATGAACTTCAATTAGAAGAAGATGTCATAAATAAAATCTCTACTCTTCTAGTTGAATCCTCAGAGTCTGAGTTTTCCTTGTCTTCATAAGATAGAGAACCCCTTCAAATAAAGGAGTTAGCTACTTCATCTTCCAATTCAAACACAGAATCTGATTCAAAAGCATATTCTAAAGTAAATAGAAATTCCTAACAAATTAATATGTTGACAAAGAGTGAAAAAGCAATTCTTGAAGCTGTCAAGTATATTAATGATCCCAGCGTTCAAAAAGAATGTTTAGATCAGCTTCTTAAGACATTAGAAGAGAAGCCTATAGAGAAACCTTCCATCTTACCCTCTACTAGTAAGAATTCCTATGATCTTATAGTCATCCTAGATAGAGGTAACAAGTCCAAAAAACATGTTCCAACTATTCAAGACCTTCAAAAAGATATTAAGGAAATTAAATCAGAATTAAGAGACCTTAAACTTAAAAAGCAAAAGGATTATGATTTAATCCAAAGTCTCATTTCAAAACAAATGTCTGATTCAAACTCTGATTATGGTTCAAATAATCATATAGAAGATTCTGAACTATAAAAACTGGACAATTTGGAAAAGGTTCCAGACATTCCAGATAACTTTATAAATGTTTTGAGAGAAATAACTTCTCAAAAATATTTAATTCAAATTAAAATTGTTTTTTCAAATCAGCATATCTCAATTGTATCAACTACAATTTGGTTCCAAAAAGATATCACTCTAAAACAAAAAAAAAACTTGTTACAGCAAATAATTCAAAATTAACCATTGGCGGGAAAACAAAAGCCTCTATAGTTAATGGGAATATTGCTTTGAAAAATGTTTTTTTTTTTTTACCAAATAACCTTCATCATATGGTTATTTTAGGGACTCCTTTCATTAATTTTATTACTCCCTATAGAGTCACTGATGATGGAATTATTTTTAAAACAAGAAAATCAAAAATTATTTTTCCTTTTCTTGAAAAGCCAAAGAAAAGAAATCTCAATGTTATAACAACAAATTTGATTTATAATTTTGAGATTAATGCTTTGATTAAAGGAAAAACAATACATCTTATGCATCTCAAGCAAGATGTTCATTTTCAAAAAATTCAACAACAAATTCAAATTGATTTTATTAAAAATAAAATCACCACTTTTCAAAATAAAATTGAAAAAGAAATTTGTTCTAATCTTCCAAATGCTTTTTGGGATAGAAAACAACACATAGTTGATCTGCCCTATGAAAAAGATTTTGATGAAAGACAAATTCCTACCAAACTCATACCTATTCAGATGAATAAATCTCTAGAGAAACACTGTAGAGAAGAAATTTAGTATTTGGAATCTAAGGACTTGATTTCAAAATCTAGATCACCCTAGTCTTGTGCAGCTTTCTATATCAATAAGAATAGTGAAATAAAAAGAGAAATACCTAGGTTAGTGATCAATTACAAACCTTTGAACAAAGCCTTAAGATGGATTAGGTACCCTATTCCTAACAAAAATGATTTGCTTCAAAAACTTCATTCTGCATTTCTATTTTCAAAATTTGATATGGAATAAGGATTTTGGCAAATTCAAATTCATCCTGATCATAGGTATAGAACTGCATTCACAGTCCCATTTGGATAGTATGAGTGGAATCTTATGCCTTTTGGTTTAAAAAATGCTCCCTCAGAATTCCAAAGGATTATGAATGACATTTTTAATCCTTATTCAAACTTTTGTATTGTTTACATTGATGATGTTCTTATTTTTTCAAACTCCATTGAATAGCATTTCAAATATCTCCAAACATTTTTTGCATATTGCTAAGAAAAATGGTTTGGTAGTTTCAAAATAAAAAATATCTCTTTTTCAAACTCGTTTAAGGTTTTTGGGCATTCCATTACTCAAGGCACCATTACACCATTGAGAAATCCCTTGCATTTGCATCTAAGTTTCCTGATAAAATCTTAGATAAAATACAACTGCAAAGGTTCTTAGGAAGTCTAAATTATGTTTTAAATTTCTATGCAAACATTAATTGTCTAGCAAAACTATTGCGTGATAGGTTAAAAAAGAATATAGTTCCATGGTCAGACAAACACACTAGGGTTGTTCAAACTATTAAAAAACAAGTTTCAAAAATTCCATGTCTGCATTTAGCTAATCCCCTAGCTCTAAAAATAGTGGAGACAAATGTATCAGATATAGGATATGGTGGTATTTTAAAACAATTTCAAAATGGGCAGGAATATGTAGTCCAGTTCACATCAACACATTGGAATGATTGCCAAAAGAATTATTCTACTATTAAAGAATAAATTCTTTCAATTGTTCTATGCATTTCAAAATTTCACATTGATCTTTTAAATAAAAAATTTCTTTTGAGAATTGATTATAAATCAGCAAAAGAAGTTTTACAAAAAAATGTTCAAAATTTAGCTTCAAAATAGATTTTTGCCAGATGACAAGTTATCCTTTCTGTATTTGATTTTGATATTGAATATATAAAGGGGGATACAAACTCAATTTCGGATTTCCTAATAATTCCTTTAAAACAGGTAGCAATGCCTTAAAAAACCAAAGACAAGGGCAAAGCTCCTCAAACTTCAAACAAAGAGGACAAGGCCAAGGCCCAAACACTTCAAATATTATCATTTCAAACAAACCTTCTTCAGCATATTCGGTGCATGTATACAAATGAAATTTTAAAATAATTAAGAGATTGAATGTTATATTAAGTTACATAACTCTCGAATCTGACGAGATCCAACTAAGTCTCTTTCACTACTGCCTCCCCAGACTCGTCGGACACGAGGCTCCATAGTGGTGGTGGCAATGTTTATTATCTGTTGGCTGAGGATGGGTGATCAGATGACAATCTCACTCTCCCCTTCCTCACCCCCACACATCAACATCACCTGCCCTTCTTCTCTCTTTCTCTCTCTCTTTCCCAACATACATAATAGATCTTATTGATACGATTTGGGCCAATCAAATCTATTATATGTTTTTTAAAATAAATCAAATTTATTTTAATTAATTATTTCATAAAAGTAATTTCCTTACCTTAATTTATATATAATGGAAGTTTAATTAATAATAATAATAAACTTTAAATAATATACAATTAATTCTTAAAGAATTTTCATAATAGCTAAATAAAATTTTTAATTTAATGAATAATTTACCTCAAAAAGAATAATAAATATCTAAAAAATGATATTTTCACAATTAAATAAATAAGAATGATAATATTTTATTTATATCAAATTTACGTCTTTCAAAATTTAAATAAAATTATCATTAATAATACATATTTTTTAAAAATCATAAATATTCAAAATTCTATAAAAGTGAAAATTTAAATATCGTCATTTCTAATGCAATTAAATAAATATATATCCGTATAAATTAGGATTTTCTAAAATAATTCAAAATTCGGATTGTTACAATTAGTGACTACATGTGTGATTACATTTTAGTTTTAGTTAATATAAAGATTTTTTTATTAATTACCATCCTAATATATGATACATTAACATAAATTATACAAATAATAATTTCATATGAAAATATATGATGTTCTAAAAAATCATATGATATCCTAAATGATTTTTTATTTACTATTATAATGCTTACTTATCTTTCTAAAGATATAATGTAGTATTGATTTTGAAAAAAGAACAATTGTATGACATAATCAAACTATTTACCTATTTATTTTATATATTTATACTACTCGTCTAATCCAATAATTAAACTGTATATGAGTTTATGAGTTTATGAATTAAGTGGATGAGCATTATATTTTATTGTTAAGAAAAGGCAATAATAATTTTCCTAATAAATAACTTTTGTTTAAAATTGAAAATGCAACTAAATACATAATTTATTTCTGTTTAGAAATATTTTAAGTGCACATATAAAAAATTAAGAGAATGTGTATTTTAGTTAAATTAAATTATCAAAAAGATTATAAAAATATTAAAATATATTTTTTAGAGTGTTAAAATTGTTAGGATGATAATAATAATAATAATATTATTATTATTATTATTATTATTATTATTATTTAGTCCCTGTATTTTAAGCAAATTTATACTCAAGTTACTTTGTTTTCAAAAACTAATTATGTTATCTGTGCATTTTGGCGTGACAAGTGATTTACACGCCTCTTATTGCATGCCTAGTATATGTATATTGAAATTACTTGCCTTATGAGTACTTTATTGGGCATAAAAAAATGTGTTTATGAGTTTCTTAATCAAATATAATATGTGGGGTCTCTATGTAATAAGCATCACGAGATGTTGTGATAAGATCAGTTTCGTGATACAAAAAGAAAAAAGAGGAGAGAGAAGGAGAGTGGAATGGATATATTGGAAATAAATTTTCATTTTATTTTCTTTTTTAATTTTTTTAAAAGAATTTAATGGAAAAGTCTAAAATTTTGAACAAAATGACCAAATAGTTAATGGATTTAAAATATAGGGATAACTTAATTAGGACTCATGTGTGAATTCATCTAAAATATTAGGACTAAATAGTAAATACCATTATTATTATTATTATTATTATTATTATTATTATTATGTGACTTTTTTTTTTTTTTTTTTTGTGGAAAACTAAACTTTTCAAGACATAATATTAGTGAAACTAGTTATATGCGTATATCATTATTAATTACATAATTACAAAATATAACTCATAAATATATATATTAATACGTTTTATACAAACCTATAAACGACTTGATATCGAATATATAAACGAGCTTATTAATCAAGCCGTTCGTGGATTTATTAATTGACTGTTCACGAGTCTAATCGATCCGAATTTTATTTATTAATCAAACTTTAAAATAAAACTCAAAGTTGGCTCATTTATAAAACTAACTAATCGTCAATGAGTTTTTATCAAACTGAACATTGAGTTACTCACAAATAGCTTGACTCATTTGCAACTCTAAGTTTGAAGAGGCTTATGCAAGCTTCAAAGTGGTACATTAGTAAGATTTCATAGTAATATGAAAGAGTTTTTCAAAGAGATCCTTGAAAATGAATTAAATATATTGGAATTAGGAGGACAAGAAAATCTTGAATTTCTTCATTATGTTATGATTATTCAAGCACAAATTATGTGTTAGTTGCTTTTGCTTTTGAAATAAAAGTTTGATAGAAATGACAAAACCCGATCCGCTCATATGGAGAACCAAATTCCGCCCAAACCTGAGAGAGAATTTTCACTCTGCTTATGGTAATGGGACAGAAATGGGATTGAGTCCCTCCGCCTCGATCCCCGTCTCCATTGCATAAAATTTATATATATATATATATATATATATATATATATATATATATATATATATATATATATATATATATATATATATATAAGAGTTTTCAATAGTTACGATTCCACAGTAACCATCATAAAATTTTGTATAAATATTAAATGATTGTATATTTTCCAAGCTAATAAATGAATTAAAACCAATAAACTTTGTGTAAGTATTAAATGATTAAAATTTTTCTAGCCAAATAAATGATAATCATAAATGTTGCTGAAAAAATCAAAATGAATTAAAACCATTAGATTTTGATCCAACGGTTAAAAGAATAGTAACCATCAATGGGTAAATATTATAGTAACTATTCAAACCACACCCATATATATATATATATATATATATATATATATATATATATATATATATATATATATATATATATATATATATATTAGTTTTCTTTAAAATTATAGTATTTAATTATATTATTATTTTTTAAATATTAATTAATAATATATAAAACTTAATATAAATATTTATAATATTTTGTTAAAATATAAAAATTATAAAGTTTTAATATTAATAAAATTATAAAAAATTATAAATGGGATTCCTAATCTCCACCCTAAATCCAATTTATCTTGCCCCACCTTTGCCCCGACTACTCCAGGATCAGGGATGAGAAACTTAAAACCTACCTCTCTCCACCTCGCCCCATTGCCATTCCTAACGTTTGAGAAAATAATCGTTTCAGTTAGAAACGCAAAATAAGATACATTCACATCTGAAAATGAGTAAGCTTAACCAAAACCTGCATTTCTATCAAATATTATTTACAATGGTCAAGTACCTCGCAAAATGGGTCACATCAATTCCTTGGCTCTTTACAAGGTAAAAATTAGTTCAATTAAGTGTAATTTTCAATCAATTCGTAGTGTGTGTATCTCAATTCCATCTCTTGGCATTCTTCAACCCTTTAGATTTTTGTTTTGCAGCCTGGAAGGCCTGCATTTTTTGTTTCTTCCGTGCTTCCTTCTCAGCCTGTTGAAGAATAACAAAGAATAAGGCTACTTAATGAACAATGTTATTTCTACTTTGTAATACAAGCAATCACAGTAGATATATAACTTGCCTTTGACATCTTCGATTTGGCCTTCACTTTGGGAGCCTTTTCCTCAAGCTCTGCCTCGCGTTCAATTTCTCTTGCCCTTGCGTCAAGGTTCTTCTCCAGATAGTACTGTTAATCAAGAAACTTTGGATCAAAATACAATTGACTAGCATCCTAAACAAGATTAGAAACCAGATAATCAGACCTCTATGAACATACATCCTTCTGTTATAACATTCAGATATCTGCCAGACAAAAGATGAGGATGGATGAAGAAGAAGGGGCTTACATCATAATCGCCTGCATAATCCCGAAGCTGGCCATCTTTAACTTCAATTACTCTATTAACTATTTGCTTTATGAAGTACCGGTCATGAGAAACTGTGATGACTGTGCCATTATATTCTGTTATGGCCTCCTGACGTAACAATCAGGCACATATTGGAGACAGAAATTAAAATAAATAAAATGTAAAATAAATGAAAACAAAAAAAGAAGAAAATCCAAACCTCAAGCATCTCTTTTGAAGGTATATCCAAGTGATTGGTTGGTTCATCCAAAACGAGCAAAGTTGAAGGTTTTACCATGAACTTGCAAAATGCTAGACGTGCCTGAATTGAACAGGAACACAAAGTCTAAGCATTGTTGAAAGGAGGAAAATAATAAAAAAATCAGGCACAGCAATATGACCTAAGAAGTCATTCATTACACACACACACACACATATGACAGGCATGATTTGTGAGCCATTAATACAAATCAATAATGAAAAAACAATGGCTCTTCGTGTCATTGCACCAACTATCGACTGAATAATCATCATTCAACAGTCCTTAAGCTTCAAACAACTGTCCAGTTAATAAGTTATACAAGTCCAGTGTTACAAGCTGCAAGCATATGTCCAGGAGTCTACAGAAGAAAGCTTCAACAAATGATTCATAGATACAAATTTTTGTGAAACAAGAATTGTTAGAAGAGTGTGCAACTTAAGAGAGAGGTGAGATTTAAGATTAGATGGAAGCATGCCAGTTTAGTTTACCTTCTCACCACCACTCAAAAGGGAAACTTTCCTATCAAGCATATCAGCTTTGAAATTACAACGCCCAAGAAGTCCCTTTATATCATCAATTCTCCAGTCCTCCGCAACTTCTTCTACTGTTTGAAGTACAGTTTTCTCTAAATCCAGTGCCTCGGCCTTAGAGAGAAGTAGATCAAAGTCAGTTGGCATTGGCAATACAATTTATTATTTAGCATAACAGTTCAAACTGACAACAAACAGTGAATAACTGAAATATATGATTAAATTTAATGGCATCTGATTGATGGCAGTGACACACCTGGTTCTGCTCAAAATAGTTGGGCAGTACATTATGCTCCCCAAGTAAAATTTCACCAGCTCGTGGCTTCGCTATGCCCATTATCAGTTTCAGTAAAGTACTTTTCCCACAACCATTTGGGCCAATAATGGCAATTTTCTCACCCCTTTCAATTGTAAGATTTGTTCTATTAAACAGCACCTGGTGCAAAGAGCACATCAAAACAGTAAATATTGGGTGGAATATCATTAGAAAACAGAAAACTAAACATTCTAAGGAGCCTCTCGTGTGATGTGTCTCACCTTATCCTCATAACTGAATTCTAGATTCTTAATCATTACAACATTCCTTCCACTTCTTCCACGCTCTGGAAACCTGATCTTCATTTGTTTCCGTTGAAATGGCTTCTCTATTTGCTCCTCTACTTGAAGTCTCTCCAGTTTCTGTCATTACAAGAAATTTTTAATACATAAAAAAGGGGCAAAGTTAGGTAAAGAACAAAAGCAGCCAGGAAAACAATTGCAGACGCCACATCATTGCAATGAAAGAATCATTCTCAGTGGTAAACACAAAACCCCAAGGTTATAGTTGACAAGGTCAAAAAAGAAACCTCACACAGCAATAAGCTTCATTTTACCAAGTTGCTACTCATTCATACTTCTGTCAAATGATCTTACTGAGACAAAGATGATATTATGACCTTGTTAGGGAGTTTATGAGAAAGACTTTTGGAAAACTCACACTATTTCCATCCACTAGAAAAGGCGAATGAAACTGAAACTGGAAGGTGATGGGGGTGGGAATTCAGCCAAAAGCAACTAAAGAATCCCTCATTGTATATCTGTCTGCAAGCGTTCTGGTAAGCAAAATTATATTTATTTAGAAAAATATTCTATGGTATGCCGCAGCTAATGAAACATCATTCCTTGTCATATTGGGTATTCTGGACTTGTATTTGTTTCCTAATCGTGTGAAATTAAGAGGCATTATGGTATAAAGATTTTCAACATCTAGCAAAGGACCTATTCAACATGATGTTAACAATAAAGATTCAGTGTTGTCTCTAGATTATGAACCATTTCATAAATACACTGTGATATTAAAATCATAATTGCATCATTTCAGTAAAGCCAAGAAATCCATCAGATTCAGTTTAACAAAATAGGAAATATTCTGAAACACCAGTGCATAGACTTATCCTAATGCATAGATTTATCTTTCTGTATGTTAACTCAATAAATACCAAATATATGTTAAATAATGCCCATGACAAAAATCTTTCATATTCTTTGAAGAAATGAAATTAAATAATTCTATGCATCTAGTTGTACCTTCTCCGCAGAAGAAGCACGGCCAGAATTTGCTCCTGCACCCAACCTACTTATTAAGTCCTTTGTTTGCTCAATTTCCTTTTGCTGCTTCTCCCAGGCAGCATATTGAGATTCAATCCATGTTGCCTTCAACACAAGGAACTGAGAGTAATTTCCCTCATAAGTCCTAGACACACCCATCTCAGTCTCCACAATTTTTGTACATAGTTGATCAAGAAAGGCTCTGTCATGAGATATGACGACCATTGGCACATCTTGCTTCTGGAGATAACCTTCAAGCCATTCAATTGTGTCAAGGTCAAGGTGATTTGTGGGTTCATCCAACAGCAACAAATCTGGGTCCTGTAGATGAATACTTGAACACTTAAGTCAACCATCAATTATTTAGTGCCAAAACCTAGCAACATTCGCAAGAGTGTAAAAAGCTATCCTTCATTTGTCACTTCAAATTCCAATATAAGTTGCTTTACGCCAGAGAGTTGTAACAAAAGGAAAAAAAAAAATGTAGCCCTATTTTCAGTCATAACTATGCTTCATCCACAAAGTTAATACCTTTTTTCCAAAACGAATGCACTTACATTAAACATCAATAATAATTTAAGTAGAATGGCCTATATATGAGTCGCAAATCAGGAAAAAGTTCAACAACATACAATTCCAACATATTACCTGCAAGACAGTATCATTCAAAATTCAGTATATACTATATCATCAAAAACAAAACTATATTATACCTGCAACAAAATCTTCCCAAGCGACATCCTCATCTGCCAGCCACTGCTGAACGAGGCCACTAACCTGTCCGAGTCCTCAGGAGCAAACCCAAGTTCGGGCATCAACTTACTGATCTTTGCATCAACCTCATCTAAGTTCAATGCCTGTGCTCTTCTCTGCAACAAATCAAATTCATCTAATAATCTACCCATTAGCTCCAAATCATCGACAGACCTCTCTAAAGCCTTCTGCACCTTCTCCAATCTTCCAGCAATCTCCATTTCTTCTTCAAATGCACTCATGAACTCCTCTTTAACAGTCCTACTCAAAGAAACCTCAAATTCTTGACTCAAAAACGCAATTTTCATGTTGGGTTTGGCTTTGATTACGCTCCCAGAATCGGGTTCTTCCTGTCCACAGATAATTCTCAATTGGGTTGTCTTCCCCGCCCCATTAACACCTACCAATCCTACCTTCTCACCTTTTTTCACTTCCCAGGTAATATCTTTCAACACGGTGACTCCTTTGTAGCTCTTGCTTATATTTTCAAGCTTGACACCCGACGATATCCCCGAAGCCACAGAATTCGATTGCTTGTTTGAGCTTTTCCTGTCAAATTGATTATCAGAATTGCTCGAAAACAAAGACTCAATATCGGTCTCAGGCTCAGCAACCGATGTTTCGACAGTGGCAGTGGATAACCGAGCTGTGATTTTAAAACTACCTCTTCTGTAACTAAAAGGAACAGCGAATTTGAGCGAATTAGGATTGTTTTTAATAGGTTTTGTGATTCTGGGAGCTGAGTTTTGCTTAAAACGAGATCGAAGAGGAGAGGTTCTGGTATCAAATAAAACTGTACCGGTGAAGAAAGAAGAGTGGAGGTCTAGACGGTGGAACTTAGTGGATAAGTCCATGTTTGGTTACTGGAAAAATTACGAGAAAATGGGAAATTGAGTTGAGATTCTCTAGGAGGAACTCTGTGAAGTGAACAGATTGAACACAAAGAAATTCTCAGCCCTTTGACAGTGATAAATTGTTGAATGAAGAGAAGGTGTTCGATGTAATGGCAAAACGGAATCAAAAGTGTCCGTAAAAATTTATTTATTTATTTATTAGTACTTTTTTAATTTTCTTTTTCTTGCATATTTTGTATTTTTTTTAGCTTTTTTTTTTTTTTCTCGGTAACGTTTGACACTCTAGATTCTGATATTATCGGTCTTGCCATTATCCGCCTCGAAGTTATTGACAAAATTACAATAAATAAGAAAGAAAAGTGTAGAAATTGTCTTTTACTATTATTTTAATTGTGTCTAATTTTCTAAAATTTGAGGAAAATCAATATGTTAGATATTAAAGAAAAATAATTAAAATAGACATTAGACAAGGAAAATTTGATAATAAAAATATAAATTATTTTAATGATAGGATAGCATAGAAATTTCTTAATCTATTTGCTACATTAAATAGTATAAATTACGTATTATATGATTAAATTATTTTTTTTTCACGTTGTTTGCAATATCTAATTTTACTTATAATTAATTGATTACTTATAATTTATAGTTAAGAATCTTAAATTTATAATTATAAATGCAATCATATTTTATCAAATTTTAAGTGCTTTAATAATACTATTTTTATTATAAATAAAATGGAGAAAAACATGAACAAAAAATATAGAAAAGAGAATAGTATTTCTAATCATTTCATTCAATAGTATTAGGCCATTTATATAGAGTACAGAAGAGAAAGAAATAGGAAGTTTTTCCAATAAAGAAAATACAAGAAATAGAAAGTTTTTCCAATAAGAAAAATACAATTAATACTAATATGGAAACTAGAATATTGATGTATATAGAAAGACATCAATCAAATCTTATAATATATCATAACACTCCCCCTTGATATCTTTTATAAAGAATATGTCTTTTCAAAATCTTACTAAGAAAAAATCCTGTGGAAAAAAATCTTAGTGAAAGAAAAAGAGTACATTAATTTTATAGAGATTTGTGCCATAACACTGTCTCATTAAAAATCTTGCCAAGAAAACCCAATGGGACAAAATCTAGGCTAAGGAAAAAAGAGTACAGTGTACCAAAATCTCCCCCTCATAAAAACATGATTTCTATCAAATATCTCTTAATCGGCGCATGCCAATTTTGTTGACTAACTTTTCAAATGTAGTTATAGGGAGTGCCTTTATAAATAAATCTGTCAAGTTGTCAAACCGTATACTTAATGATATTTAAGTAATATCCACATATAATAATTTATTTATAGTACTCCCCTAAGATATTACTTGCGCTATAAATTTGCCTTATTAAGAACCTTACTATAAAACCTAGTGGGAAAAAACATAGTTAAGGAAAAGAGTACATTTTATGCGCTATTTTTCATTGCACAGATTACCTCATTAAAACCTTTGTCCAAGAAAACACTATGGGATAAAAACTTAACTAAGGAAAAAGAGTACAATCATATACTAATTCGCTCCTCTTAATGATGACAGATTTTAACACGGCATATACTAATTAATGAAATAATGCCGTTTAAATACCATATTAGGTAAAAACTTAGTACATAAGTCTGTTAAATTGTCACTCAAGCGAATTTGGTGGATATTTCTTCTGGAGCTTATGTATATACAAGAATTTGGGTGAAGTTTATGTCTACTTCATTACTCTTAATATAACCACTTTTAATTTGTGCAATACAAATTGCATTATTCTCAAAATACAATGGAAATATCTTTTAGTGAGGTACTTCAGGACCATAAAAACCTTTATAAAATTGCAGCACCACTATAAGTGAATATATAGCCAATCTAAAATCTACCATCATGAAGACTAAGCAAATAACCAACATTCGCATGTAGACCAATTTCAAATATGAATTATAATATTAATAGTATATTATATCTCTTTGTAGGTGTAGAACTATACCTAGTTAGGAATTTTTCTTACAAATGCAATATCAGGCCTGATACAATTTGCAAGATACAAGAGTGCCCTATAGCACTTATATATGGTACTTCAAGATCAAATAACTCTTTATTATCTTTTTTAGGTCTAAAAGAGTCTCTGTTCACTTCTAGTGAGTGGACCACCTATTAGTGTGCTTGAGGGAGAATATTTATCCATGCAAAAATTGCTTAAATATCTTTTTCAAATAAGTATACTAGTGTATTAGGACTCCTTAATAATCGGTCTACAGGCCGATACAAAATTTCATTTCCTTTAAATTTTTCATCTCAAACTCACTTTTCAAATAGGTACATACTTATTTGAGTTCATTAGGAGTCACATTGATATTTAAATCTACTTATACTGCAATAATAATATATACCATTCTATGGTCTTTTATGAATACAAATAGACATAGTGTATTATTCACATATCTTTCTTTCAATAAGAATTTACTCAAACAATCATATCACATGTCCATATTGCTTTAATCCATACATAGATTTTTGCAATTTGATGAAATATATGTCACATGTTTAATGTATATTCATTTATGATATACTTAGTCCTTCTGGGACTCTTATTGCTTTCATAAGGCGTACAATAAGCCTTTCATTAACTGCCATATTAATTAAGTATCGGAACATGATTATTTCCATAATAAGAGAATTATTTTTCTCATAGTTAATGATAGAATGAGTCTAGCTCTACTTTAATTACCTCATTCCATGATGATCAATCATGTTTATACTAATATTCAGTTATACTTATAGATTATGGATCTATATTTTCTCTTGTAACAGCAAGAGTTACTGTTGAGGCAAATTCATCGTTGACAATAATTAAATTTCTATCAACTCTTTCTTATATCACAAAAATAATTGAGATCTCATAGTTTTCATTTATATGATCATTAACTCCAGAAGCCATATCTGAAGGATCTAATTGTTCCATTGTCTTAGTCTGTGTCTCATAATTAGCTATAGCTCTTTGACTGAGATCTTCCTCTTCAGGAGGTTTCTCTTCAAGAGATTTTATGAGTGACGCTGCTTTTCTTTTCCGCGGATTTTTGTCTTTAGTTCTAATTTACTATCCACGCTTCTGGCGTGTAGTGAGATTGATTGATTTTCTATTTGCAATTGGAATCACAATCCTTGCTAGGGTATTAGCAACTGTAATATGAGACTTTATCACTCTTTTAGCATCTATAAATGCATTTGGCAATTAAGTTGCAATTTGTTGCAACTGTATTATTTTGTGAACTTTTGATTCACTCTAACTTGTACATGGACCAAAATTATTTAAAGGGTTTTCCTTCTAATAAATTTCTCGACATTCTTTAGCATTGCAAGTGCTTTTCCTCCCTCTAATGTTGAAAAATATGCCTTATCAAAATAAATTTATAGTCTTTTTTATGAACCAATTATTGCACATTGAGATAGATTTAATATATTCATGGCACAGAAAAAATTTACAGCTCATGTCCTTATACAAGTTTCAAGGGAGAGTATATATGATGTACACAATGGCATTCATGCCAAACTTTCAAGATTTAATTGTTAAACTATAAGTTCAATATTTGAACTGCAGGTTCAATGAAATATATTGTGCATGTATACTCGGGATAAAACAGTAATGAAATAACTCATTATAATACACAACTTATAAAATCCTTGCAAATTACTCCTTCAAGGAGTTTACATAAAATCATCAATATTAAATTGAGTTGTGTCCTCTATATGGGCGATTCCTCTTTCAAAATCTCATGATTTACCAAATGATTTATAGCATTCACTTCAGAGAATACAGTTGTACTAGTGGGTATTATTTAATGATTTCTCGTTAGCAATTATTCTTTCAGAATTCTCATTATCTACCAAATGATTTATAGCATTCACTTCAGGAAATGCAGTTGTACTAGTGGGCATTGTTTGATGATTTTTTATTAACAATTATTCTTTGCAACCACTAGAAAAATAATATTTGTAAATTTTCACTTTTTATACTGCTACTACAGGAGCATGTAACTTTATTACTGCACAATTTTAGCTGTGAAGTAATTTTAAATATGGTTGAATTATATTCTCAAATAGACTTTAAGTCTTATAGATATAAATTTAGCCAATCATATTGAGCTTATGGTAGTACCACATATTTCAAGTAATTATATATATCTTTAAAACTCTTATAGAAAATATAAAAATCATTAATAGTGAGATATTTAACTTTTAAATTCTCATTTAAATGAGCTTTACGTAGATAATAATTTTTGCTTTTACTAGCATCTAAATGTATTTCCTTATTAACAACATCAACAACTCACGTCAAAAATTATTTCCATTGAATTCAAGAGCATATAAAAATTATTAACCAAACTTTAATTCACTATACTTCACTTTATTTAAATAATTTAATTTGCATATATTTAAAATATATCTAAATAGACCAATCAGAAAATAAATTAATATTAATTTTAACAAATATTAAATTCATAATTTATCCTATTAAGGAAAGGTAAGCACTAATTATATTTCTCTATACCAACATAAATCTAACAATATATGCAATCCGGAAATAAATTCATCAATTTACAAGTTAACAAAACCATATCACTTGTAAAATTTATATTCATCTTATCTCATATTTAAATCTCTAATTGCTTTCACATCTAACGCATATTGACATAAGTAAATTCAAAACATATATAACACACATAACTTTCTTGTAGACTATTTAACTAACAAATATATATATATATATATTTTATATATATATATATATATATATATATATATATATATATATATATATATATATATATATATATATATATATATATATATATATATATATATATATATATATATATATGAGACGTGTATTATCCATAAAACAAATTTTGAGTTGAGATGCTAAGACCGAAAGATATGTAATAATATATACATTAGTAAAATCGATTTCAATTTAATGAATTAAGTAAACCTATTAATATGAACGTAAGATCACCCTTTCCCTACAAAACAAGTCAATCAATCAATAAATGAATAATTTAGAGTAGGATTTTATGCCCAAAAAAAAATTGTAAGGCATAACTTTAAAACTATGCATAAAATATGTTGTTATAATTGATAACCAATTAAAAGTTGCAATTTGGTTGGTTAATCAAATAGGTCATACCCATCATTCTAATACATATAAACAACAATGAAATACCTAAAACAGAAAAATCAAAGCAAAAGGATTTACCTTAATATTATGGCCATACGCAGGTACTTTATTGACATCCAATTTATTCAACGCGTGTAGCTTAAATCAAATTTATTAGTTATTCAGGAATATAAAATATCAATTTTTTAGGGATGTCTATTTTATTTATTTGGTTAGTTCTTCAGAAACTGTAGAGATTATCAGTTCTTTCAGGAACTGTGGAGATTATCAGTTCCTTCAGGAACTATAAAGATTATCGTTTCTTCAGGAACTATAGAGATTATTGGTTATTCAGGAACTATAATTTAAAATATAATACTAGTTCTTCAAGAACTATAATTTAAAATATAGTTTTAAAATATAGTTTTAGTTCTTTAGGAACTTAGGCCAAAATTTTTTCAGGAATTTGTACTTTAGTTGTTTATTTAATTAGTTTTTCAGGAACTATAAATAATGCTAGTTTTTTCAAGAACTAGAATTTGAAATATAGTGCTAGTTCTTCACTAGAATTTAAAATATAACGCTAGTTCTTCAGAAACTAGAATTTGATTAATACGGTACTAGTTATTTGGGAACTATAAATAATACTAATTTTTTCAAGAATTAGAATTTAGAATATGGTACTAGTTTTTCAGGAACTATAAATAATACTAATTTCTTCAGGAATTAGAATTTGGAATATGGTACTAGTTTTTCAGGAACTATAATTTACTTAATGAAAATTAAATAACATCAAATAATAATTTTTTTTTCATAAAAATGATAATCAAATTATTATTAAAATAATAATATATATACAACAAGAAACGAAAACATATATATAAAACAAAACAAAAATATTTTCATAATAATATAATATGATAACATTTGTTTTATATAGTAACAAAACAAAAATCGATTCATAATAATAATAATAAAAAAATGTTTTGCATGCTAACATAAAAAAATTTCATATCAAATAATAATAATAAAAAAAAAGATTTCATTATTGGGGAAAAAATGTATATGTAAATTTTTTTATGCCCACACCAAAAAGCATAAAAAATATATATATTTAATTTTATTGACACAATAAGATAAATGCATCTCGAACATATATGCGTATTAAGCCATAGACATATGTCTTTTTGAGAATATATATGATTAATATGTCATTCGAGATGAAAAAAAAAATACTTTAGAAAAGCTTTTTAAAAAAAAATGGTAGAATAAATTCGTGTTGATAACGTATTATAAATAAAATGGAAAAAAACATGAATAAGGAATATAGAGAAGAGAATAATATTTCTAGTTATTTCATTCACTAGTATTAGGCTTTTATATAGAGTACAAAAGATAAAGAAATAGGAAACTTTTCCAATAAAGAAAATACAAGAAATATGAAGCTTTTCCAATAAAAAAAATACAATCAATACTAATATAGAAATTAGAATATTCATGTATATGAAAAGATATCAACCAAATCTTATAATATATCATAACAATTTTATTTTATTTAGTAATAAAATAATAGTATCGATGAAGTTTAGATATCATGTTGAATTTTTTTCTAATTCAATCAAAACATATTATTCATAACATAATTAAAAAATTCATAAATAAAGTAAAAATATAATTTTTAATTTTTAAAATAGTTCACAAAATTGAATTTTAATCAACAAAATAATTCATTGAATAAACTGTAAATTAACTAACTTGAATCAATAACCAAATAAAATTATTTAAAATTAATAAACAACTAATTTTATACATGAATTATCAAAAAAGTATTTTGCAGCTTTAAATATTAAGTGTGGGAGCTCACAAATTTCTAATTTTTAAATTTATTATAAAATTTCGCAACATGATTGCACCAATTGAATCATATTCATACCTGGATTTAGAAATTTTATGGAGCAATGGCAATCTTGTTGTTTAGGAGAAAAGTAGGCCTTCAAAGGTAAGGGTTTATGATTTTTCTCTAACAGATTTTGTGGCCACCGAAATAGATAACGCCTCAAGGAAAATAAAATTCTGCGGTTCGTATGGTATTGTGGTGGCCGAACTTTTACCCTATCATATGATGCCACGTGTTATCAAAGCATGACTATGGATGAACCACGTGTCTACAGACCACAGATACAACTTTTCTTTCAACTTTTGTTTTTATTTGACATTTTTTTTCCCAGAATTATTTAACGTTTTAGAAATCGAGCAAAATTCTTTTTTATTTGACATTTTACTAAATAAGACTATATTTATTATTTTTCTAATTATTTTTTTAACTAAATTAAACAGCTTAATTAAATTATTTAGCGATTAACCACAAATTATATCCTGAAACCTAATATCATAATATATTATAGTCCTAAGATACATGTCAATTATTATATATGTAATAAAAAAAATTTGAAAAGATTAGTTAGTGTAATTGGTTAATATGTTAATTTTGCAATTTGAAGGTTATAGGTTCAAATTGCACGAATTAAAATTCTCTCTATTTTTTTTTCTTTTTAAGTTATTCTATGTTTTTTTTTAATTTTTTATTTATTTATAATATTTACAATTAAAATCATATTTATTTTATTTTATTTCTTTAAGAAAAGATTATATTATTGAATAAATTTTTATTTGTTTAATTATTCTAATTAAATTTATATTAATTTTTATAAGAAAAATTACATTAATAGTTAAATTTTTTATTTAATTATTATAATTAATTTTAATGTCATTAATTTTTTCAATATAAGGGTAAAGTAATATTTAGTCTCTGAGATTTATTTTAAATAATGATTTTATTCCTATATTTTGAAAAGTCACTATTTAGTTCCTGACGTTTGATTCCGTTACACTAATTAGTTTTTCTATCCATTTTTTTTTACATTTTTCTATAAATTTTTTAAACAAAATAAAGAAAATAAAATATGATACCTAAAATACCCCAATCATCATCACCGCCAACATGAAACTCTTCTCTCATAACACCATGATATTATATATAAAAGTTAATCAAAAAAAATTAAAAAGCCCTGAAAAAGAAGATAAAATTAGAATAAAAAAAATTTACAAATTAGGGCAATTCACCAGATCGACATACACTAGTGGAGGAAAAAATGATGATCCCCGATTCTCCTTTCTCGTTGCAATTAATTACTTCACAATTTATGTACTCCAAATTGGGTAACCCTCCTTTGGCAAAAAAAAAAAAAAAAAAAAAAAGGAGGCTAATCTTTAATTGTTAATGTTTTCATACAAGGGAATTGTTATAATGGCAGTAGGTGTTGGCACTTGGTGGAATTTTGAATTCTAATGCTCACAATATTTGCAAGAGAAGAAAGCCAACTAGAAATCATTCTTCCACAACCATTTAGAAACAGTTGTTTTAGATTGACGTGTAGCCTTAACTCTTGTAAAGTAGTGCTCCCTACATGGCATCAGTGTAAAAAGTATATGGCTCCTGAAAGAGAAACCAATATGATCTTTGCAAATATCAAGCCTTTCACAACAAAAGAAGCTTAATTCATTCTATTTGAAGCCAACTAAGGATTTTTACCCTCACCTCCATATTAAATGGCTTTATCGAAAAAATTCAATAAGAATATTGAAGCAGGTCGCAAACTGACCATGAAGAAGAGTGATCACTATATCCATAGTGAGCATCGTCAAGGACATTTTAAAATCAAAATGCCACAAAACTAAAATAAAATCAAAATTATATTATTCCAAATAATTTCAATATTATAATATTTTATTGTTAAAGTCCATTATTTCTATCAAATTAAAGTTGGCTTGGTTCGAAAAAGATATTTTTGCAAAATTCAAGTTAATTTGTGAAGTAGGTTTGCTTTTTGTGCCTTTTTTTTTTTTTTTTTCTCACTCAAACTTTTAACTTTGTACAAGTGGTTGAAATAAAAAATTTAATTACAAATGACTTTTTACAGAATTTTAATATAAAAAGTAATAGAAAGGTTATTTAATATAATGGGATGAATATAAAAGATTAAAGAGTAACTTTTCAAAGTAAAAGAACGAAGCCATTATTTTAGATAAATTTTAAGGACTAAATAGTACTTTAATCTTTTATTTATAAATTTTAACATTTTTATGAGTAATTTTTTTAAATGGTTTTTAAGGATAATTTTACATTCTTATAAGATATCATATTTATCTTTTTTTATAACAATAAATTTTCACTATCACACAGATTCATATATGATAAGTTGTAGGTTCATTAAATAGAAAAGGTAAATTCATTGGTAGTCTGGTGTAGGTTTATTGAAAATTTATTATCAAATATAGTTATAAATAACATGATTATTAAGTATTGCATGTAGATTCATCAAATATAAGGTGTAAGATAAAAAACATAAGTTTATAGGATATAAGGCATAAGTTTATTACTTGTAAAGAATATTTTTTATTTTCTTACTGATATAACTGATAAATCTACAGTTCATAAATAATAAATATATACTGTATATTTGATAAACGTATAAGTAATATCTAATAAACCTGTTACTTATAAGTGGTGAATATGATTATTATACAAACTATATTTGATAGTTAATTTTCAAAGAACATACATTCTACTATTGATAAATTTACAGTTTTTGTTTAATGAGCCTACAGCTTATCATATTTGAATATGAATGATAGTGAATTACAATATTAATATAACTGATGAATCTGTAATTTACAAATGATGAGCGTACACTATATATTTTATAAATCTATACGTAATACTTAATGAACATATTGTTTATAAGTAGTGAACATGATTATTATATAAATTATATTTGATGGTGAGTTTTCAATAAATCTATACCATACTATTTATAATTTAATTTACCATTTATAGATACAAAAATATAAATTATAAACTTAAAAAAATAATATTGTGAAAGTTAAATATATAATCAATTTAATAATTTTTCAATGGCTTAATAATAATAATAATAATAATAATAATAATAATAATTACTATTATTATTATTTAAAAGATTTGATTTCAAAAAATTAAGAAACAATTGATTTAAAGAAAAGAAAAAATGACTTAAAAAAGAAAATGTAAAAAAAAAACACTTAAAAAAATGCATGTTTTGTACTAAATAAAAAAAAAAGAATAAAAAAACACACACAGAGTGTCAATCTTAAGATTTGATCATGCAACTTACAAGATATGAAAAATTAATAACCAATTACACCAATCATTTCTTTTGATATTTTTGCTACACATATAATAATTAACTTATTTTCTTGTTCATAACATGAATTAGGGTTTATGATATAACAATTCATTATTAATAGTACTGCTATAGTAATACTAAATTAGCCTTTTAATTTTAAAATTAATATTTTCTTAATTCATGTGAATTACTTTAAACGTAGGATAAAAAAAAAAGAATAATAATAAATAATAATGTTTAAGTTACCCGTTTTTTGTAAATTTAACTCATGCTGTATTCCTCCTCAAGTTCTCTAGGCCTTTGAGATCATCTTGTCTCGTGTTACGATGACAAACTAAAAATTTATTCATAATTTTTTTATTTTTGAAATTAATTAATTTTTATTTTTTTTTATTTTTGAAATTTATTGCGTAGTGTTCCTTTTTTTTTTTTTTTTTTTTTTTAATGAATGAACGTAATGTTCCAGTTAAATTTTCATCTATCTTTTATTTAATTAAATTTTTACTCAATTTGGAAAGTAAATTCTCAATTTGGAAAGTAAATTTAATATTACTCAAATTAGAAATTTTTTGCACCATAATTTTCAATGCATTGTTATTAGACCTCGTAGATTTTCGTTGGTCTATTTATAAAGTCGAACCTGATAATTTATTAAAATAACTTAATTTATTTATTGAATAAATTAATTTGTGAAAGTATCAATTAATGAAAATGGGAGCTGGATAGAAAGGCAATGGAAAAAAGTGGATAGTTAATGGAGAGAATTAAAAAGTATAAGGAGCAAAAATAAAACTGTCAGTTAATGGGCTAGTAGATAGTTGCAGAAGAAGGGCTATAAAAAGACACCAAGAAACATCCAAGAGGGAGACGGACAAATTCCTACAAAACTACCCAAACTATAGCAAATTCAAAGCAAATCTTAGTATTTACAATTTCATCAATTTCCTTTTTTCAAACACTTTAATGTCTAAGTCCTCCGTTTACTTCATTGTTAATATTTGCATTACATGTTCTGTGTTTATGTTTTCAGCTTGATTAATGCAATTCAATTTCACTTTTAGTTCAATTCCATTGTCCATATTGTCAGCTTATTTAATTTTTCATTAGCCTTATAATCAAATTAGTTATTACATTGTTTAATTCAAGAGAATTGTGGTAAAGAACATTGAGAATTCACAATCATTTTGATTTTAGAAGTCTAAAGGTATAAGAAATCGACGGTTCGTATGCCTTACAAGTGTGGCACAATCATATTTTCAAAAATTTCTACAAACATAATTTTGGCATGCTTGGTGGGATCCATTGGACATGTTGCCAAAAACTAAAACTAGAAAAAAAATACTATTATGGTGTCTTAGGATACTAGTACTACTACTGATGAAGCAGGGCAAAAAGAATTTGTTTCTCATATAGTAGAACAGATTGAAAGAGTTTATTACCTCATGAAGCTCAAAGTGAGGAGCCAATTCCAATAGGACCTATTGTTGGACAAGGTGAGGACTTAATTCCTTTTATGATATGGGAAAATAGTTTGAAAACTATAGCAAAAGAATTCATGATATATAACATGTGTATCTGTGAGGTCTCGCCTGAGCATCGGTCAGATCTGCTGAGGAGAATCAAACTGTTGTTCAGGAGAAATTCCACGATTAAAACTCGCTATGAGTTCAAAAAATTGAGGTTTTGCAATTTGTTATTTGGAAAAGGGAGTCGCCACTTTAATTTGCTTATTTTAATTAGGAAAATTAAAGAAATACCCAAAATGATTGACTCCAAAATGTTTGATTTATCCCAATGGAAAAGCACTAATCTGCGAGTGACTAAAGAGGGTTTGAGGATCAGGTTTTGGTATTTAAACAAATATTTGACTAAAAGTTGCGAAATAACTTTTAAAAAGGGTAATTTTAGTGTATGCATGAATAAGAGTAAAATGATGAATGAAATAGTTATAGATGGTAAAATGAAATGACAGTTGTAAATAAATAAGCAAAAATAAATCCTACTTAATTATTACAAAACCAAAATAAGTGAAATAAAGAGGATTACAAAACCAAAATAAGTGAAATAAAGAGGATCTTTCCTCTAGCCCTTATGGATACTAGGAAAAGTACACGTTCCTCAACTAACTTAAATGAAGATACAAAATTGAAAATAAAGTGCATAAATAACGAAGTAAAATGAGATTTAAATTGTAAATATAAAAGGGGAAAATGTTATTGAAAAAAGATTTTAGAGTTGATGCCTTACAGAATGGCAGCTTGCGTATCCTATTGAATAGAAATCAAACTCCACGTAATTCTTCCTTCTTGCAAAGGTGGGGTTTTGGAAAAAATGCTGGTTTGATTTATTAATTTAATTTTGATTTTTAAATTAATAAATTTTAGATATTTTTTGTTTTAGACCTAAAGAAAAATAGATTAAAGAGAATTCTAGATCTGAATTTTGGAATTTTAGAAATGGAAAGGAGAAAAAGGAATTCACCTTTACTTTTCTTGACTTTTGGATGAATGAGACGAGGTTAACTCCATATCTAAGCTCCACCATGGATTAGGAAACCTAGAAGTTGAACTTTATACAAAAAAGATTAGCAAAACAGAATAATAATTGCAAATTAAAGAAATTTGGAATGATAGATTTTAGTATCAATTTTTAAACAAAATTTTAGCATAAGAAAAGAGCAATATGGGTGAGTTTTCCTCTAATTTCATGTCAAATCTCTCTCAAAATCCATCCCAGAGAGCTGAAATGAAAGCTCTATTTATAGAGTAGGTGAGAGGGCGTTGTTCGGTGCTAGCAGTAGCACCAGTTGCACACCGGCTGGCCAGGTGGCATGCTTGTGCCATTGGCATGCCAAGCATGCCGTCCATGATGCCGGCATTCTGGGCATGCCGCTTGACCTGATTTGACCTGATTTCACACTATTTTAGTCGGTTTTTGTTCGTTTCTGATTTGATTTGAGCCCAATTTGATTTTATAGATTCGTACTTGAAAATCGGTCATCTGAAAATGAAAGATTTAGAAAATTTATTTCTCAATGGGGTGCTACCCTACACCCCGCAAGAGGCGCTACCCTTTTGATCCTTGTTTGCTAACCAGGTGGCGGGAATGCTGTACTAGCTCTACATAGTGCACTAATTTTAGTGGGTGTCAAGCTACGGCCAAATCCCAAGGGTGTAATTTTGAGGATTCATAGCTGCCCCTTTGTTAGAATTGGCTTTGGACAAAAGGCGATTTTGATGATAGTGAACTCAAGGACAAGGGATGGTAAAGTGAACCAAATGGATGCCTAAGTCAGAGTCTAGACATGTTTTGGGGAAAATGGTGGATTTTGAAAAAGTGGTAGAAAAAATGAACCATAAGGATGCCTAGGTGATCATTACCTAACATTTATGGGTGAAATGATCCTAAGGCTATCCTACGATTGTCTGATTAAAAGTGATACCTAATTCAGATTTAAGGTATGGATCCTAAGGTTGATCTAGGATGGCTCTGATTAAAAGGGATACCTAATTCAGATTTAAGGTATGAATCCTAAGGTTGACCTAAGATGGGTCTGATTAAAAGGGATACCTAATTCATATTTAAGGTATGGATCTTAAGGTTATCCTAGGATGGGTTTGATTAAAAGAGATACCTAATTCATATTTAAGGTATGGATCTTAAGTTTATCTTAGGATGGGTTTGATTAAAAGAGATGCCTAATTCAAATTTAAGGTATAAATCCTAAGGTTATCCTTTTTGGTAGGAGCTAAAAAATGATGTTCCTATCTGGTAGGAATGATGACGACTCTGTCTGATAGGAATCAGTGAAGAGGTGATCCTTTCTTGCTTTATGAAGTTTGACCCCTATAATCTGCCTTAATTCAAGAGTCTATTTAATGCAAAATGCATATGATTATGCAATGATTGGATACTTTGAACCTATGAAGGGTCACTTTGTTATGCTATTTTTTTTTAGGAGAAAGGTGCCCCCATTTTCAGAAAGGTGAATATTTGGGAGGGAAATGCCCCCACTTTAGAATGATAAAGTAGTTTAGCTATTTTGTTCAGATAGACCAGCTTGGGGATGGTTGGACTGGGTATGAAGTTGGTTGAAGGGTTAGTCAAAGGCTATTGGTTCAGCCTTAGAGAAGAAAGAGATCGAGCTAGTTAATTTGAAAGGCTTGGTCAAGCATGGCGTTTTGATTTGAGATCTGATTAAACAACCAACTTAGGGTCATATCAGGTATGAGGCTTCTTGGTCACTAGTTATCAATTCGCCTAGGAAGAAGTCACTTTGGGAAGTTAAGCCAGGTATGGTTGGAAAAGGTCAGGCTTGGTTTAGGTGGGTTTGGCTTGGCAGAAGGTTTGGTTTGAGGTTGAATTGGAAAGTTTGATCAAGGGGTCAAGTCCTTGGAGACGATTAAGTTAAAAGGCTAAGTCAAGCTTTGGGGAAGGTTAGTTTGTCGGGCTTGTCTCCAAAGAAGTTTATATGGGAGTATTTGGTTAGGTCTGGCAATTGGCTTAGTCAGTTATGGCCTTCTGGTTTGGCTTTATGGGAGATCATTTTGGAAGGCTAGGTTAGGTTTGGCCTTGGCTAGGGTCATTTGGAAGCTCAGTCTTGTTTGACTTTGTAAGAGATCATATTAGATGCTCGGTCAAGTTATGACTTTTTGGTGAGTTCATTTGAAAGGCTTCGTGTCAGAGAGATTAGGCTTGGATGTTAGACCTGGGAGGCTAATCTTGGCTTAGAGGAAAAGGTTAGTCTAGGCAATCAATTTGGAAGGCACAGTTAGATTTTGTCTTAGTAGAGATCATGGGCTTCATAAATGAAGGCCTTTTAGGAGTGGACTTCATGGTGAAGACTTCTAGATTTGGCAATCTTCATTTACTAGGCAAATTCCCTCACTGAGCACTTAATTTATTAGCACATTTTTGCTTAGGCTTAATCACAACCATTGTCATCTCCTCCCTTGAAGCTGTCGAATTATTTCTCAACTCATGACCTTATTTTCGCCAGTAGGCCTCGCCATCAAGCTGCCAAGAACATTTCTTACGAGCAAAAAAATTTATCATTTGCCCCTTATGGATTTTATTGGAGAAATATTTGAAAAATGTGCACTCTTGAATTACTTAGCAATGTTAAAGTAAATTCTTTCAAGTCAATGAGAAAAGAAGAACTTGACATATTAATTGAGTTCATTAAAGAAGCTTCCCATTAACGAGTGGCAGTTGATTTAAGTGCAAAGGTTGCTTCTCTTAGTGCTGATATGAGTTGTAGAATGGTTTTTAGGAAGAAATATATGGAGGATGAGTTTGATGAAAGAGGGTTTAAGGCTATTATTCAAGAGGGTATGCCATTGGCTGCAGCTTCTAATTTATGTGATTATATTCCTCAAATTGCAAGGCTTGATCTTTAGGGTCTTACTAAAAGAATGAAGTCTATTAGTAAAGTGTTTGGTGATTTCTTTCAGAAAATTATTGATGAACATCTCAAGTTTAAGGATGAAAATAGAACTAAAGACTTTGTTTATGTTATGTTGGGGTTTGTGGGATTTGAAGTATCTGAATATCGCATTGGTCGAGATAACATTAAAGCCATAATCCTGGTAAGGAAATCTTATTTGTTTATAGATTCATAATGAGTATATATATATGCATTCTTGAAATAATTTAGTGGCTAAAATTTATAAATGGAGAGTTAAAAATTACAGGGATTTATATTATATTTGAACATAAATTTATTTGCAGGACATGCTGGCAGGGTCAATGGACACTTCAGTAGCAGTAATTGAGTGGGCATTATTAGAGCTCATAATTCACCTAAGAGTAATGAAGAAAGTTCAAAAAGAACTAAAAGAAAAAGTAGGCTTAGACAAAATGGTAGAAGAATCAGATTTAGAGAAATTGGAATATTTAGAAATGGTCATAAAACAAACATATAACTTCTAAATCATCACCTTTCTAAGATAGTAAAAATTGATGAAGGGAAGATGATACACACTAGTTGGCATGTATCTAATCTCTTCTTAGTAAAACATTATAGTTAGCACAATAATTAACAACCAATGGTGGCACCAGTTGCACGCCGGCCAACTTGCTGCTCATGCTGTCGGTACGCCAAGCATGCTGCCTATGACGCCGGCATGCTGGGCATGCCGCCTGACCTGGTGGCGCGTTATTGGAGTTGATCTGACCTGATTTTGCACTATTTTAGCCGATTTTTATTTGTTTCTAATCCAATTTGAGCCTGGTTTAATTCTATAGATTCGTAATCGAAAACCAGTCATCTGAAGGTGAAAGATTAAGAAAATTTATTTTTCAACAGGGTGCTGCCCCCTTGACCCCTGCTCGCTAATCGGCTCGCGGGACCACTATATTGGCTCTGTGTAGCGCACTAATTTTAGTAAGTGTTAAGTTATAGCTAGATCCTTAGGGTACAATTTTGAGAGTTCATAGTATCTTAGAAGAAACTTAGAGACTCTTAAGGGAAAATCGAAAAAAAAAAAAAGCAGCTACTGAAGACAATACCAAAATGCAATAGAAAATTACAGAGTATAATGCTAAGGTCTTACAATAGATTGGTGAGGTAAACAGTAGGGATATATAGCAAATTGGTTTTATGATCGCTAGTGTCGCAGAAAAGTAAGTAGAAGCCTAAATGGGGGCCAAAACACAACCTTATGGCCTTCAAAACAAATTAATGGGGAGGAACTTGAAGGATAATCTTCTACCAATTCTCAAGAATAGAATAGACAATAAGGGTCTATTAATCCCCACTTCCTTAATGATGAGAGATATCTCCCACCTCATAGGAGAGATGAGAATGTCAATCCTAGAGGAACACCATTTAATGGCTACAACTCAGGGTTTCTTAGCAGATTTATACATCAAAAAATCGAGTCAATCAGTAAAAGCTTTATGACAACATAGAAGGGCCAATTTTCTAAGGAGGCTTAATGGGTGTGGGAGGGCATGATGGTAAGAGCTAATAGGGAAAACCAAACCTATCTGCCTATGCAAATGGTAAGAGCTAATAGGGAAAACCAAACCTATCTGCCTAGGCAACCATTTGCTGCACCCTAAGTTGATAAAGAAGCATTAAGGGAAGCCATACAAGAGTTGTATGGTCTTGGCCTAAAGCAAATTGATCAACCCAAATTCTACAAGCTTTGTGCATATGCTATTGATAGGGAGAATCCTTATCCAAGATGATATATAATCCTTAATTTTGCTTTATTCATAGGAGAAAATGGCTAGCCAACTTTAGAGCATGTGGCTAGGTTTAATATACAACATGGTAAACTAGTTAAATTTGAGGATTTTGCTAATTTTAAGCTTAGGCTGTTTCCTAATTACACTGCAACCTCGCATTCAAGCTCCTCGGACATTAAGATTGATCTAGTTTAGGCAGCTTTCTAATAAGTACAACATTCATTTAGTATATCACCTTGCTTAGGAATTCTATCATGAATTGGTAGGAGATGAAGCGACAGTTCCACACCCAATTCTTTAGAGCTAAGCTAGAAGTTTGCATTGTAGAGCTATTTAGAGTAACCCAAAAGTTAGGAGAATCAGCAAATCAATATATTGCAAGATTAAAGAAAATGAGAATCATTGCAAGATTTATCTCCCTAAAACCAAATTTGTAAAGATGGCTCAAAAAGGGTTCGACATTGAGCTTTGTAAGAAATTCCAAGGCATAAATTTTTGAGATTTTTATGAATTAGCAACAAAGGTGGTAGAGTGTGAAGAACTCCTAAATGAGGAGAGTCATAGGAAAAAATCTAGCACGGGAACCTATTACTGGAAGCTGAATAGGGAAGTTGCAGTGGTTGACTTGTCCATTAATAGATCTTGTGTGTGCCCTTCATTAATAAAGAAAGTTCCAAATGCATGGAAAAAGGCTCATGCAACTAGTGTTACCCTTAATATACCTTCAAAGAGTAAAAAATGGGGGAGATCTTTGATTTCTTACTCAAAGAGAACTTTATCAAGCTGCCTCCAGACCACAAATTACCATCCAATAAGGAGTTGAAGGGGAATGATTATTATAAGTTCCATAATTCTTTTAATCATGCTACTAATAGTTATTGGTCTTTCAGGAACTTGGTTCAAGATAGAATTAATAAGGAAATTCTAAACTTCCCTGAAAAAAAAGGAGGTTATGTTGATAGATGACGACTCATTTCCCCCTATAGCACCCATCAATACAACCACTTTTGATTTGAGGACCTTTCTTAATATGAAAGTTGAGGAAAAAGGAGAAAGGAAATAGAAATCAAGCTTGGGAAAGTGTATCAAAAAGTGGGGATTCCTAATAAGGTCTTAATGGAAAAGAATGAGATTATGAAGAAGATTCCTGCAACGTTCCCAAAGGTTCAACATGTCCCTCAAAAGTATGTCATTCATGCACCTAAACTCCAAAGGAACCAACCATGATTTGTTACACCTCTTATAGTGTTGCCAAGTAATCAATGGCATAGGATTTAGCATAAAAAGTTCCCTCAATTGTTCACTAGAACCCAGAAAAAGAGGTTATTGAGGCAAAGGGATGCAGAGAGATAGAAGAAAGAGGCAGAGAATCAAACAATGAAGGAATCATTTAGGTCCAAGTTTTGTAAGAAAGCTATGGAGGATGCAAGTTTCACTAATGATGAGGATGATCTTTTATCCTTTATAGGGAGTTCTAGGGGAGTTACTCTAGAGGATTAAGAAGCTCAATCTATGATGGAGGGGACTTTTGTGGTTAGAAGAATTGCCATCACTTTTGGTTGTGCTATAGCTTTTATCACTATACCTTTTAGCTTTAAGTCAAAAGAAGTTAAAGAAAAGGATGTTATTGAAATTATAAGGGAAAGGAAGGAAGAGCAACACTTAACACCTAGTGAAGAAGAAGCATCATTGTTTAAGCTATGAATTCAAATAAACTAAAGAGAGTCATCTTAAACCAACCATCTGTGAAAATGCCAAACACATTAGGCCATTGTACGTGAGAACCCATATGAATGGGAGACTAGTGGCCATGGTTCTTATGGATAATAGGTTGGTGGTAAATGTACTACTACTCAGAATGTTAGGTACTTTGAAAAGAATAAAAGATGACTTGATAGCAACAGAGGTGTCTGTGTTTGCATTCACAATGGAAGCGACTAAAATACTTGGAGTTCTACCTATGGAAATTACTATTGGTAGCAAGACTTCCCTCTCAGCATTCTTTGTTGTTAATTTACTAGGGAGAGATTGGATACATGCCAACTAGTGTGTATCATCTTCCCTTCATCAATTACTATCTTAGAAAGGTGATGATGTAGAAGTTATATGTTTCTTTTA
Source organism: Reutealis trisperma (assembly GCA_947687605.1). Lineage (NCBI taxonomy): Eukaryota > Viridiplantae > Streptophyta > Magnoliopsida > Malpighiales > Euphorbiaceae > Reutealis > Reutealis trisperma. Next base: position 214,023 of record CANTUT010000460.1, read on the forward strand.
TGACAATTTCTAAATATTCTAATTTCTCTAAATATGATTCTTCAACCATTTTGTCTAAGCCTACTTTTTCTTCTAGTTCTTTTTGAAATTTCTTCATTACTCTTGCGTGAATTATGAGCTATGATAATGCCTACTCAATTACTATTGCCTCAAGTGTCCATTGACCCTACAACATGTCCTGCAAATAAATTTATGTTCAAATATAATATAAATCCCTATAATTTTTAGCTCCCCATTTATAAATTTTAGCCACTAAATTATTTCAAGAATGCATCTATATATACTCATTATGAATCTATAAACAATTAAGATTTCTTTACCAGGATTATGGCTTTAATGTTATCTCGACCAATGTGATATTCAGACTATGTAACAAGCTAAAGCACTCCTCAAACCTATAATTATCTTACCATATAGGCCAATATCTTAACCAATCATTAAAAAGATCCATAATATAACTTCTTCGCTTAATCATAAAGATGCTGATGAATTAGCCCAAATAGCCTCCATAATCTTTAATGTTAATACAGGAGTAATTGATGACTAGAGAAATGGGTTAAAGAATTGTTTGGACTGCTCTAACAAGAAAACTACATATAAAGTGTAGGCTTAGAATTTTATACTTTTAGAAGGAGAATTATATAAAATGATATTTGATGGCCTTTTGTTGATGTGCCTTAGATTTTTAGAGTCATTAGAGGCTATGAAGCTGGTTTATGAAAGTATATGTGGGGCTCATCAACTTGGAGTAAAAATGAGGTGGTTTATTGGAAGATATAGTTATCTCTAGCCAACTATTGTAAAAGATTGCATTAATTACTCCAAAAATTGTGTAACAACCCATTCCCGGGCTAGGAGTTTTATAACAAATTGCTTGATTTTAGGGCTATTGTGACAAAGGGTGTGCTTTCATGAAATTTCATATGCTATGTGATTTATAAGTAAATGGCATGCTAGATTAGTTCTAATATGCATAATATGAATTTTGGATATGAAATAAGTGATTTATGTGTAGTATAAAAGCATAAAATGATTTATGCATACAAAGTGAATTTTCATGCACAAAACGATTTTTAAGCATAAAATAATTTTTATGAGCATTTTTAAAATATTTTAAATTAAATATTTTTGGGGGAATTAACCCAAATAGCCTCCAGAATCTTTTAATGTTAATACAAGAGTAATTGATGACTGGAGAAATGGGTTAAAGAATTATTTGGACTGCTGTAACAAGAAAACTCCATATAAAGTGTAGGCTTAGAATTTTATACTTTTAGAAGGAGAATTATATAAAATGATATTTGATGGCCTTTTGTTGATGTGCCTTAGATTTTTGGAGTCATTAGAGGCTATGAAGTTGGTTTATGAAAGTATATGTGAGGCTCATCAATTTGGAGTAAAAATGAGGTAGTTTATTGGAAGATATGGTTATCTCTAGCCAACTATTATAAAAGATTGCATTAATTACTCCAAAGATTGTGTAACAACCTATACCCGAGCTAGGAGTTTTATGACAAATTGCTTGATTTTAGAGCTATTGTGACAAAGTGTGTGCTTTTATGAAATTTCATATGCTATGTGATTTATAAGTAAATGGCATGCTAGATTAGTTCTAATATGCATAATATGAATTTTGGATATGAAATAAGTGATTTATGTGAAGTACATAAGCATAAAATGATTTATTGCATACAAAGTGAATTTTCATGCACAAAACAATTTTTAAGCATAAAATAATTTTTATGAGCATTTTTAAAATACTTTAAATTAAATATTTGGGAGAAATTTTAATGAAAATAAGAAGAAAATATTTTACTTTTAATTATTTATAATAAGCCCTTAAATTAGATCAAAGGCCCAACTCTTCAAAAGCCCAACACACCAAAATACTCCTAACCTAGCTCATTAATGACAAACTTATAATTTTGCACCAAAAACCCTAAACCTAAGCTAAATTTCATTCTCCCTTGATGTGGCAACCTCCATTCTATTTTCCCATAAGATTTTACAGAATTTTCTCTCAAAAATTCTCTCTCAACTGAAATTCACAAGGTGCCTCCAAACCTTGCGATTTTGTAATCGTCTTCGTAAGTTTTTCTCTTCTTTCAAGCTACTATTTGATTTTTATGAAACTAATCATGAGTAATCCATATAGGGTTGTATATTTAATATTTTTCTTCTTGTTAAATTCAGCCTAGGTTGTGTTTTTGAAGGAGAAACTGATTTCCAATTGTAAACACAACTCTTTCTTTACAGATCCATCAAAGGTGAACCCTATAACCTAAAAGTTAGAATTTTCATGCATATGTTCTTGAAGGGGGCAATTTGTATGTTCTTCCATCCTAAACTGATTTTTGTTATAATTATATGAAAAATATTAATTTAAATCATACGTTTACATATTACTGTAATGATCAAAAAGTGTGAAAAGTAAGAAAATCTATGGTTTCCATGGTTATGTGGTTTCGACCTACCTTAGGATTTTGATCCCAAGGCCTATAATTTTTGTAAGATACATTTTAATGATTGTCAATATGTATATATGAACGATGCATGATTTAATTGTATATTGGTTGAAGGAGTAGCTCTAGGAAACACCTAGAGTATTTTGGCCTACCTAGGGTTTCCAAACCCTAATTATCATGTTTGATTAATATGTGTATATGATTAAGTGACATGTGAATTAGGCTTTATGATGTGTTAATTGTGAATTAATGCCCTTAAAGTGACTATGAGATTGATGGTATGATTTGGTCAAAGGAGACAAGTAAGACTTTTTTAGGGTTTACTTGTTAAGTTGATATATATGGAAAGTATTAAGTGTACCAAGTTGGAAGTTGAATTGAATTGATATTAAGATTATGATTTATTGTGTTTGGCTTTAGAAAAGTTTTGGTATGAGTTATTATGTGATTTCATATGAGCCTAAGAAGGCAAAGTATGCAATACTTAAAAGTCAACATGTTATGAATGATATATGTGCACGGGGTAGTTATGAGATAGGGTAGCATGATGTTGAGCAAATGCTAAGTATTGAATTACAATGTTATGTTGGAGCTTGAGGATTGTTAGAGGTGCAAGGGCTACAGGCATTAGGAGCTAAGGAACCACAAGGTGAGTGAACATTATGTTCATGTTTTAAGCATAAGTTATCATGATATGTGAATTTTTGAGATTCTTAAAACCCAAGTTCCTTTCTATTATCAATTCTAATTATATGATTTCTTTGTTAAACTTGGGTTGTCAAAGGACAATTGGTCCAAAACTAATATTGATCATTTTATTAATAAGGAAAGAACCTTTGTGATTGTTGCTTTATCTTATATTCTTCTAGAATCACACTGTTGTTTATCCTTTGTTCCATAAGCTAAACTTCTACTACTATTATGTTACATGTTATTTTATTCTTCAATACTATTTTTATAAGTGATAGCCATTAGCTTTAGCTATGGTACTTATTAACCTTTTTATGTAAAAATCCTCGTGCTAATGCGGGAAATCATCGGAACTCGTGCACATGATTTTAACCAGATGGATAGGGGTAGTGTATCCATCTTAGCTAGAAGAGGCAGTTTTAGCCATGGAGCCTAATCAGCCTCATGCTTCTTTATAAGTTAGGAGTTGAAATTTGGTATGATGCCACCTATCCCTTGAGTGAATAAGGAAAAAGCTATCACTCTACAAGTTACAAGTTACAAGTTATAAGTTTGATTTTTGTGAAGCTTGCTAAATCACAAACCATGAATTATGAATCCTTATAAGGGATATGTGTTATTGTACAAGTTGTATTGTTTGTTCATTGAGATCATCTATCTCACCTTTTTTCTTGTGTGGTTTCCAGGTGAGCATTATGAGGAGGCAAGGTGATAGCTCAAGCAATCTACTATGCTTAGGGGATTTCCTTGTCCAAGTTTATTAGCATACTGTGATATGAAGAGTCACTTTTAGATGCTCTGGGAGTCCTTGTTTGGGGAGTTTCTTTTTGAAACATTAGTCCTTTGATGATTTATTTGAAGTCTTAAATATTCTTTTGGAGTCTTAAATATTCTTCTCTTATGGATTGTATTTAAAGTATTTTTAAACTATTCTTCCACAAATCAAGGTTTCCTTTTATTAATGGTTAAATTAAGTTAATGTACAAGATTTTGGTATGATCCTAGGCAGTGTTTATATGTGTATGAGTAGGTTTTACAGGTGTGGGTGACCTTATGTCTCCCCATGTTCTAGGACTATCATATCTCTAAATTTGGGATGTGATAGATTGCCAACAATGTCCCACTATATGGGAAATGACTGATAAGTAGCAATAAAGAAGATATAGCAAGCCAACCCTATGACTACTAAATTAGGTCCCTAGATCTCTAAAATTTTTTGTGTATTTTGTGATCTAATATTACATATAAGGCCATTCACATGCCACTCATTTTTATTTTTTCTATTTTTCTATGTAAGTAGGCTATATAACTACTTGAATTTCAAATAATAAAAGGAGTAGGCCTAAGGGCCACTTTCTAAAAGTCTATGTCATACTTTCCTAATTGTTACTTCTTTTGCCATTTTATTAACTCATAATTTAGCTATTGACAAACAAAGCATCAACAAGGTATGAGTGTGAATGATATAGCTGTAAGTGGGTTTGAGTAAATATCTTGTGATGTATGGCTATATAATGCAATAGAATGGCTGTGGTGAATCTGTGTCATACTTTCCTTCCTAATTGTTACTTCTTCTGCTATTTTATTAACTCATAATTAAGCTATTGACAAACAAAGCATCAACAAAGGTATAAATGTGAATGATATGGCTATAAGTGAGTTTGTGCAAATGTCTTGTGATGTATGGCTGCATGATGTAATAGAATGGCTATGGTGAATCTATGAAAGTGGTAAGTGCAGTGGTTGCATGAAGATGGAGGCTCAAAGTCAATCAAGTATCAAGGAATATTTCAAATCTCAAAAAGCCACAATTTGCATCAAACTTATTAATTTCACCAATAAAGAAATATGTTGATAGCAATATATGCCCTAGGAGTTATATAATAGTTATGTAATAGTAGATAATAATTCCCAATGGCATTACAAATATATTCATTATATGAAAAAGGTTTCATATGATTGAATATAATCCTTAATTATTTGTAAGAGGATTTATTCTCAAGTGTTGAGAATATGAGTGACAGATCACTTATATACAAATATTTTAAATATGTTCATCGTAATAGGATTAATGACTAGGCATCATTAATTCTGGAGACCATCACCTCTATTTATTTTCTATAATTAGTATGTGATACGGATAATTATAGAGGCAGTAAGTCTCATGCTGCTTGACATGTGATGTTGATATAAACAAGTCGATATTCATAGGATGAATAGTCGAATTGTGACGTTAGATGATAATAATATGAGGTTTTACTACTTATAAATTATTTATCATCTAGCTCATAATAGTACATATATTCCTTTTGTTTGAGGGATACTATATCTCGTACATAGGTGGTTGGGATTTATTACTGCTTACATAGATGTGCTATTCATGTATGAATATACAGTATGGAATAGTTCTAATTTGGTATGTATGGAGGTAATTGATCGCCAAGATAGAATTCATTATCTTGAGTAAATGAGGGTTAAATCCTATGCTATCTGATTATTCTTGATAACTAAAGTTCCTAACCATAACAGTAATATTGACTAGAAAGAGTTTCTAATAGGAATCTAATCTCATCAAGAATTAGAATAAGGACATAAAATCAAAGCACATTAGGATTTAACATAAACTATTACCCTAGTCGAGATTGGGATCTTTAATAAAAGGATTATAGTCCTTAATAATTTATGATTGGTGGTCCATATGATGTTTTAAGTAATTGATTATAAATATTCATTTTTAATTAGGTAGTTGTGATATGAAATGCTAGTTGTCACTTATGATTTATATAACTAAGTGTAAAGTGGGGATTTCATGTTAGTAGAGAAAAATATTTTCTCATTCCCATTCCTAATTAGACATGAACCTAGAAAGTCACACACCCAATAGTGATCACCTTCAAGTGTAAAAGGTTATCCATAATAATTAAAGTGTTTAATTAATTGATTAGTGATAAAGTGATTAAACATGTAATTAAATTCACAAGGACCCTAACATGTCATGATGTTTAATTTATAAAGGTTTGATTCAATTAAATCTTAATTTGAATATCATGCAAATAAGAAAGATTAAATTGAAAATAATTTAGACTAAATCAAAGACTTAATTTTAAACTTAGTGAAAACCTTAAATAATGAGATGTGGCCTAAGCTCATATCTGATATGAAAAAGAGGCAATTTAGGGGTTAGAGAAAATTCACTATTCATAAGCCCAAGTGATGAGTATAGAGGTTAGATATTTTTCTACTAAGGTTAAAATGGACATTTCCAATTCAATTGGCTTTAAGGAAATATTCATTAATTCTAAAGGGTAAAATGGACATATTACTTAAAGCATAAAGTGTTACAGGGTATAAGAGTCCTTTGTCAAGGACTTATGGGTTAAGTCTTGAAGAAAAGATGTATATAAGTGTTATATTCATCTTTTCTTCATAAGGTTGAGTTTATTTTTCATTTTGAAACAATTTTAGATAGAGAATTTGAAAGAATAAAAGAAAGATGCAAAAAATGTTTCTTTAATCTTCAATTCTTTTCTTTGTTCTTTGTGAAATAACAAATTGCTAGCAATTTAAACATGATTTTCGTCCAAAACAATCAAGGAGAAACCTAAAATTTCTAAAGGCTTTTGATGAAGGATCTTGGATCTTGATTGGGTAACTAAGAGAGGGATTCAATAATACCAAGAAAATCAAAATGGAAACTTAAAGGTGAGGTAAGTGTAGATGATCTAGAAGCTTTACACTTGGCAGCTCTTTGATAAAGAAAGAAGAAACTTTCAAGAGGTAATATGATTACCCTTCCTTCTTTTTTCTATGCATATGTGTTTTACACATAAATTAGTTGATTGCTTGAATGAATGTTTAGATTTGATTGGGTGAAATGAAATTTTAAATTGTTTGAAATTTCACCCCACCACCTTGCTTTTGCTACATTTGGTTCCATCATTCCTTCAATTAGTATCAGAGCCACTTAATTTCTATGCAAAACCTTTATATGTGTTTTTCTGGGGGTTTTTATTTGGTTGAAAAATAGTTGTTATGCAAATGTTGTGCTCTTGGACATAAAAGTTATGACTATGAATCAAGAATCCCGACCATGATTTGCATATTGCGACTGCAACATTGATGTTGTGCCTACAAAATTGAGGATCAAAATAAATGTTATTATGTTCATCACGAGAATCATACATGCTATGTTGATATCGTTTAGCGAAATCCGTATCATGGCCGAGAAGGTGGACACAAAATCTACTGTGTCTACAACTAACTTTTTTTTTTCCAAAATTATTTTAGATTTATTTTTCAATCAAATAAATTTCTATGACTTAAATATGATTTAAGCTATAGAAACCTTGAATATGTGATATTCTAAATGGTTTTTGAAAATGTTCCAAAATTTAAAAATTTTCCAAAATTGGACAATATATCTATAAATGCAATTGTTGTATATATATATTTTTGTTATTGTTTGAGAGGCATGGATAGTTGATCATGGATTAGGAAATTATAATGTATGATTTCTTATGTGACTTGTAATAATTTATTTTTTTATTTGATGAGATGTAATTAAATATTAATTACATTATTTAGGTTGTAAATTAAATTCATTGAGCCTAGAAGCTCTTTTGTATTTGTAATCTCACCTTAGAATGCAAAGGTTATTGATGTACATATGGAGATGTAAGAATAAGAAGAGGTTCAACCCATGAAGATACTTGGTGGGAGTGTGAAGATGCAAGTGTTGTAATCTTGAAATTTGATTAACCTAAATCCTTAATCCATTCCTTGTTGCTAGGAAGTGGATTCATAGAATCCATTATCATACCTATATTAATATTGTCCATTTTATGAAATATATATGTGATATATATGAATGCATATGATGTATGTTTTGGATAATGTGTAGAGTGAGACTAAATGATTAAAGCCCCAAAAATCTTCCAAAGAAGATATCAAGTCATGGTTCTCCATTGGAACAATAGTTCAAGAAAATTCAAACACTTATATCATTGGTTATGAATACATAGGCGTGATATATTTGGTTTGAATGTTTTCTTGAAGTTATTATTAAGCATGTGATATTATGAGTATAGGATACATTATATGTCAATAATGACAATGAATATGTGATACGTATGATATTCAAATCACTATACTTATTGGTCCAATGAGTTTGACTTGACTAGTGTGAAAGGCCAATAATGACAATGTGTATTTGAGGTTGAAAACACTAGGAATTTAATTGATTGAGGCTCACATGATTGTGATGAACAAGTGTTGTTCACTTATTAGATATCAAAGTTTTAATAATGACAATGTATATCTAAAGAATTTGTGATAATCTACTAAGAATTCAATCACCTACTAGAAAAATGAAAGGAAAAGAAATTATAAAGGAATAAAAAGAAGAAAGTGTTTCTTCTTGATCTTCATAACTTTATTTTTCTTTATATTCTCCATATTTTTCTTTCTTGTTCTTATTTTTACTATTTAACCAGAGTAAGAAATAAGAGAAAGAAAATCAAAGAAGAAAATGTTTCATCTTTAATTTCTTGTTCTTTTAATTTTCTATATGGTATTCTTTGCGAAAAAAATTTGAATTGTGAGAAACCTATTTTTATTTCTTATTAATTTTGATTAAGCTATAATTGGAAATCATTTTCATATGATGATTAAATTCATCAAAAAACTAGAGAGTTTAGATGTTTTGATGGATAATAATTTTCAAATAGTTCAATTCTTCAAATTCATTCCAAATTTTCATGAGTTGGAAAGTGCACTTTAAGGTAATAGAAAAGGTTTCTATTATAAATCCTAGAAAGAGGAATTGTAAAGGACAAGTCCATGGATAATGCTATGGTTGATAAAGGAAAATATTTCTATTGTCAATGTTGTAAATATTGAAACAGTAATTGCTCTAAATATTGAGAATACTAAAGGACAAAGAGAAGGATAAGCCTTGTGAATAAGCAACAGAAGCATGGAGTTAGATGAAGTGATTTTAAAAGATCTAAGGAGCAAAGTATTATTCCCAAAAAGATTTTAAGATGCCTCGTGGTGATTTTAGAAATCATATTTTATGTATCTTGTATGTACTTCATGATGATTTTAGAAATCATGTTTTGTAAATTATGTATGTGTTTCATACTTAGGCTACATTATTCTTTAACTTCAAGGAATTGGGAATTCTGTCATGAGAAAAATATTTTCATGTTTTATTATGGTAATAAACTTTATGAGTATGAGCTATCTATTTGATATACTATTGTTAAGTTAATAATAACAAATTAACTTTAAATGCTTTTATGATAATGCCATTTTAGAACTCCAATATAAAACCACTATGATTTCGTAGATTATTTTGTTTAACTGAAGATAAGACAACTTAATTAGATAACACGTGTCATTACCCATTAGGGTGTTGTGAGACCTTGCCCAAGCATCGGTCCGATCCTCTAATAGGAATCAAAATGTCATTTGGGAAAGAACTCAGGAGAAGCCCTCAGGCTTATCTTTAATAGATTTGAAAATTATTTCTCAGATTTGCCACCTTAATTTATTTTTTTATTTAGAAAAATATAAGGAAAATACCCATTTGACTCTAATTATTATCCAAAGGAAAAAAGATCACTAGCCCCGAAACCAAAGAGGATTGGGGAACTAGGTTTTTAGTTTAACAAAATATGTTTGGCCAAATAATATAAAAGTGACTTAAAATATATTTCATGAACAATTTAAAATGTATGAACAATTTATAATATGCATGATCATTTAATCCATAAAGTTTATACAAAATTAGAATTTGAAATAAAAGAGAGTTAATATTACAATAAAATCTCAAACTTAGGGGATATCTCCTCTATCCCTTATGAGTTCTAGGGAAGTCGCACATTCTCCAAACTAAGCCTAATAACAAAGTAAAAGAAAGTAAAATAGAAGCAAGTGAAGAAGGTGATAGGGGGAAAGTTGGTTAGTCTTAATTGGATTCGATGCCTGAACCAAGCATGCCTATGTATCCCTTTGAATGAGAATTAGAACCCACTTAGTTCTCCCTTCTTACAAAGGGATTAGTTTAGCCTAGCCACTTTATCATGTGTTAATTGATTGATTAAAAGAGGATTGAGTTAATAAATTAATTTAATTGATTACGGAGTTGATTAGCTAGCAACCTAAATGAATCAATTTAATTAACTAACTAAAAGAGGCAAGGAAATTTAGATAAAAGAAAATTAAAGGAAAAGAAGCTTACCTCAAATGGTGGGCAACGATTGGCCTCAGATGGCAGGTGGCGAATGGTGAGGAGCGGCTAGCCTTAGATGGCAGGTGGCAGCTAGCCTTGGATGGCATTTTGGCTCCCCTCAGATTAAGGGCGGTGGATAGCCTTGGACAGCGACGACTGGCCTCGGATGGCAAGCAGTGGCTAACCTCAGATGATAGGCAGTAGCTAGCCTTGGATGGCTAGTGGCGGCTAACCTCAGACGGCTAGTGGTGGCTAGCTTCAGATGGTAGGCAGTAGTTAGCCTTGGATGGCGGGCAACGACTAGCCTCGAATTGGAAAAACGAGCCTTTGGGCAATAAATTTGCCTTGAACAAGCGGGCGGAAAGCCTTGAACTAGTTGAGTAAGAATCAAGGAGAAATCCCACAACTTGTTTTGCGAAGCAAGGAGCAAATACAAAGAGATTTGCATGAAATTAATACTTTTCAAGCTCTCAAAGTTGGTGTTTTGAAGTGTGGAGAGGCCCTTTATATATAGGAAGAGGATTGGAGCATATAAGGCATCAAATACTAATGTGGGATTGCAAAAATAGGGTTTTCTTTGGAGTTGCCGCAGAGAGCTTTGCGACTCTGCGATGATGCCACACAGGCCTTTGCGGTTTCGCAGAGGCCTATGTAGCAATGCCATAGGCCTTTTTTGCAATGGGCCTATTTTGGCCCTTTTTGCCATTTTCACTCGTTCTTGTTTATTTCTCTTTCATTTTTCACGGTTCTAGTTGTGTTGTACTCATTACTTAGTCTCGGATGATTTGAAAGGGTTCAAATGTTAAAAAGAAATATTTTGATTTTTTCATTTTGAGAGTTTTCAACTTTTGAAGGTTTTTTTACCGAGCCTAAGTGCTTTTAAGGTTCAAACACATATTGAAAGGTGCAAACTTAAGGGTCCACAGCTGCCCCCTCATTAGAATTGTCTTTGTCTGAAAGGCAATTCTGATGACAGTGAACCTGAGGATGGAAAATAGTGAAAGAAACCAAATTAATGTCTCGGTCAGAGTTTAGATATTTGGGTGAGTTTTGTGGTTAAATTTTAAGGAAAATACCCTTGGTATATTTGGGAGATCTAGTGGCTGGTATCATTTGATAATTGCCCTTTCTGGTAGGAGCTAAAAGTGATGCTCTTGTCTGGTAGGAATGATAACTTTGTCTAGTAGGAAAGAAGGCGACCTTATCTGGTAGGAATCGATAAAATGATGATCCTGTCTAGTAGGAAAGAAGGCGACCTTGTCTGGTAGGAATAGACAAAGTGGTGATCCTATCTAGTAGGAATAATGATGATGATCCTATTTGGTAGAAAAGAAGATGACCCTATCTGGTAACAATCGATGAAGTGGTAATCTTGTCTGGTAGAAATGATGATGATGATCCTGTCTAGTAGGAAAGAAGGCAACCTTGTCTTGCAGGAATCGATGAAGTGGTGATCTTATCTGGTAGGAAAGAAGGTGACCCTATTTGGTAAAAATCAATGAAGTAGTAATCCTGTCTAGTAGGAATGATGATGATGATCCTATCTGGTAGGAAAGAAGACAATCCTATCTGGTAGGAATCGACGAAGTGGTGATCCTGTATGGTAGGAAAGAAGATGACCCTGTCTGGTAGGAATTGACGAAGTGGTGATCCTGTCTAGTAAGAATAATGATCCTATCTGGTCGGGATGATGATCCTTTCTGGTAAGAATGATGACCTTGTCTAGTAGGAAAGAAGTAATGGCCTTTTCTAGTAGGAATGAAAAGTGAAGATCCTGTATGATAGGATCAAAAGGATGCCTATACCATCTAGTAGGAATGGTAAAGATAATAGATCTTGAGATTGATTTTTGAAAAGAGATTGATTCAAATTAACTAGGTTGATGATCTAGCTTTTTTCGAGAGTTTGACGATATGCCTTGACTCATGATCCTATTCAATGCAAAATGCTAGATAATTATGTAATGATTTGATACTTTGAGCCTGTGAAGGGTTAGTCTTGATATAAAGTGTTGATCTTTGGGAGAAAGATGCCCCTATTTTAGAAAGGTGAACATTTGGAAGGAAGGTGCCCCTATTTTAGAATGATCAAGGAAAGTGGTTTAGTCATTGGTTTTTGGTTGATTGGCTAGCTCAGAGGTGAAGTGGGCATGTCAGCTATGAGATTGGTTAGTCAATGGCTATTAGTTTGGCCTAAGAAGAAGTCATTCTAGAAAGTCAAGTAAGGTGTGGTCTTGGAAAAGGTTCGGCTATTCAATTTAGATTAGTCTGACTTTGGAGAAGATTTGGTTTGAGGTTGGATTAGAAAGCTTGATCAGGAGGGTCATGTCTTTGGAGATGATTAGATTGGAATGTTTAGGGAAAGTCAGTTTGTAAGGCTTGTCCTTATGGAAGGCTCAGTCAAGTTTAGTACTTCAGCTTAGTTAGGTTACAACCTTTAGGGAGCTTATTTAGAAGACTCGGTCAAGTTCTGCCTTAGGCACAGTTAGGTCTAGCTTAGAGGAAAGGTCAGGCTAAGAAATTAGTTGGGGAATGCTTGGTTAGATTTAGTCTTGGAAGAGATTATGGTCTTCATAAATGAAAGCTTTTTGTGAATGGGCTTCATGGTGAAAGCTTTTAGGCTTGGGCTTCATGGTGAATGCTTCTTAGGAGTGGTTTTTATGGTGAATTCTTTTGGGCTTCTTCATGGTGAAGGCTTCTTGGTTTGGGCTTCATGGTAAAGGCTTTTGGGCTTAGGTTTCAGGGTGAAGGCTTTTTGGGAGTGGTTTTTATGGTGAATTCTTTTTGGGCTTTATGGTGAAGGCTTCTTGGTTTGGGCTTCATGGTAAAGGCTTTTAGGCTTGGGTTTCAGGGTGAAGGCTCGAAGGCTTTTGGTAAAAAGGCTTTGTTAGCTTGGACTTTTTTACAAGGGTGCTTTGAACCTCTTTGGAAGATGGTTGCTTTATCTCGGGTATAGTGGTAAAGGTTTTAGTTGCAGACTCATGGATGGGAGTTTGCTCTTTGACATGGATGCATAAAATTTTCTCACCCATCATATAGTTGGTTGGTCTTGTCTTTGTTGGACTTTATGGGTGATGTAATTTGCCAAGGAGACTTAGTCTTTTCAAAGATAATGAGATTTACTAAGGAGACATGGAATGACTTGAGTGGTACGAGCCTTTCTTAAGCTTTGCAAGACATGATTTGATTTTGGTTATGCTTAAGAAAGCTAGCTTTAAGGATGACGAGCCTTGAAAGACTTATGATCTTTGGTTCTGCACATAAGCTTGGCCCTTAGAAGATGATGAGATTTTGCCTAAGAAAGGATGGTGTAAGGCTTGAACTTGAAAGGATGGAATGGTACATTTTGAAGTTGGGGAATGGTTCAAAGGTGGGTCAAAATTTTTTAAAAAGATCAGGGAGGTTGTATGATTTTGTTATTTATAGCATGATTCATGGAAAAAAACAAGCCAAGCTAATCTTGTCATTTTGAGATTGAAGAGAGATTTATGGTGACACTCTATTGGCTTAAACGTTGATGACAAACTAGTTGAAAAAAGGTGTGCTAAGGAGTGGCTGAAGGACTGATGAGATAACTTATAGATCATGCTCCCAATGAGAGATAGGAACATGATAGACTAGTAATGTGAGAGTTATGCCTAAGCTCTTTGAGCTAAGTGACGAGATAGATTAACAAAAGATGATGACAACCTAGAAGGATATATCCTACTATGAGATAAGGACATAGAAGACAATATCACTTTAGAGAATAAGCCTCTAGTGAGGCATGAGATGAGATGGATTAATTTAACAGGATTTGACAAACTTTGAATGATATGAAGGAAGATGACTGGGATGAGCTCTCTCTCTCTCTCTCTCTCTCTCTCTCTCTCTTTCTAACTTTTGCCTAAGTCATCCTTTCAGTTTTTCAATTTAGCGAGCTTGGATTAATGAAATTTGGGAGAAAATATTCCACCATGATTTGCTACTCTTCTTCACTTTGAGGGGCTTTAACCTTTGAATTTTGGATTTGATGAATCTTGTTGCCCCTTGTTAAGGTGTATCGTTTGATTTTGTGCTTCAATTATTTGATGAGAGGTCTATTTCTTGACCTTCTTTGGTTATGGGCTAGCAAAGCAATTATTAATGGCACCTCAATTGTGGTTGATTAATTGACTGTTCATCTCTCTCTCTCTCTCTCTCTCTTTCTCTCTTTTTTAATGAAAAAAAAGCTCATCCATGTTTAAAACAAGAAAAGATAAGTGCACAAATAAATGTGGATGTTTTATTGTAATGGAAAATTTTATTACAAGGTAACAAAAAATGGACTGACATGATCAACCAAAAATACCTGAAAAGGAAAATAAGTTGACAGACCCATACTCGAATTTAGACTTTGAGATTTGGATACAGACTCAAACTCAGACAGGTTAGATTAGCTGAACTTGAATTCTTCCATGTTATGCCACTTGGGGTTGAGGTAAGGTGGGCTTAAATTGGGTTTTATTTTAAGAGGGATGATGTCACCACTGTTAATTAGATCCTGGACTCTATGTCTCAAAGCTTTGCATACATTGATTTGGTGCCCTGCTCCTTGATGATATTCACAATATTCATTAGGGTGGCAACTCTTTGGTAAGGGATTAGGAGGGACTCTTGGTTCCAGGGGTCCTACCATTTCTACTTCCAAAGCCTTCTTATAAACCACTGCTAATGGAACTCCCAAATCTGTGAAAGCCCTTCCTTGATATTTCAAGGGTCGCCTGCTAGTTACGACAACTACCTCTATACTCTCTCGTTTGACATCTATAAGAGGAGTGTAGGTGTCCATATCCTTCCATTTAGTAGAGGCAAGTTATTGCTCTTCTTACACCATTTTTCCATTATAGGGGTTTGCTTTAGTGCCTCGATCATGAGGTTCAAAGGTCTTTTGATAGTAGAAGAGGTGGGGTTTCCATTGCTTTAAAAAGGATTCAAAGAAGAGGCAAGGTTAGTATTCAAGACTAATGGCATAACTGAGGCTAGAATGGCATTGATGTTTGAGATTGAGGATGTAAAATTATGAGTCATATCAATGGTAGGTGAAACATTGATGGGCTTAGCTTAGTTCAACATTCCTCTCACTTCATCCATGACAAGTTGGCATTGGAAACTTAAAGCATTAGTGAAAGCAGAATTAAGATGGATTATGGTATTATTAAAACTGGATTGTTGGCTAGCTAAAGTCTAGTTGAAATTGGCTTGTTGAGTGTCTAGGATGGAGACGAGAATAGCTTGAAAGTTCTCTTCTTGCCTCTTAAGTTGGTTGGTTAGAGCTTCCATGTCAGTCAGGCTTGCCATTGGTATCTTACGAATCAAGTCAAAGAATAAAGTAAGTGCTTAGGAAAGAAGCAAGAAGATGGGCATGCAAACTTTTAAGGAAAAAGATTCCTTTTGACATTGTGAGCTAACTGGATTTGGGCTTTTGAGGATTTCTTAAGGTTGCATAGGTCAAGGTCTCAAGCTTAAGGTATCAGGTTGAACCAAAGGTACTGGACTTAGGTAGTGTGTTGGGCAAAAGGTATTGGGTTTAAGGTATTGTGTTAGGTCAAAGGTATTAGGCTTAGGCTAATGTGTTAAGCCAAAGGTAATGGACTTAGGGTAACAGATTGGTTTTAAAAGGTGATGGGCCATGGGTGTTGGGCTTAAGTATTGTGGGTTTAATTTTGAACAAGGGATAGGATCAAGATGACGGTTTTGGCATAAAGAACTTAAGATGTCTATTTTTTTTTAGTTTTTTTTAAGGATAGGGGCTATAGGTTAGGTTTATGGTCAGGTAGTAGGGTTTATAAGGTTGAATATGGGTTTTAGTGTCATTGGTTTATGGCTTAAGCTCTAAAAGTTAAAGGTGGTTTAGGTTTACCCATTTGACTCCAATTATTACCTAAAGAAAAAAGATCACTAGCCTCGAAACCAAAGAGAATTCAAGGACTAGGTTTTTAGTTTAACAAAATATGTTTGGCCAAATAATATAAAAGTGACTTAAAATATAATTTCATAAACAGTTTAAAATGCATGAATAATTTATAATATGCATGAACATTCAATCCATAAAGTTTATACAAAATTAGAATTCAAAATAAAAGAGAGTTAATATTACAATGAAATCTCAAACTTAGGGGATACCTCCTCTAGCCCTTATGGGTTCTAGGGTAGTCACACATTCCCCAAACTAAGCCTAATAACAAAGTAAAAGAAAGCAAAATAGAAGTAAGTGAAGAAGGTGATAGGGGGAAAATTGGTTAGTTTTAATTGGATTTAATGCCTGAATCAAGCATGCCTATATGTCCCTTTGAATGGGAATCAGAACCCACGCAGTTCTCATTTCTTATGAATGGGTTAGTTTAGCCTAGCCACTTTATCATGTTTTGATTGATTGATTAAAAGAGGGTTGAGTTAATTAATTTTAATTCATTATCGAGTTGATTAACTAGCAATCTAGATGAATCAATTTAATTAACTAACTAAAAGAGGCAAGAAAATTTAGACAAAAGAAAATTAAAGGAAAAGAAGCTTACCTCAGATAGTGGGCGACGAATGGCCTTAGACCATAGGTGGTAGCTGGCTTAGGATGGCAGGTAGCTGCTAGCCTTGGATGGCAGGTGGCAGTTAGCCTCGGATGGCATTTCGACTTACCTTGGATTGAGGGTGGCGAAAAACCTCAGAAGGTGGGCAGTGGCTGGCCTCAGATAGCGAGTAGCAGCTAACCTCGGATGATAGGCAATAGCTAGCCTTGGACGGCTGGTGCGGCTAGCCTTGGATGGCTGGCGCAGCTAACCTTGGATGGTTGGCGGTGGCTAGCTTTAGATGGCAGGCACTAGCTAGCCTTGGATGGTGGGCGGCGGCTAGCCTCGGATTGAAAAAATGAGCCTTGGGCAATAGATTTGCCTCAAATAGGCGAGCAAAAAGTCTTTAACTAGTTGAGTAAGGATCAAGGAGAAATCTCCCAACTTGCTTTGTGAAGCAAAGGGCAAGTGCAAAGCGATTTGCTTGAAATTAATGCTTTTTAAGCTCTTGATGTTGGTGTTTTGAAGTGTGAAGAGGTCCTCTATATATAGGAAGTAGATAGGAGCATAGAAGGCATCAAATTCTAATATGGGATTGCTAATAATAGCATTTTCATCGGAGTTGCTGTAGAGAGCTTTGCGGTGCCGTAGAGCTTTTTGTGGTAGTGTTGCATGTTTTGTCATAGTTTATCTTATTTTTGGTTCCTTTAATTATTAATTTATGGTTTATTTTTATGATTTTATGATGCTTTTAATGTGTTTGTTAAGTTGTTTTCAGTTGCATTAATAATGGAAGAAGTGGAAGATATTTAGGTTAAATTGGAAAATTCGGCGGATCGTGCATGATAGGAGGAATGTCATTGCGCGGGTAGCAAGCATACTAGTCCCCAGCGCCAAGTAGCAAGCCCCAGTGCCATGCAGTAGAGTGCTACCTACAGCCCACTAGTGCTCAGTGCCACGTAGCAACTCCCCAGCTCCACGCAGCAGGAAGCCATTTAAGCCCACCAGTGCCAAGTGCCCGCAGCAGACTCCTGGCACCCTGCTGCATCATTTTTGAGCTGTAACTCATTTTTAATCTAAATTTTTTAGGGATTGTTAACCCTAGATTATTTTGGAAGTATAAATAGAAGGAAAACATTTTATTTTGGGGAGAGCCGTCTTAAGAAAGAGGCTAAGATAAGTTTTTGAAAGGACATCATTTTATTCTTTTATTTTTTTTCTCTTTTAGTTTTGAGATTTTTGATACTTAGATGAGGATTTCTTTTTGGTTCTTGGGAATTTCATTGTGAAAACACCAAGAGATTGAGTTAGAATATCGAATTGGTTTGTAAGTTTAATTTCCTTATTATTTTCATCTTTTGATTATTGAATTGAAAGTTTTAATTCAATGGATTCTTTTGATTTTAATAATTTAGAGATCATTATTATGTTTCTTGTGAACTAATTTTCATCTTTGTCTAGGGTTTGCATAAAGTGATCATGATATGCTACTGAATTAAATCCCTTTTAATTAAGCTTTATTTTCTTAATTGAATTGATTGATTGTTATGAACAATTTCTTAGCTACTAATTGATTGACCTAGGTTTTGAACGAAGGAATGAGATTTGAAGTTCAATTCCAGATTTCATTCCTTTAGGATCTTAAAATCAATTAGAAATATAAGTTTTAAGATTAGGTTTTAGTTTTTGACATATGATTTGATAGAATGATTTCTATGAATACGATTGCTAATAGATTGATTTTTATCCTTTGAATTATTAGAAACTAAAGCTTTAGCATAATCAATGGGGTATATTCATGAACATATAGGATTAATAAACTGAATACAAACCCTAGGCATTTAAGCCTATAGCTTTTTAACCAACATTTTCTTTTAATTTCCTATTTTGCAATTATTTATTTCTCTCCAAATTCAAATCAAACAAACTTTTTTACATTTAATTTGCTTCAAAAAGGAACATGCAATTTCCATTTGCAATTCCTTGAGAGATACGACCTTGGGTGCTTTCAAAATACTATAATTACCCCATATACTTACGGGTCACTTTTCGATAGTATATTTTAAGGCGAACAAGTTTTTGGTGTCGTTGCTGGGGAATTGCAAGGTGAATTTGTTTGTTTCACTGTAATTATTTTTGTTTCTAGTTTTTGTTTACATTTATTTTTCAAGATTTTTATGTAAGGGAGAAGATCTCTGGAAGGAGAGATTATCACTTTTGTTGATAACGTTCACAGGATAGGAGGAAGGAGAATTGATCCAATTGAAGAAGAAACCAATCAAGAAGAACAAGTTTTTAGCAACCAAGAAGAAAGTAGTCAAGAAAAAATGGCACAAGAACACTGACCCATGAAGGAGTATGCTTAGCCAATCATAGGCACCATAACATCATGCATTAGACTCGATGCGATTTCTCAAAATTATGAGCTAAAGAACATACATTACAGCATGCTCCCATCATTATGTGGAATGTCGAATGAAGACCCCCTAAACTTCATCCGAGATTTCTATGCTACCATTCAGACCTTCCCTTTATAAGGTCTGACAAAAGATCAACTGCAGATGAGATATTTTCCTTACACTCTGAAAGACAGTGCTAAGTCCTGGTTGATGACACTTACTCCTAACTCACTAACCACTTGGGAGGAGGTGTATAATAAATTTATGGGGAAGCTCAACTCTTACCAGAAGACAATTGAATTGAGATCGAAGATTGCAAAATTCACACCGATAGAAGGAGAACCTTTTCATGAGGCATAGGAGAGGTTCAAGATGTTGCAAATCTAGTGCCCCCATCATCATTATCCACTGCAGTTGCTCAACCAATTTTTCTATAATGGGCTTACATTTTAGAGCCAAAGCATCATTGGCAATGTAGTTGGAGGGGCAATGGGAGAAATAACTGCTAAGGAGACATATGACTTGTTTGAAATGCTTAGTGCTAACTCTCAGCAAAACAGTGTGAGAGGGAGAAGAGTTGGAGTACAAGAAGGAGCTCATGGGAAAGATATGGCTATGCAAATAGCCAAACTCACTTGAAAAGTAAAGCTCCTAACCATGAAGGGAAACACATTAGTTCGAAACCCAGAGGTATGTGGTATTTATGGTATTTATGGGCATGGTGCTAATATTTATCCTTCTAGTTTTGATGCCTATGTAGGAGAACCAGAGCAAGCACATACTTTGGATGGTTACCAACATTGGTCAAGAAATGACCCCTTCTATAACACTTACAACAAAGGTTGGATGAACCATCCAAATTTTTCTTGGAGGAACGACAATCAATAGCAGCAATAGCCTTATTTTCAAATGATGTAAAGAGGACACTAGTTTCAAGGAGAAGCATCAAATCAAAATCAACAAAAGAAGTTGTCCTTAGAAGATAGCTTAAACGCTTTCATTTAGGCTAGCACTCGAATTCAGGAGGCTATTGACCAAAGATTTGACTCTTTGGAAGTAGCAGTGAGAAATATGGAGACTCAAGTTAGTTAGGTTGCAAATTAGCTGCAATCAAATCAAAAAGGGAAACTTCCTTGCCAACTGGAGCAAGCTAAGTCTATCACTGTTCTTTAGAGTGGTAAGCAAATAAATGATAATGCTGGTGAAGTTTCTAACTATGTAGTGGAGGAAGAGAAAGAGATTGAGAAAGCCTCTCCATTTAAGTTACACAAAGTAGACGATCCTTATCAACCTCCTATTCCATTTCTAGGCCATTTAAAAAATGGTAAGCAAGACAAGCAATTTGATGACCTTTTCACAATGCTATCCAAGGTAAGTATTAATTTGTCCTTGTTTGATGTGATTAAAAATATGCTTGTTTGATGCGATTAAGAATATGCCTGTGTATGGAAAATTTTTTAAGGATATGAATTTTAAGAAAAGGAGGCTAGAGAGGGAGGAGAAAGTAGTAGTGTCTGAGGTGATTAATGTAGTACTCCAGCAAAAATTACTTCTGAAAGCTAAGGATCCTGATAGTTTGGTCATTGATTTTAGTATAAGCAGTGGTGAAAAGGCTAAAGGTATGTTAGATTTAGGTGCTAGTATGAATTTGATGCCATATTCCTTATTTAAGTAGTTGAATTTAGGAGAGCTGAAACCCACCAAAATGAGCTTGCAATTAGCTAATAAGTCATTGAGATTTCCAAGGGGAATTATAGAAGATGTGCTAGTGTAAATAGGAAGGTTGATAGTGCCTGTAGATTTTGTGGTGTTAGATATATGAGATGAGTTGTCTAATAGGTCAGAATTAAATATCTTATTGGGCAGACCTTTTATGACAACTACTAATACTTTGATTGATGTTAAAAATGGGAAATTGACTATGACTATTTTGGGCCAAACTGTTAAATTTTCCATTTTTAATAGTTTATTTGTTCCTACCACATCACTTATTGAGGAATGCTCTTCTATTGAATACTTTGATATTACTGTCAAAGATGTTTTCTTACAGGGATCCAATGATAAAAAAAATGTTACAGGTGTTTAAGTTGGTTGAGCTCCAGAAAGAAGTATATGGGAGCTCTTAAATGTTCAAGGAATGGGCCAAACCTCTTAGTGATAAAATCCATGTCTGGAAGTCTCTTGAACCAGGTATAAAAGTACTACTCTATAACTCGTGTGGGCATCACAATCCAGGTAAATCTAAACCCCACTGGAGTGGTCCTTTTATTGTGAATGTGGTACATCCCTTTGGAGTAGTAGATTTGTTTAATTTTAGTAGACAAAAAATTTTTAGAGTCAACGGTCAGAGAGTTAAACCACATTTTGAGGGAGTGAAAAAATTTAAGGAATTTAAGGTTCCTTAATGTCTTCCAAAACGTTCAACTAAGACGATGTTAAAGAAGCACTCGATGGGAGGTAGCCCATCATTGTCTTTCAAATTTTGTTTTCAAAATCTATTTTGTTTTTAATAAAGGCCTATCTTAGAAACTATTTGAGTCGAGTCATTTTTATGGCATAATTGTTGGAATAATTTAATTGTCTTGTGCTTTACGGAAAATTTTTCAAGCAATCTCAAGTACTAGTGTTTCAAATGTTTTGCACTTGTTATGATCTTAAATGTTTTTGTTTACCTCTAATTCATTGCGAGAATCTACCATACCTTGGTTAGATTTTGAGCCTAACCATTGTTTTTCCTTGTTGTAATTGATTGTGCCATTTTGATTGAGCATCTCTAGAGCTTGTCTAAGCACCCTTATCGAGACCACATTATAATTTCAATTCAGCCATTAAAATGATTAAGGCATTAGGATTCACCCTTTTAGCTTAAATGGCCAACCTTGAATGTTACTTCTATTAGTAAGCCATTTTGAGCTTTGGCCTTTTCTTTGGAAACACATAGTTTTAGCCTGTCCTCTCACTTTAATTTTCATCTGTTTGTCCCTCCTTGAGGATTTGAGCATTTGGAGATCATTTCATTTTATTTGAGTGTGTTGACATTGCTTGAGGTTAAGCAAATATTTAAGTGTGGAGTGAGGGAATTTATATTGCCATATGAGGCATGTTCTTGAATAAACTATGATGTAATAGACTTCATTTTTCTTAAAAAAAAAAAAAGCTTTTTGAAAAGAAAATAATGGAAAATGAATGATTGATGAAGTCTAGCATGAATTTGAACATATTGTTGCATTACAATTGTTAATTTAACGAATATGGTAAGATGTTGCAACAAAGGTTTGGATAGAATTTGGAGAAGTGTTTTGTCTTTGAGCTTGTTATTTGATCTTGAATGCTCTTATGCTCAATGGTTAAACTTGTTTTTCCCTTTTCCTACCTTTACTTAGGCCCATTACAACCAATTAAAAGACCTTTTGATTGATGCCTTGAATTAAATTAGTGGTGGAGATTGGATCAATTTGCAAGTTTATGGTAGTTTAAATATGCCTTTAAGTATGGTTTGAGTCATTTTCAATATAAATTGAGAGAAACACTTAGTGAGCGAGTAGTCTATCTTGTTAGTCATGTTTGGAGGTAACCAATTTTAGAATAGAGGAGACATGTGCAAACTTTTGAATTGTTTTTGCTGAGGCTGTTGTTATATGAGTATGAGGATTGTTAGATGATTATGAATTCCTATTCTATGCCATGATTATTGCTTGAGGACAAGCAAATTTCTAAGTGTGGGGTAGTAGTTTTGTCATAGTTTTATCTTATTTTTGGTTCCTTTAATTGTTAATTTATAGTTTATTTTTATGATTTTATAACACTTTTAATGTGTTTGTTAAGTTGTTTTTAGTTGCATTAATAATGGAAGAAATGGAGGATATTTAGGTTAAATCAGAAAATTTGGCGAATCGTTGCACAACAGGATGAATGTCATTGCGCGGGCAGCAAGCATACCAGTCCCCAGCTTCGAGTAGTAAGCCCCAACACCACATAGCAGAGTGCTACCTATAGCCCACTGGTGCCTAATGCCATGCACCAACTCCTCAGTGCCATGCAGTAGGAAGCCATCTGCAGCCCACCAGTGCCCAACGCCTGCAGTAGACTCCTGGTGCCTCGTTGTACCACTTTTGAGCTGTAACTCATTTTTAATCCAAATTTTTAATGGATTTTTAACCCTAGACTATTTTGGAAAGTATAAATAGAAGGAAAACATTTTATTTAGGGGAGAGCCATCTTAAGAAAGAGGCTAAGATCAATTTTTGAAATGACATCATTTTATTCTTCTACTTTTTTTTCTCTTTTAGTTTTGAGGTTTTGATACTTAGATGAGGATTTCATTTTGGTTCTTGGAAATTTCTTTATGAAAACACCAAGAAATTAGGTTAGAACATCGAATTGGTTTGTAAGTTTAATTTCCTTGTTATTTTCATCTTTTGATTATTGAATTGAAAGTTTTAATTCAATGGATTCTTTTGATTTTAATAATTTGGAGATTATTATTATGTTTCCCATGAACTAATTTTCATCTTTGTCTAGGGTTTGTATGAAGTGATCATGATATGCTACTGAATTAAATCCCTTTTGATTAAACTTTATTTTCTTAATTGAATTGATTGATTGTTATGAATAATTTCTTAGCTACCAATTGTTTGACCTAGGTTTTGAACGAAGGAACGAGAGTTGAAGTTCAATTCCAGATTTCATTCCTTGAGGATCTTAAAATGAATTAGAAATATAAGTTTTAAAATTAAGTTTTAGTTTTTGACATATGATTTGATAGAATGATTTCTATGAATGCGATTGTTAATAGATTGATTTTTATCCTTTAAATTATTAGAAACCAAAGCTTTAGCATAATCAATTGGGTATATTCATGAACATATAGGATTGATAAACTCAATACGAACCCTAGGCGTCCTTCATTCTTTGCATTTAAACCTGTTTTTTAATCAACATTTTCTTTTAATTTCCTATTTTGCAATTATTTATTTCTTTCCAAATTCAAATCAAACAAACTTTTTTACATTTAATTTGTTTCAAAAAGGAATATGTAATTTCCATTTGCAATTCCTTGAGAGATACGATCGTGGTGCTTATGAAATACTATAATTGCTCCGTATACTTGTAGGTTGCTTTTTAATAGTATATTTTAAGGTGAACACTACATAGGCCTCTGTGGTTCTGCAGAGGCCTATGTGACAATGTTATAGGCTTTTACGCCACGGGCTTGTTTTGCCTGGTTTTACCATTTTTGCCTGTTCTTGCTTGTTTCTCATCCATTTTTCACGATTCTAGTTGCGTTGTACTCGTTACTTAGTACCAAATGATTTAAAAGGGTTCAAATGTCAAAAAGAAATATTTTAATTTTCCCATTTTGAGAGTTTTTGACTTTTGAAGGTTTGTTTATCAAGCCTAAGTTCTTTTAAGGTTCAAACACATACTGAAAAATGCAAAATTAAGGGTTCATAAGTGTGAACTTATTTCAACTTAGAAGTTTAGTATTTGATACAAAAATAACTAGATCACCCTCTGTTTGACAAAAGGATAGAAATCAAAGAAGTTTTGAAATTTATGCATTCAGATGCATCAACACCATTTGTGAAATGGTTAGTGAAAATTTTTCCTAATTCATTGTATTTACCTATATATGAAGAATCGTAAGGTAAATAAAACAAAGTGTTCATTTGATTTCTTTCAAATATTCAAGAAATTTAAGATGAAAAAGAAAATAAATATTAAGGATATTTCATACAAAAGGGAAAGAGTATCATAACCCTTTGATCTTATCGAAGTGGGACGAACTCGATTACTAATTTTCTAGAAATTCCCTAAATATAAAATTGGCATATTGTCATAATTCTTTTTGGGAAAACTATATATGTTGGTATACTTAAAAGAATAAATTATAACATATATGATATGATATAATAGATGATGAACTGTAAAAGTTTTGATTATTTCCTTTTAGAGATTTACAATAAATAGTCAAAATATTCTTAAATAAAATTTTCTCTAAAGTCTATCTAATCCTAACTCATATATGATGTGATATGGATAGATATCAAAATTCTTACTCATGTTAAGATTTGAGATATCTAGTTCATTTAATAAGCTAAGTTAGACAATTAGAAGATAATTCTAATTACGATAAGATTTGTTGGATATCCTAAAGGTTGTTTAGGATAGTACTTCTATATTTTGCAAAATAAAAAGTTGTTAGCGAAGATGTTATTTCTTGATAAAGTATTTATTCAAGAAAGTGACATGTTGAAGAAGATAGAATGATTGGGTGAATATCATCCAATAATATTCAACAAAGTGATCAAAGTAAATTGATGAACCTTGTGTAAAGCTCTATAACTATCTAAGTGTTTTATCCAAACAAGTTGCTAAAAGGTTTAGTAGAATATCTAATTTTTTCTGTGAGATCTAATTTTCTTTATATGAATACATAAGAGTTGTATATTCATGATGAGGTAAATCATGAGATAGTAAAATATCTAATCTTAAAAAATAATATAATTTCCTTTATATGAATGTACAAAAGCAAATTATGAGACGATTCTATTATAGCTATATACAATATAGTAATGTATAATGATTATGAATTTGACATAAAGATGTCAATACTAGTTTTCTTTCGCTATAAAAGAAAATATAATCGTGGAATAAATCTTAAGGCTTAGAGTCTTAAGAAAATTTAAAAGTATGTAAACATTAAGAAGTTATATCATTGCAAGATGAGTCCTTAATGCACAAAAGGATAGTGAGAGTCTCTCACTTTCTAGTTTTGTACACGGATAACACATTGGTTTGCAAAAGTATTAATATATTTGCATTTGTAGAATGTTTTACCATTATTTTCTTCATTTAGACTTGATATAAGTATTTTACGTTCTTGTTAATTCATATCTATAGAGATAGATTGAAGAGAGCATTAAATATATCTAAGTCAGTATTTGGAAAATGATAAGTTCAACATGCTAATTCAAAAGGATTATTTCCTATGATTACGATATCCAACTTTCAAGGGTTGATTCCCTAGATACCCAAGAAAAGTACATCATGGATTCCTTATATCTCGACTATAGGAAATCTAAATTATATAAGAGTTGTTAGTATGACAAACAGATTCTTATCCTATCTAGGATTAAATTATTAGAAATATAATCTAAATTATTCTAAAGTATTAAGAAGTATTGAAGATTTAATTTTGATAAATGAAAAATGTTACTATATAAATGATAGGGAGTTTGTCATTGGGATTATTGTTATCTATGATGATGTAATAATTTGATAGAAAAGTTGCAAACTTCACTATAAAAGCCAAATTTGCACATGGGATTTGCAAATGAGAAACTATTTTGGATTAGTAGCTATGAACTGTTTAAGAGTTTCTCCAGTACATCACGAGTATCTCTTTGTTGTGATAATAATGGAGCCTTAGGCAAGGGAACTTAAGTTGCACACTGAAATCTATAACATTTCAAATGGCATTATAATATTATTAAATCAATAGTTAGAATAGGGCATTATAATCTTGCAAAAAATAGCGATAGCCATTAATTTGGTTAGTCTATTGACTAAGGTCAAAAGTTAATAACAGTTAGACTTCATCTTAAGAAGATGAGTTTCTAATACTAAGACAAATGGCTTTAGTACAAGTGGAAGATTGATAGCATTATATTCCCTAGGAGCCATATAATAGTATGTAATAGTAGATAGTAATTCACAATGGCATTATAAATATATACATTATGTGAAAATTGTTTCATATTATTGAATATAGTCCTTAAATATTTGTAAGATGATCTATTATCAAATGTTGAGAATATGAGTGATAGATTGCTCTTGTACACATATTTTAAATGTGTTTATGGTCATAAGATTAATCATTAGGCGTCATTAATTCCAGAAAACTATCACTTTGTCTATTTTCCGTAATCAGTATGTGATATGGATGATTATAGAGGCATTGAGTCTTATGCTGCTTGACATTTGATGTCGATACAAACTTGTAGATATTCATAGGATGAATAGTCAAACTTGTCAATTATTTATCATCTAGGTTATAATAGTACACATAGTCTTTTGACTTAAGAAATACTATATCTCATACATAGGTGGTTAGGATTTATTATTGCTTATATAGATGTGCTATTCATGTACGGATATATGATATTTGATAGTTTTAATTTGCTATGTATGAAGGTAAGTGATCACCAAGATAGAATCATTATCTTAAGTAGATGAGGTTTAGATCTTATGCTATATGGTTATTCTTAATAATTAAAGTTTCTAGCTAGAATAGTAAAATTCAATAGAAAGAGTTTCTAGTATGAATCTAATCCCATCAAGAATTAGAATCAAGATAAGGAGATAGAATCGAGGCATATTAGGGTTTGACATCAACTATTACCCTAGCCGAGATTGGGATTTTTAATGAAAGTATTATAGTGCATGATGATTTATGATCAATGGTTTATGTGATGTTTAAAGTAATCAACTATAAACATCCATTTCTAATTAGGTAGTCGTGATATGGACTGCTAGTTATCACTCACTACCTATGGGACTAAGTGTGAAGTAAGGATTTCACACTAGTAGAGAAAAATATTTTCTCATTCCCATTGCCAATTCAACATGAACCTAGAAAGTCACACACCCGATAGTGATCACCTTTCAAGTGTAAAAAATTTGTCATAATAATTAATTAACTTATTTAATTGATTGATTATTGGTAAAATGATTAAATATGTAATTAAATTTATAAGGACCCCAACATGTCCTAATGTTTAATCTATAAAGGTTTCAATTCAATTAAATCTTAATTTGTATATGACGCAAATAAGAAAGATTAAATTAAAAATGATTTTGACTAAATCAAAGACTTAATTTTAAACTTAGTGAAAACCCTAAACACATGAGATGAGGCCTATGCCCATATGTGATATGGAAAAGAGGCGATTTAGGAGTTAGAGAAAATTTACTATTCATAAGCCCATGTGATGGGTTTAGGGAGTTAGAGAATTTTGTACTAAGGTTAAAATGGTCATTTCTATTTCAATTGGCTTTATGGAAATATTCATTAACTCTAAAGGGTAAAATGGACATATTACTTAAAGTATAAAGTGTTAAAGAGCATAAGAGTACTTTGGCAAAGACTGAAGGGTTAAGTCTTGAAGAAAAGATGTATATAAGTGTTTTATTGATCTTTTCTTCATAAGGTTGAGTTTATTTGTTATTTTGAAGCAATTTTAGAGAAAGAATATGAAAGAGAAAAAGATAGATGAAGAAAATATTTCTTCAATTTTCTTTAATGTTAGATGAAAAATATTTCTTCAATTTCTTTTAATCTTTAATTCTTTTCTTTATTCTTTTTGAAAGAATAAATTGCTAGTAGGTGAGAAATGGTTTTAGTCCAAAACAATCAAAGAGAAACCTAAACTTCCTAAGGGATTTTTTTTTTGGAGGATCTTGAATCAAGATTGGACAATTAAGAGAGGGATTCAAGAACACCAAAAAAACTAAGATGGAAACTTATAGGTTAGCTAGGTGTGAATGATCTAGAAGCTTCACACTTGGGAGTTCTTTGATAAAGAAAGAAGGAACCTTTAAGAGGCAATATGGTTATTCTTCCTTTTTCTTTCTATACATATGTGTTTTACACATAAATTAATTAATTACTTGAATGAATATTTAGATCCAATTGAGTTAAGTGAAATTTTAAATTGTTTGAAATTTCACCCCATCACCTTACTTTCGCTATAACTGACACCATTATTCCTTCATATATGGAGGCTCGACCTCTATCTCATCCATAATTATTCATTCACATTCCATAATGCAATGAAATATTAAAAGATATAGAAGCTTAACTTCTATATTAGTTAAAGCCATTTCAAAATCATATAAGTGTACATGTAGTAAATATCTAATGGAGGCTTAGCCTCTATATCAAATATCAATATCGACTATAAAAATGTAGACAAAAGTCACAAGTTCAGAAAAATTTTACCCAAGAGCTAGAATCCAAGTTGACTTGCCAAATTTAAGTTCATCTCACTTGAAGTATCAGGAAAACAAGCCAAAAAGGAGAGCTAAAGGAAGGTGGTCACTGGTGAAAAGGCTCCAAATAAATGCAATAGACCTTGAGAGCATTAGAAAAAAATAACAAAAGTAATGGGTTGAAGAAGCAAGAAGATAAGGCCTAATGGATAGAGCTACAATGGAAAAGAATAAGGTACAATTTACAAATGATACTAAATATGCTTTAAAATTATTGAGATAAAACTTATTTGGAGGTAAATGCTAAATACTAGTACATCACATAAGTCTAAAATTTTTTGACCACAATACATTCACATACATGTACCTTGACTTACCAAAATTTAATAAAACAAACAATTATCCACTAAAAATTCCTGGAGATCTGAGTTTAAAAATTTGAGAAATAAAAATTTCTTTTTCTAGAGGCTTTGTAGCCTTAAAGAAAGTAAGTCTAGTCATACATTTAACCAACCAAGCTTTGTTAAGCTTATAAGCACAAAAAAAAAAAAAAAAAAAAATCATTCAAGTTCAAAATAATCTTATAATTTTAGGCCAAGCTGTAAAATAGATCCATTCACTCCATACACAAAAAGGCATCAAAAAATCACTAAATCATCAATAATTTCACAAAGAGAACCAAAGATGCTCATGTGATTTTTAGCATATTGAATGTGTGAATAACCAATTGATGTGCAAATAATGAAAATATAAGATACATGCCAAAATCATAATGAGTAAACATGCAAAAGACATTGGAGCCTAGCAAAAAATAAAATTTGGCACAAATTATCAAATGTAAAAAATTTTAAAATTTGGCTCTTTTGGCTAAAGTACATTTCAACCACATTACACTAAAGAAATAAAGCAAAGGTTCAATTATAATTGTTTTAGACCCTAGAACATTAGGAAAATTGTAGACTATCAATAGCTCAAAAATTATTGGTAAAGGAGTTAGTTATGCCTAAAGTATAACATCCCATTGGCCATTTGGCTAAGGAGGATCTTATTGGAATTTAATCTTGTAGAAAGTATTTAAATCCTTCACTAAACTCAAGCCTTTCAAATTTTCCCAAGTATTTTAAGCCATTTTCTTTAAATTGAAGCTTTACATATCCTAAAGTTAGTTTGGGGTTCATTCTTAGGAAGTTAAAGATAGCCTAATTCTCTCTTTCCATTATAATTCAAAGGCCAACTCATGGATATTTAAAGCAAATTTTCTTATAAGTTGAGTTAATTATCCAAAAATTGCAAAAAATTGATTTCTTGGCCTAATTGACCAAGAAAGTGGTCTTATTCCATGAGAAAGAATACAATTTCAAGAAAATAATACTTTCAACCATAAAATACCAAGGAGAACTAACAAGAAAATTCAAGAGATTAGAAATTTAGTTTTGGTAGAAGTGACTTAAGACATTGATACTTTATTGGCCTTTGAGCTAAGGATATCCCTGTTTTCATTTAAATTTAATCTTGAGGAAAAAAAAAAAAACCTAGAAACTTCATCAATTTAGGTAAATTAAATTATTGAAATTCTTTCTGTTTCACTTGGCAATTGAGATGGTGTGGTTTAAGCATTTTCAAGCTCTAAAAATTCTAATTATTTTATTGTCAAGTAGAATGTTATGGACTTAAATGGTATTCAACTCATACTTTTAAAGTCCTCCAAAATGACCACTCACACGACTATGCTTTGGTTATTTGGTGTCAAGCTAGTCAAAGTTTAAATCTTGGTCTTATTTTGTTTTTCCACAAAGTTTCAAGTGTTGAATCTCTTTTTCTTTGACCAACACATTGCCATATTTCAATTTCACCATTGAAACTGGTTGTTCAAAAAAGTTTAATTTCATTTCAAAAAAAAAAAAAAAAAAAAAGGAGGGGGGGGGGGGTTGCTGCCCAAAATTTTAAATTGTGGCCAGGAATTTTGGAAACTCAAAATATCTCATTTCAAGCTTGAAATAAATCTTTAGGTCCAACTACAATCATTTTATGGTTATTTGTTTTTTCAAGCTTCCATATGTGTAATACCCAAGGTTTCCTTAGCCTATCAAAATTAATAATAGTGCCATAAAATATTTATTTTAATAAACAATGTGATAATGAATGAAAAATGGAATCAATTTGAATAAGCATTTTTATTATAAAATGAAAGTCAAACCAAGTTTAATTTAATATGATTACGTTAATTATTTATTTGAAATGTGAATATAAAGTGCAGTGAATGGGCATAAACATAATATCTAATTACCTCCTAAGTCAAGTGACATAAGAAGTTGATTTTAATCAAAGCTACTATGGTATAATAAAAGTCAAACTTAGTTTGACCTACATGATTTACTTACTTGAACAATCTATTACAAGGCTAGTAAATATGCATTATAAAGTGAATAAAATTTATCTAACAATGTTTAGAGTGTGTAAAGAAATTAGAAAGTAAAAATATGTACACCAAATGAAAGTAAAGAAATGAAAAATTTATTGAACTACTATGTATGAAATGTGCATATATGGATTTGTTAATGGGCTTTTAGACTCCAAAGCTCAAGCCTACTTGGATGGCCATCTTGTAAGGCCCACGGGTGAGTAAGCATAACTTATTTAGTGTTAGAAATGGTTAACCAAGGTTAAATTTGATGTTGGAAGAGCTACCCACAAAAATTGACTTAGTAGCCATAAAAATTGACTAAGTAAAATTCTTAAACAAATTGAATTCCCATATTTTC
The DNA here is from genome assembly GCA_947687605.1 of Reutealis trisperma. Classification (NCBI taxonomy): domain Eukaryota; kingdom Viridiplantae; phylum Streptophyta; class Magnoliopsida; order Malpighiales; family Euphorbiaceae; genus Reutealis; species Reutealis trisperma. Next base: position 246,089 of record CANTUT010000460.1, read on the forward strand.
TACGTGAAAGACTAGATACATTTTTAGCATCTCAATACCATATGATGAGCATCACCAAATTATATAAAATCCTAGCCATCCAATTTGATTAGATCATAGTCATCCATTGTGATTGAATCTTAGCCGTTGGATTAGGTATGATCAAATCCTCATCATTCAACATGTCATGTATAAATGCAAATTTATGTTATGAATATCATTTGCCAACCTCCACACCAAAACTTTGCACCAACAAAAGAAAATCCTCTCCATACTAGCATCAACAAAGAACTTCAACAAAATCAAAGTTATTAAGGTAAGAAATCATGCTCATCTTCTCCTTTCTTTATTCTAAGTATGATTTTGGTGTTTTAGTTGCAAAATTTCCCCAATTCTATATCTATATAATTTAGCAAAAGAGGGAAAATAAATAGGAAATATTATTTTGGATGTTCTTAGATTGAGTGTTGAGATTTAACTTGAGAATTTAGGGTTTAATATGTGAAAATAGGCAAAGTAAGCATGAAAGTCACCTAAGCTCCACCATAAGAGAAATTCGGCTACCTTAATGAATAACTAAAGGAAGTGTTCAAAATTTTAATTGAATATATCTAAGGTTATTTTAGGTGGTGAAAAATGGTTTGGAAGTGTCAAAATGAATTACAGAAGTTTATTTCAAAACTTGAAATTTTGAAGGCATAAAGAAGTTCAAGTTTTAATAATTGTTTTCCATATTTAAATGATGATAGAGGCTTTTTAACATGCTAATTTCATAATCCATGTTCAATTTATGAAGTGGTTAAGAAATTATAAGTTTTCCCCAAATCACCCCAATATGGCAAAATTAGGGTTTTATGAACTAATGTGATTTAATTTCAATTGACCGATGAGTATTAATTATATGTGTTAATTTGAAGAATATATGTGTTAATTTGAAGAATATATGATCAATTTGAAGTTTGGATGCAAAATTGATGGTTTTCCCAAATTCTAGGGTTTATGAGAAAAAAATTGAAATTTTGGGATTTAAACTTGAAATTATGCAATTAATTGATAAATTGAGTTTAAAAAGGGTTCTAATGTTGGCAATATCAATTGTAAAATGTGATTTATAGAATAATTTTTCTCAAATTTAATGGATTATATCAAGTTAAGAAATTGGAGTTTAAAGATGAGATTAATTCTATGGAAGATTGGGAAATTACTAGATTTGGTCATAGTTAAATAATGTAAAGATAATTGTGGAAATTGAATAGAAAGAAATTAAATCCCACAATAAAGTACTCGGCCACTTGGTCATGAAGATGTTAAAAAAAATAGTAATATGCACATGAATAGTGTGTCTTGACCTTAAATCAATAAGTTAGTATTACAATGGACATGATAAAGTATTAACAAAGTTGAACTAAATTTAAATTAATGATGTAAAAATGTAGTGATTAATGTGTAATTGAAATGCAAAATGAGTAGAATTTAAAGACAAGGACAAAGACATTATGCAAGAGTGTAAGAAGCACTACTAGCATCAAGTTTAAACGAAAATAGGAGCAAAGGAGTCCAAGGTGAGTACTTAATAATATGATATGATATGTGCCATATTCTATGAACCATTGTTGATCAAACTATCCTTATTGGAATATCCCAATTTCTTATTGAACATGAATTGCCTATGGAATGTTGTGTTTGGATATGATACTTCTTCATGGCATTTGGCCATTATGAGCCCTTCCACATTGATTTTATAATGTGACATTTCATGGGAATTATTCTTGTATTGACATATCTCCCATTCAATTCCTTATTGTGAGTCTTATATGAACCTTTCTATTAATGCTTATTGATAAGCAAAAATATCCTTCTAATGTGGGATAATACAGCGAACCTTGTGCACTTGGTATAAGCCTATGGATAAGGTGAGAGTACCTAACCTCTATTAGGCGGAATGCCTAATCGTAAAACCTGATCAGTCTTGCATAATATGATACATGTGTGTCAAATCCCAATTTTGGAGACATAATGGTCCTAGAACATGGGGAGATATAAGGTCATCCACGCCTGTAGAACCCACTCATACATATGTAAAAATTGCCTAGGATCGTACCAAACCTCATACATTAACTTAATAAAACCTTTTATAAAGGAAAAACCTTAAGCTGTGGGCTAAAAATATACTTTGTTACAATTTATAAGAAAATATGAATAAGACTCCAAGTAAATTCTCCAACATAATATCTTAAAGTAAAGTCCTATAACAACTCCTGAAGCATCTAAGGACTCATCATAACATGGTGTTATTATAACTTTGACAAGGGAATTTCCCAAGTGAACTAGGTAGCTTGAGTGATCACCTTGCCTCCTTATAATGCTCACTTAGAACCATAAAAGAAAAAGGAGTGAGATAGATGATCTTAATGAGTAAACAATATGACTTATATAATAACATATATCCCTTAGAAGATTTCATAGCTCATTGTTCAAAATTTATGATTCACTGCTCATGGCTTGCAATTTAACAAGGTTTACAGAAATTAACTTATAACTCATAACACATATAGAGTGGAGGCTGCTGCCTTGTCTGCTCATAACATAATAAAGAGTGAAAGTTGTTGCCTTGTCCATTTGTAACATAATATAGAGTGAAGGCTGTTGGTTTGTCCACTTGTAAAATAATATAGAGTGAAGGATGCTGCCTTGCCTACTCATAACATAATATAGAGTGAAGGATGCTGCCTTGTCTACTCGTAACATAATATAGAGTGAAGGCGGCTTCCTTGTCCATACATAACTCATAACATATAAAGTGAAGGTTGTTGCCATGTTCACACATAACTCATAACATAATTCATAACTTATAAAGGAAATAGTAGCATTGTAGGATACAATCACATGTAACATAATACCAATAGAAGTTGAGCTTATTTAACAATAGATGAACAATAGTGTAGTTTTAGAAAAATATAAGTTAGGGCAATAATCACCAAGCTATTATCATTGGATAATAAAAAATGGTTTTGGACTAATTGTCCTTTGGCAACCTAAGCTTATGAAGAAATCATTAAAATAGAAAAGAACTTGGGTTTCAAGATATCAAAGGTTCACAAAACATGATAGTTTGTACTTGTAACTTGAAACATAATGTTTACTTACACTTGTAGCATGAATACAGTGTTTACTCACCTTATGGTTCCTTCACTCCTAGTACACGTAGCCCTTTTGAACCCCTAAAACTCCTTAAAATCTAACATAATATTTAATTCAATACTTAGTATGTATTTAATCATGATGCTATCCTATCCCATAACTTGCACATACAAGTACACTCATCACTTGCACATCACATGTTGACTTTAAAAGTCTTGTACACTTAGCCTTTATAGGCCCATATGAAAACACATTATAATCATGTCAATACCTTTCTAAGGTCAACACAATATTATTACCTTAATACAAATTCACTTTAACAACCATCTTAGTACACTTAACACTTTCATATATGTCAACTTAACAAATAACCTTTCAAGCATCATGCTTATCTCTTATGATCAATTCCTTCAATCAATCTCTTCATAGATTCAAGATCATTAATTCATTACTAACTCATCATCCAACCTACTTCCATATTATCCAATCACATTCACATATTAATCACAACATAAGGTTAAGATACCTTAAGAATACTAAATTACCTCTAGGCTTGTCTAAGGTCATTCCTTCAATCAACATGCAATTTAACCATTTGTTATTCATACATACATGTCAACAATCAACAAAATAAATTACATAAAATTTATAGACATTAGGATAAAAATTTTATTGCAGGCTGAATGCCCCATTAAAGAAAAAACCTGAATTTTCTTACTTTTCGCACTTTTCGTCTATTATAATAATACACAGAAACATGGTTTGAATCAAGATTTTTCATGTAAACATAATAAAAATCTTTTTAGAATATAGATATGTAGGATTGAGCCCATAAATAATTCCACATGCATGAAAATTTCCAACTTTAGATTTCAGGATGAAAAACTGTGAGTTTTCTTGTTTTCGATACTTTTTGGTCATTATAACAATATGTATATATATGGTTTAAACCATTATTGTTTCATTAAATCATAAAAAAAATCATTTTAGAACATGAATATATACAAATCAACAGTCATAGATCAAGCTTATGTATAAAAATTTCTAAGTTTAGGTTTTAGATAGAAAATAATGAGTTTTCAAGCTTTTCGCGCTTTCCGTTCATTATAGTAATATGTAAACACATGATTTAAATCATTATTTTTTCATCCAAAAAAATAAATATCAGTTTAGAACTCCATCATACTCGATTTGGCAGCCATATACACATGAAATCATAAAATTTTCTGACTTTTAAGTTATAGCACGAAAAACTTGAATTTCCTTAATTTATGAAACTTTTCGGTCATTACAGTAATATGCAGAAATATGTTTTAATTCAATATTTTTCATCTAAACATATCAAAAATCCATTTAGAAAACAATTATACAAAAATTTCCCCCCTTGGTAATGTTTATGCATGAAAATTTCAATTTTGAGTTGTAGGAATCACCTTTGGAGAAATCGCGTAGAGAGGTTAGTGGTTTTGGGAGAAAAATTAATTTTTCTCTCAAGCAGTCACTTAGCCTGAATTTTATCAATAAAAATCAGTAAATATTTAGTTCAAAATAATTTTCCCATGATTATTTTCCTAAAAATCAAATAGCAAATTGAAAGGAAAGGAAAAACTTACCAAAAGGTTGCGAAATCGCAAAGTTTAAAAGTATTTTGTGAATTTCGGTAAAGAGATTATTTTTAAGAGAATTTTTCTGCAAAAATCATGAAATAACAGAATGGTGGCTGTTGGAATGAAGATCTGGCTGAATTTTACATTAAATACTAGGGTTTAGGGTGCAATTTCCAAGTTTATCCTTAATGAGCTAGGTTAGGAGTATTTTCGTATAGTGGGTTTTTAGATATTTAGGCTTTTTAATTAATTTTGGGCTGATTATAAGTAATTAAAAACAAAATATTTTTCCTATTATTTTCATTAAAATTTCCCCAAAATATTTATTTAAAAATATTTTTAAAAATGCTCATAAAATTATTTTATGCTTAAAAAATCGGCTTTTTGCATGAAAATTCATTTTATGTAAAATAAATTATTCTATGCTAATGAACTTGATATAAATCATTTATATCATAATAATAACTCATATTAGGTATATTAAAATTAAATTAACATGCCGCATACTCATAAATCACATAGCACATAGCTTCCTATAAAAGCGCACACTTAGTCTTAATAATTCTATGTCAAGCAAATTAGTCATGAAAACTCCTAGGGTGGGTGTGGATTATTACAATGTGAGTAAGAAAAACTTAGGTCACCACTCTTGAATTTATATGTGTGGAAAGCATTTCACTTCCAAGAAAATACTATTTCTGCTAAAGATATTGTTTCTATCTTAAAAATCAGAAATTGAATCATAATGACAATTTTGATTAACATCTCTCTATCGTCACAATGAGCCCACCCTGATAATGATCCATATACTCACCATATATTGTATTATTATGTACTCACTGAGTTTTGCTCATTCCTTAGTTGTTTAAATTTTTTAGGTCAAGTTGACGAGTCAATAAGGTATGAAGTTAGGTTATATGATTATGAAGAATGTCGTTTTAGAGCTCCATGGTTATCGAAGGTTTAGTACTTATGTGTTATTGGATTTATATGTACTATGAACCATATTGTAAATTATATTTATATTAATGTAATAAGTAATGAACATATGTAAAATGAGATGAATACTAAAATGATATTAATGAGCAATTGGTTATATGTAGAATTACAAAATAGTAGTTGGCAATAAGAAAAGGGCATTAGGTTCCAATCTTGGGATAAGGTTCAACACAGTAAATGGTAAAAAGTAAAAAGTAAATGGGATTCTACAAGTTTAGGAGACTTTATGTCTTCCTATGTCCTAGGATCGTCACGACTTAACAAGTGGGTCATAACAACGTGGCCTAATTTTGGGTATTCAAGATGTTTATTTATTAAATTGCTAAAAGGCCAACATATGGCCACTATTTTATAATATTTTAGGCTAGAGTTTCAAAGCTTAAAAATTGGTAACAAAAACATTCAAAGGTAATTTCACCAAATTCCAATATTTTAAGTTCACCATGATAAATATGAACTAAATTGGTTAAAAATAAATGTAGCCATTTAATTTCATGTTTTATAATTCTTATAAGAAAATAAAAAGCACTAAGGCAAAATTTCCAACACAAGCCAAAAGTCCTTAATGGAAAATTCAAATCTTCCCACCTTTGTTATACTAATAGAGCATTCAAAGACTAAGAAATCATCTTTCCTAAAGTGATCATTGACAAAAATTCAAACCCCAAACAAAGTCATCCATTTCTTGAAAATTCATTCCCATTATTATCAAGGAATTTGCCAAGTTTATTTCCAATAAACCATTTTTTGTGAATTCAAACATCAAAGTAAGGTACAAGACAAAAGAATGCATAGAGAATCGAGGTAATTGGTTTCAAATTCATCCTTCCAAAGATTTAAACTCTTTCTTTAAATAGCCAAAATATGGCTATCTCAATACCATTTATTGAAAATTGAGGCAAATACTATCTCTTACCCAAAGATGTAATTTCATGTGTTTCTACTTGAAAATTGCATTTTAAGGCAATTTACTTTCCCACCAAATTCAATCTATTCTCTAAGTGGCATTAAATTCATCATCCAAGGACCACTCAAATGCAAGTAATTGAAGTTTGCAAAAGATTAAAATTTACCTTTCTTAAACCTCTTTCTTTGGTAAACTTGGAACATTTTTTATGGAGATGGAGGTTGTCTTGGGTAAAATTCCCAATAATATGATCTTTAGCAACCTGAAAAATCAAAGCAAAGGATTTAGTTTATGATTAAAGATATGAAAAGTCAAGAAACCATGAAGCATTGAAGGCTAACTGGTCGAGTTTTTGGAAGAAGAAGAAGAAATTGATTTTGAGGCATAAAGAGTGGAAAACTCGAGGTAAGGGAAATGAAAAAGAAGAGAAATTACTTAGGTTTTGTCAAGAACTTAAAGAATCAAATGGGTTTTTAAAAATAAGAGAGGATTTGGCAATTTAAATTCAAATTTTGAGTTTTGGATAGGTAGGTTTGGTGAAAATTCTAAAGGAAAGGATTTGTTCTCAAGATTTAAGAGAAAGGATTTTGTGGTGGATTAGAAATTTGAAGAGATTTCAAATGGATGAATGGAGTAAATGGGTTTCAAATAGGAAAGAGAAGATGAAAGGTTGTTGGTTTGAATAAATGAATCTTTTGAAAGGAGTAAATATAAGAACTAGAAGAGTATCTTATGAGAGGAGTAGAAAAATTTGAATTTTGATGATTCTTTGATTCTTTAGTAGATGCAAGCTTCAATTCTATTATTTTATTCTCTTTTCCACCACCATTCATCATATATAGATAACTGGACTTTGGGCTTAGGCATGGTGAATTATGAAAGAAATGGGGGTTTTAATCCTTCTATATATGGTTTTGGGCCTTTGGATCAAAATATATATATAAGTGGGCAAATTGTTTGCATTATAAATTTTCAATCTATTGTTATGAAAGCCTATAGATTTTTGTTGGTCGATTTATAAAATCCAATCTAATAATTTATTAAAATAATTTATTTATTAAATAAATTATTTTGTGAAAGTACTAGTTAATGAAAATGAGAAGGTGGGTTGGAAGGCAGTGGAGAAAATGAATAGCTAATGGAGAGAATTAAGAAGCATGAGGAGCAAAATGAAACTATCATTTAGTGGGCTAGTAGGTAGATGCAAAAGAAGGCTATAGAAAGACACCAAGAAGCATCCAAAAGGGAGACAAACAAATTCCTACAAAACTACCCAACTACAACAAAATAAGCAAATCTCAGCATTTACAATTTCATCAATCTCCTTTCTTCAAACACTTTAATTTCTAAGTCCTTCTATTTACTTCATTGTCAGTATTTCCAATACATGTTCTTTTTTATATTTTCAGCTTGATTAATGCAATTCAATTTAACTTCATTGTCCATTTTGTCAACTTATTTAATTTTTCATTACCCTTATAATCAAAATAGTTATTGCATTGTTCAATTTAAGGGAATTGTAGTAAAGAACTTTAATGATTCACAATCATTTTGATTTTAGAAATCTAAAGGCATAAGAAATCAACGGTTCGCATACTTTGCATGCGTGGTGCACTCACATTTTTAAAAATTTCCACCAACAAAAATTAATTATTATTACAGAATTTTAATTCAAGTTGGTTTAATTCATTACATATTCAAATAAAAACTCATTTGTTTACACCATAAATTTATAGTCCATTATTATTATTAAAGCCTATGAATTTGTTGGCCTAAGTTAATTAATTAATTTTTACTTAATTAAAATTAATTAATTAATTAATTGATAAATAAAAAAAAGAATGTGGCAGTTACTACATGTGCACAGTTGAAGAGTTGAGGAGTGGAGGTGGGAGTGGAGAAAAAATGGCAGAGATTCAAGTAAGTGGGCTTAAAAGAGTTGGCAATATGGTGAAGTGCTACAAAAGTGCATCGGTTACCTTACTGGAACTCTTATAAAAAGATACTATGAGGAGACAGACAATCACACAAAAACTACCCAAAGCAATACTAATTCAACATTAATTTTCATTTCATTTCCTTACTTTGTTCAAGCACTTTAGTTTTCTAGCCTTTGTCATTCAATTTCTCTTTAAATTCATTATCAATATTTCCATTTCATGTTATGTCAATATTTTCAGTTAATGCAAATCAAGCCTAATTTCTTTTTCAATTTCATTGTTCATAATTTCCTGCAAATTTTGTTTTCATTAGCATTTCAATTTGTAGCGTATATTTGCAATTAATTTTGGTTAGTGCATTCCTCACACATGTGGCATGCTTTCATTTTCAAATTTTCCACCAACATAATTTTGATACACCTAGTAGGACCAATTCAAAATTCCTGTAAAGGTTCAACCTTTATATAGCCAAAGGTCACAAGTTTAGAGGAAATTACTGAAGAGTTAGAGTCCAAGCTAACTTGCATAAGAAAAGCCTATATCAATTGGAGCATCGAGAAAACAAGCTAGAGAGGAGAGTTAGAAGAAGGTACTTTTTGGTGAAAAGGCTCCAAGTAAATGCAATAAACCTTGAGAGCATCAGAAAAAAGCAGTAAAAGTAGTGGGTTAAAAGAGCAAAAAGATAAGGCTTGATGGATGCAAAGAGCTACAAAGGAAAAGAACAAGGTACAATTTATATTTGGTACCAAATATGCTTTAAAATTTTTAAGATAAAACTTATTTGGAGCTAAATGCTAGATACTAGTAGGTCATATAAGCCTATAATTTTTTTACCACAGTATTTTCACAAATATACACCTTGACTTGCCATATATTATTCACTAAAAAATTCTTGGAGACCTCAAGCTCTAAAGATTAAAAATCAAAAAATTATTTTTGTAGAGGCTTTTCAACCTTAAAGAAAATAAGTCTAGACACTCAACAATATAATTCTCCAACCAACCATTTAAAGCCTATAAATGCAAAAACTCATTCAAGGCCATAATCACCTTATAATTTTAGGCTAAGCAACAAAATAAAATAAATCCATTCACACAATATTCATAAGAAACCATAAAAATTCCCAGTTCATCATGCTCTTTCTCAAGAGAATCAAGAATACACATAATTTGATGGTTTGGCATATTTTATTGTACAAATGATGCGCAAGTAATAAAAGTTCATGGAATATGCCAATAATATGGTGATTTAATTTGGAAGAGACAATGGAACAAAGGAGCACAGTGTTCGCCTCAAAATATACTATCCAAAAGCGACCTGTAAGTATAAAGCACCCAAGGTCATATCTCTCAAGGAATTGCAAATAGAAATATTTGTCTTGATTTAAAGCAAATTAAATGAAAAGAATTTGAATGATTTGAAAAGAAATAATTGCAAAATAAGAAATTAAAAGAAAATGTGGATTAAAATGCAATAGGTTTAAAAATAATGAATGAAGGATGTCTAGGGTTTGTATTTAGTTTATCAATCATATATGTTGATGAATATACCCATTTGATTATGCTTAAAACCTTAGTTTCTAACAACTCATAGAATAAAAATCAATCTATTAGCAATCGCTTTCATAGAAATCATTCTATCAAATCATATATCAAAAACTAAAGCATAATCTTAAAACTTATATTTCTAATTCATTTTAAGATCCTAAAGGAATGAATTTTGGAATTGAACTTCCACTCTCATTCCTTTGTTCAAAACCTAAGTTAAACAATTGGTAGCTAAGCAATTGTTCAATAATAATCAATCAATTCAATTAGGAATAATAAAAATAATCAAAAGGGATTATATTCAATTCCATATCATGAATACATCATACAAACCCTAGACAAGATTGAAATTAGTTCATGGGAAACATAATGATAATCTCCAACTTATTAAAATCAAAAGAATTCATTGAATTAAAATCTTCAATTCAATAATCAAAAGATGAAAATAACCAAGAAATTAATCTTATAAACCAATTTGATATTCTAACCCAATCTCTTGGCGTCTTCACAAAGAATTCCCAAAATCACTAAAAACAATCTCCTTTAAGTGTTGAAATCTAAAAATTAAAATAAAAATTCAAAGAATAGAAAATTGGAAGAGAAGATACTATAAAAAAATTCCCCAAAATTAAGATGATTCTCTTCCTCCGGATGGTCCTATTTAAAACAACAAAACTTCTTCTTTTGTTTTTACTTTCCTAAAATATTCTAGGGTTAAAAATCCTTCAAAATCTCAGATAATCTTCAAAAATTGCTTAAAGGTGATGCTACGGGGCACTAAGGAAGGCGGCTAGGCACTGGGGACCAGTGCGCTGCAGGAAGCAAGCTGCTGCGGATGCTGGGGAGCTTTTTAGCTGTAGGGGGCAAGCTGCTGCATTGCGTTAGAGAGCTTGGTTATGAGGTGCTATTGACACTTGTCTGCAGATTACCTCTTACCGAGCGCACTGGTATTCTTGGCAAGGTGCTGCTAGCCAGCTTCTGCTGCAGGCACCAAAGACTCCAGCGAGGCACTATTGGGAGCTGGGTACATGCTGCTAGCACTGAAAGGTTTTGCTGGTGCTGAGAAGGTGTTGCTGGCTGCTGCTGGGAGCTAGGAAGCTATTACTGGGCTTGGCTACTGCATAATGGCATTCCTCATGCTGTACAACATTCTGCCAAATTTTTCATCTTCGTTCCAAACTTCTGTTTCTTTAATTATTTAATGCAACTAAAAATAACTTAACAAACATATTAAAAACATCATAAAATCATAAAAATAAATTATAAATTAACAATTAAAAGAATAAAAAATAAGATAAAACTATGATAAAACAACTATCCCACTCTTAGAAATTTGCTTGTCCTCCGGTAATAATTATGGCATAAAATAAGAACTCAACAATCATCAAGCAATCTAAGTACTCATAAAGCAGCAACCTTAGCAAAAACACTTCAAATGTATTCACAAGTTTCCTCTTCTAAAGAATTAGTTATCTCCAAACAAAGCTAACATGATAGACCACACACTCAACTAAGTGTTTCTCTCAAGTTGCAAAGAATGATCGCTTAAAACCAAAATTGAAGGCAAACTACCATAAACTTGCTTATTAATCTAATCTCCACCACTAATTTGATTCAAGGCATCAATCAAAAGGTCTTTCATTTGGTTGTAACGGGGTTAAAAATAAGTTTATCATTAAGTTATTGAGCATTCAAAGACCAAATAATAACTTGAAAAGACACACTATTTCCTAATTTCTTCACAAACTTATTGCAAAATCTTTCCATATTCTATATAATCACACTTGCAATGCAATTCACATTTTTAAAGAATAATAGACTTTATTAAAAAAAAATTATTGGGATCCCTAATTTTTTATTTTTATTTTATTTTTTTTGCAAAATGAAGTCTATAATATTATGATATACACAAGAACATATTCCCCAAGGTAATATGTTCTCTCACTCCACACTTAAAAACTTTGCTTGACCTCAAACAATATCAACACACTCAATTTTCAAGAAAATGATTTTCAAATGCTCAAAAACCTCAATGAGGGACAAATAAGAGAAAATTACAATGAAAGGATAAGTTAAATTATGTGTTTCCAAAGAAAAGGTCAAGGCTTAAAATGGCTCACTAAAGGAAATAAACATTCAAGGTTGGCCATTAAAGCTAAAGGGTGAAACCTAATACCTTAATCATTTTAATGCCTAAATTGGAATTAACATGTGGTCTCAAAAAGTATACCTAAGCAAGCTCTAGAGATGCACAATCAACATGGTACAAACAATATGGCAACAAAGAAAAAGTGTTTAGGCTCAAATATTCTCACCATGGTAAGGCAAAGTCTATCATACTTTGCAATGAAATAGAGGCAAACAAAGACATTTTAAGATCATAACAAGTGTAAAACATTTGAAACATTCAAACTTGAGATTGCTAGCAAAATTTTCCTCAAATCACAAGACAATACATTTAATCCACCAATTATGCCATAACATCAACTCAAAAGACAAAACTACTTTCTTATATAGGACTAGGTAAAACACAAAATTAGAATTTGAAAAGCAAAATTTTAAAGACAATGATGGGCTGCCTCCTATCGAGCACTTCTTTAACATCATCTTAGCTGGATGTTTTGGAAGACATTAAGGAACCTTAAATTCCTTAAATTTTTCCACTCCCTCAAAATGTGGTTTAACTCTTTGACCATCAACTCTAAAAATTTTATCTCTACAAAAGTTAAACAAATCTACTGCTCCAGAGGGATGTAACACATTCACAATAAAAGGACCACTCCAGTGGGGTTTAGATTTGCCTGGATCGTGACACCACCACGAGTTATAGAGTAGTACTTTCATACTTGGTTCAAGGGACTTTTGGATATGGCTTTTATCATAAAGAGGTTTGGCTCATTCCTTGAACATTTGAGAGCTCTCATGTACTTTTTTTTGGAGCTCAACCAATATAGGCACCTATAACATTTTTTTTTAATCATAGGATCCCTGCATGAAAACATCTTTGACAGTAGTATTAAAGGATTTAGTAGAAGAACATTACTCAATAAGTGATGTGGTAGGAAAAAATAATCTATTAAAAATAGAAAATTCCTAAAAGTTTTCATGACCAATTTGTTTGACTTAGAACTATTAAGGCTAAGTGTGCGCTTTTATAGGAATTTATATGCTATGAGATTGATGACTATGTGGCATATTAGATTAATTCTAATATGCATAATAAGAGTTATTATTGTGAAATAGATGATTTATATAAAGTGCACTAGCATAAAATAATTTATTTTACATAAAATGAATTTTCATGCAAAAAGGCGATTTAAAATAATTTTATGAGTAATTTTAAAACATTTTTAAATAAATATTTTGGGGAAAATTTTAATGGAAATAATAAGAAAAATATTTTATTTTTAATTACCTATAATCAACCCCAAAATTAATTAAAACCCCAAATACCCAAAAGCCCACTACACTAAAACACTTATAACCTAGCTCATTAAGGGTAATTTTCGAAATTACCCAAAACCTTAGAAATATAATGTAAAATTTGGCCAGCCCTAGTATTCTAGCAGCCACACTCTGTTATTTCAATATTCTCACAGAAAAATTCTCCCAAAATAATTCTCTCTACCGAAATTCTAAAAAATACCTTCAACTTTGCAATTTCTTGACCGTATTTGTAAGTTTTTCTTTTCCTTCAATTTCCTATATGATTTCTAAGAAATAAATTATGAGAAAATTATTTTGAACTGAGTATTTATTGATTTCAACATATTGAATTCAGTTTGGGTGACTTCTTGAAAGAGAATTTAATTTCTCTATCGAAACTACCAACCTCTCTACGCGATTTTTCCAAAGGTGAATCCTACAACTCAAAATTGAAATTTTCATTCATAAACATTACCAGGGGGTGATTTTTACATGCTTATATTATAAACTGATTTATGATGTGTTTATATGAAAAATATTGAATTAAATCATACTTTTGCATATTACTGTAATGACCAAAAAGTTTCAGAAAACAAGGAAATTCAAGGTTTTTGTTCTAGAATTTAAAAGTTGGAAAATTCTATGATTATATATACATATGGCTGCCAATTTGTGCATGATGAAATCCTAAACTGATATTTGTTTTATTTGGATGAAAAATAATGATTTAAATCATGTGTTTACATGTTACTGTAATGATCGAAAAACACCAAAAAGTTAGAAAACTAATGGTTTTCACTCTAAACCCTAAACTTAGAATTTGCATGCATAAGAATTGTCCATGGTTGACTTATTGGTGTGTATTAGTGTTCTAAACTGATATTTTTTGTGATTGAATGAAAAATAATTATTTAAATCACATGTTTACATATTGCTGTAATGACCGAAAAGTACCAGAAATAAGAAAACTCATGGTTTTTCATCCTAAAACCTAAAGTTGGAATTTTTCATGCATTTTGATTTATATATGTGCTAATTCCTATATCTTTATGTTATAAAATGATTTTTATTTTGATTACATGAAAAATCTTGGTTCAAACCATGTTTCTACATATTATTGTAATAGACAAAAGTGCGAGAAGTAAGAAACTTCAATTTTCTCTTTTAAAGGGCATTCGGCCTACATTGAAATTCTTATCCCAATGTCTATAATTTTTGTGTGATTTATTTTAATGATTATTGACATGTGTGAATGAATAATAAATAGTTAAAGTGCATGTTGGTTGAAAGAATGGCTCTAGACAAGGCTAGAGGCAATTTAGTATACTTAAGGTATCTTAACTTTATGTTGTGATTAATATGTGAATGTAATTGGAAAACATGGAAGTAGATTGTATGATGACATGATAATAAATTAATGATCTTGAATTGATGAAGAGGTTGATTGAATGAATTGGTCATAAGAGATAAGCATGATACTTGAAAGGTTATTTGTTAAGTTAACATAAATGGAAGTGTTAAGTATACTAAGATGATTGTTAAGTGAATTGATATTAAGATAATGATATTGTGTTGACATTAGAAAGGTATTGATATGAATTATAATATGTTTTCATATGGGCCTATAAAGGCTAAGTGTATAAGACTTTTAAAGTCAACATGTTATGTGCTAGTGATGAGTGCACTTCTATGTGCAACTCTAAGTATATGTGAATGTTATATGTGCATGGGGTAGTTATGGGATAAAATAACATCATGATTAAATAAATACTAAGTATTGAATTAAATACTATGTTAGAGCTTGAGGAGTCTTAGAGGTTCAAAAAGGGTTACGTGTACTAGGAGCGAAGGAACCACAAGGTGAGTAAACATTATGTTTCAAGTTACAAGTGCAAGCTATCATGTTTTGTGAACCTTAGATATTTTGAAACCTAAGATCTTTTCTATTTTAATGATTTCTTTGTAAGCTTGGGTTGCCAAAGGACAATTGGTCCAAAAGAATTTTTAATTATCCAATGATAATGCCTTTGCAATTACTGCCCTAACTTATATTTTTTTGGAACTACACTATTGTTCATCTTTTGTTAAATAAGCTAAACTTCTATTGCTATTATGTTACATGTGATTGTATCCTTCAATGCTACTATTACCTTTATATGTTATGAATTATGTTATGAGTTTTGTGTGAACATGGCAGTAGCTTTCACTTTACATGTTATGAGTTATGTGTGGACAAGGCAGCAGCCTTCACTCTATATTATGTTTCTCGTGGACAAGGTAACAACCTTCACTTTATATTATGTTACGAGTAGACAAAGCAGTAGCCTTCACTCTATATTATGTCATGAGTAGACAAGGTAGCAACCTCCACTCTATATGTTATGAGTTATAGGTTGATTTCTATAAACCTTGTTAAATCGCAAGCCATGAACTATGAATCATAAATTATGAACTATGAGCTATAAAACCTTCTAATGGATATATGTTATTGTGTAAGTCATATTGTTTATTCATTGAGATCATCTATCTCACCCCTTTTTCCTTGTGTGGTTCCAGGTGAGCATTATGAGGAGGCAAGGTGATTGCTCAAGCTACCTACACTGCTTAGGGAATTCCTTGCCCATGTTATAATAATACCATACTATGTTGAGTCCTTAGATGCTTTGGGAATTATCATGGAAACTTTATTTTAAAATATTATGTTAGTGACTTTTATTTAGAGTCTTATTATTATTTTCTTATGAATTGTATTAAAGTATATATATATATATTTTTAGCTTCCGCAACTTAAGGTTTTTCAGTTATAAAAAGTTTTATTAAGTTAATGTATGAGGTTTGGTATGATCCTAGGCAATTTTTTTTGCATATGTATGAGTGGGTTCTATGGGCATGGGTGACCTTATGTCTCCCCATGTTCTACGACTGTCATGTCTTCGAAAATAGGATGTGACATTGGCCCAAAATAGTCATAGTCAATTTCCCATTTTTAACATCAATCAAAGTATTAGTAGTTGCCATAAAAGGTCTACCCAACAAGATATGCAATTTTGACCTATTAGACAACTCATCTCCCATATTCAACACCACAAAATCAATAGGCACTATTAACCCTCTTACTTGTTCTAGCACATCTTCTATAATCCCTATAGGAAATCTCAATAACTTATCAGCTAATTGCAAGCTCAATTTAGTGGGTTTCATCTCTCCTATATTCAATTTCTTAAATAAGGCATATGGCATCAAATTAATACTAGCACCTAAATCTAACATGCCTTTAGCTTTTTCACCATTACCCATATTAAAGTCAATGACAAAACTACTAGGGTCCTTAGCTTTTGGAGGTAACTTTTGCTGGAGTACTGCATTAATCACCTTAGACACTACTACTTTCTCTTCTATCTTTAGCCTCCTTTTCTTAGAATTTAACTCCTTAAAAAATTTTCCATACGCAGGCATATTCTTAATCACATCAAGCAAGGAAAAATTGATACTTACCTTAGATAGCATTGTGAAAAGCTCATCAAATTGCTTGTCTTGCTTACCAATTTTTAAATGGCCTAGAAATGGAATAGGAGGTCAATAAGGATCATTCGCTTTGTGTAGCTTAAATGGAGAGGGTGTCTCCATCTCTTTCTCTTCCTCTATTGAAAACTTAATAGGTTCATGGCTCTACCTTTCTTCTTCTGACTTTTCTTGTAGAACACCTGCATAGTTGGAAACTTCACCAAAATTATCATTTATTTGCTTACCACTCCAAACGACTGTGATGGACTTAGCTTGCTCTAGTTAGCTAGAAAGTTTCCCTTTTTTATTTGATTGCACCTATTTTGCAATCTGACCAACTTGAATCTCTATATTTCACACTGATGCTTCTAAAGAGTGAAATCTTATGTCATTGGCCTCCTTTAGTGCTAGCTTGAATGAAAGCATTCAAGTTATCCTCTAAAGATGGCTTCCTTTGCTATTGTTGGTTTGATGATTCTTCTTGAAACGGTTGGCCTCTTTGTAACATTTGAAACTAAGGTTGCTACTGCTGTTGGTTGTTATTTTTCTAGGAAAAGTTTGGATGGTTTTTCCAACCTTGGTTGTAGGTGTTAGAAAAGGGGTCATTTCTCACCTTAGGTTGGAAACTATCCAAGGCTTGTGCTTGCTTATAATCACCTATAAAAGAATCAAAACTCGAAGGGCAAACATTAGCACCATGACCAAAAATACCACAAACACCACATAACTCTTGTTGTTGAACTGGTGTGTTCCCTTTTATAGTGAGGAGCTTGACTTGTCTAGTAAACTCATCTATTTATATAGCCACATCTTTCCCCAGAGCTCCTTCTTCAAATCTAATTCTTCTCCCTTTCACACTTTTCTTTTGAGAGTTAGCACTAAGCATCTCAAAAAGTTCATAAGTTTCCTCAGTAGTGATCTCTCCCATTGCCCCTCCAGCAACATTGTCAACTATGCTTTGGCTATGGAATGTGAGCCTATAAAAAAAGAACTGGTTGAGCAATTGCAATGGATAGTGATGGTATGGGCATTGAATTCACAACATCTTGAACCTTTCCCATGCTTCATGAAAAGGCTCTCCTTCCATTTGTGTGAAGCTTACAATCTTCAATCTCAAATCAACTGTCTTTTGGTGAGAGTAGAACTTCCCCATGAATTTATTGTACACCTCCTCCTAGGTAGTCAATGAATCAGGAGTAAGTGTCATTAGCTAAGATTTAGCTCTGTCCTTCAAGGTGTAAAGAAAGCATCTCATCCGCAACTGATCTTCAGTTAGACCTTGTAGAGGAAAGGTCTATATGGTGGAGTAGAAATCCCTAATGAAATTGAGGGGGTCTTTATTTAGCACTCCGAAAAAGGATGGGAGTATGCTATAACATATGTTTTTCAGCTCATAATTCTAGGCAGCTGCATCGAGTCTAATGCATGATGTTGCGGTGCTTATGATTGGCCTAGCATAATCCTTTATGGGTCTCCTTTCTTGTGCCATGATGTATGGTTGTTCTTCTTGGTCTTCTACCTTTGGATTTTTGGGATTTATTGGATCAACTTGGTCCTCGTTTGGCTCTAATCTTCTTCTTTCCCCACCTAACCTATGCACGTTATCAACAAAAGGAACAATCTCTCCTTCCAGAGATCTTCTCCCTTGCATATACCCATTTGATAAAAATCAATCTATTAGCAATCGCATTCATAGAAATCATTCTATCAAATCATATATCAAAAACTAAAGCATAATCTTAAAACTTATATTTCTAATTCATTTTAAGATCCTAAAGGAATGAATTCTAGAATTAAACTTCAACTCTCATTCCTTCATTCAAAACCTAAGTCAAACAATTGGTAGCTAAGCAATTGTTCAATAATAATCAATCAATTCAATTAGGAATAATAAAAATAATCAAAAGGGATTATATTCAATTCCATATCATGAACACATCATATAAACCCTGGACAAGATTGAAATTAGTTCATGGGAAACATAATGATAATATCCAAATTATTAAAATGAAAAGAATTTATTGAATTAAAATCTTCAATTCAATAATCAAAAGATGAAAATAACCAAGAAATTAATCTTATAAACCAATTCGATGTTCTAACCCAATCTTTTAGTGTCTTCACAAGGAATTTCCAAAATCACTAAAAACAATCTCCTCTAAGTTTTGAAATCTAAAAACTAAAATAAAAATTCAGAGAATAGAAAATTGGAAAAGAAGATATTATCCAAAATTCCCCAAAATTAAGATGATTCTCTTCCTCCAGACAGCCCTATTTAAAACAACAAAACTTCTTTTTTTGTTTTCACTTTCCTAAAATATTCTCGGGTTAAAAATCATTCAAAATCTCAGATAATCTTCAAAATATGCTCAGAGGTGATGCTATAGGGCATTAGGGAAGGTAGTTGGGCACTGGGGATTGGTGGGTTGCAAGAAGCAAGTTGTTGTAGGGCACTAGAGAGCTACTACAGACACTGAGGAGCTTGTGGGCTATAGCAAGCTACTGTGTGATGCTAGAGAGCTTGGTTGCAAGGCATTGTTGAGGCTTGTTTGTGGATCACCTGCTGCTGCGCGCCCTAGTATTCTTGGCAAGGCACTGCTGGGAATGTGCTGCTGCCAGCTTCTACTGCGGGTGCCAAAGACTCCAGCGAGGTGTTGCTAGGAGCTGGGGACATGCTACTAGTACTGAAAGGTGTTGCTGGATGCTGCTGGTCTTCATTGCTGCGTAATGGCATTCCTCTTACCGTGCAATGTTCTGCCGAATTTTTCGTCTTTGCTCTAAACTTTTGTTTCTTTAATTATTTAATGCAACTAAGATCAACTTAACAAACATATTAAAAACATCAAAAAATCATAAAAATAAATTATAAATTAACAATTAAAAGAACTAAAAATAAGATAAAACTATGATGAAACACCCAACAAAAATAATTTTTGGCAAAAAAAAAAAAAATTCAAGTGCTAAAATTTTCAAAGTTTGGAGTTCTTGACTTAATTGGCTAGGAAATGATTTTTTACCATGCTATATCAAAGTGAAAGAACAAAGCACTAAAGAACATTGTTTTTAAACATGAATCGCGACCTCAGTCACAACCGCGACCAAAGGCATGATCTTTGCTTTGCGATAGCGAATTAGTAGTCGTGACCGCAAAATTCATATAGAAATCCATGCTTGCAATGGATAGTTGAAGAACCAATGAGAAGATGTCACATGTTATCTAGCCATTGTGGATTATGAAGATCATGACCATGAAAATTGAGTCGCAACCACGAAAAAGGCTTGACAGCTACCCAGCTTTGACAAAGAATTTAATGTAAGATTTATGGCTATTGTAAGGATCCTTTTTAGTAACTCTTTGTAATGGGGATTTGGAGGAAAGAAGCTACAAATACCCCCTCCAAAGACCCTTATAATCATCCAACAACTTTCATTTAAGCCAAACTCTTTTAATTTTAATTCTCAAAGCCTTTACCTTTTAATTGTTATTATTTGGTTGTTGTAAGAGTATTGATAGCTTAAAGGGTTGAGTGTTAGCATTGAAAACACATAGTATTGGGTTGAGAGTGAGCTAATAGAAAACTCTTGTATAGGCTTAAGTGTGAGCTTAAGGGAAAGACTTGTAAAAGTTGTGTGTTAGCCATTAAAATACTTTATAAGTTTGGAGTGAGCTTGAAACTCCTTTGTAAGTATCAACTAGTAGTAGAATACCCAATTGAGATTGGGGAGCAGACATAGGATTCATTAATACCTAAACCGCTATAAAATCAATTGTGTTTATCATTTTTCCCTATATTCTTTTGTTTAATTTTTAATTTCCCAACAATTCAACCCTCCTTCTTAGTGCACAAGGGCAAACAATTCCCAATGCCAATCCATCATCAATGAGGTAAAAGAAATGACCACTGCCACTGTCACTCCTCCCCCTACTCAGCTTGCTTCTGCCCAACCTAGAACTAGTCATGCCCTTACTTTTACTCCTCCCATTATCGATCTCACTGATAATAGGAAAGCACCTGAAACTTTAACCTCTCCTACTATGGACTTGAATGCAACCACTCCCTCTCCCATTACGAATCCTTTTCAAAGTGGAGATTTCTCTAACTTTCCCAAAGCTAAGAAATTGATGGTGAAAATTAAGGCTATGGAGAGAATAATCAAGAACATCAAAAAGCTTGAGGATATGATAGATGTTAACTCTTTAGCTTTCTTTCCGAATGCACGAGTTCCTCTAAAATTTAAGATGCCGATCATGGACAAGTTTAATGGCATCATATACCCCAAAAACTCACCTCAAGATGTATGTGGGTGCCATAAGACCATTTAATATTAATGATGAGCTCCTTGCTTAATTATTCTAATAGTGTTTAACTGGTGCTGCTGTTAAATGGCTTTTAGACCTCGATTTGAACCATAAGAAAACATTGGATGACATTTGCAATGCTTTTGTTAAGTAATACCATTATAACCTTGAGATAGATATCACCCGTTGAGATTTGGAAAGCACCAAGCAAGGTTAAAAAGAGTCCTTCACCACGTTCCTTACAAGGTGGAGGGCATAAGTAGCCTAAATGATGAACCATCCATTCGAAGTAGAGAAAGTTGACATCATTGTCAAGTATCTCCTCCCCCAATACTAGATGCATCTGCAAACTCAATACTCCTTAACTTCAAAACTCTCATTGTCACTACCACCAAGATCGAGGATTTGATCAAATCAGGGCAAGTTAAAGATTAGTCCTCTAGTTTGAGGTATCACAAGAACATTAACTACACCACCAATACCACCCAAAGAGAGGGGGAGGTAAATGTTACGTCTTATCACTAGCCAATAAAGTTATAAACAAGGAGGACTTTCTCTAAGCTGGGCATACCCTTTAGCGCTGTTTACGAAAAAGCCTTAGAGGCTAATTTGGTTAAGCCTTTAGACCTACAACCTCCTCCAAACCCCTTGCTCAAGGGTTATAATGTTATTGAGCACTGTGACTATCATTAAGGGTCGGGGCAAAAAACTGATGTATGCAAGGCTCTGAAGCATAAAATTCAAGACCTCATTAATAGCCAAAACATCATTGCTCCCAGATCTAAAGTCTAGCACCACCATCAATCCTTTTCTAAACCACCAAGCTTACTTGACCATCTCAAGCTTCACTTGATAATTGGCACTTTGAGAAGAATGCTAGCCTACTATGCTTGAGTCCTCTGAGTCAGTGTTTAAGATATCTGAGTCTAAGTTTATCTAAGTCTAAGTCCTTTGAGTTTGTAAATTTTTCTTTGAAATTGAGTCTGTCAGGTCTTGCCCTTTTTAGCTTATATTTCGCCTTTTAGGCTTATCCTTTAATGTACTCATGGTGAGACTTTTATCAATAATAAAAAGTGTGAACTTTCTGATTTACTTTAATTTTTTCTGATTCGTCTTTAAATGGGATATCTTTAAAAAAAAAAAAGAGAACAAAAAAATGAAAAATAAAAAAAAAACACAAAATATGAAAAAGGCAAAAGGATCAATCAATTATTGTAGCAAAAAAAAAATAAATCCAAAATCCCATATATTGCATTTGCATGGCAGTAGTGGACAAACTCATGGGCTATACAGGACAAGGACATGACATGGGTGATC
Source organism: Reutealis trisperma (assembly GCA_947687605.1). Lineage (NCBI taxonomy): Eukaryota > Viridiplantae > Streptophyta > Magnoliopsida > Malpighiales > Euphorbiaceae > Reutealis > Reutealis trisperma. The sequence goes on from CANTUT010000460.1 coordinate 268,756, forward strand.
AAAGTATGGCAGTTCATGAGATCCCGACTACACACATAAGAAACCTATCAAGGAGAAGCTGCAGAGAATGAAGACAAAATAGATTGAAAGATATTATGACCAACTGAATGCCATTGATGAAAAGAGAATTGATGCTTTATACAAAATTCAGGGTCATCAATGGAGACTAGCTGAGCACTTCAACTAGAAGATGAGAGATAAGGGTTCACAAGAAGGAAATCTAGTTCTAGGAGAAATCTAAGCCCTTATTTATGATCCAAGAGGCAGTTCAAACTAAATTGGGTTGGACAGTATATGCTCAAGAAGATCTTATTTGATATATCACCATCTTTATAGATGTGGCAGAAGTGAATTCTCCCATCCTAGCAATTCAGATAAGCTGAAATGATACATCATTTGAAGATGACATCTGCATTTTATTTCTATTTTTCATGCATATGTAATCAAAACTATGTGGACTTGATTCTCCCTAGAAGAAATAACCGACAGAAAAGTGATATAAGGGATACGTAGATAGTCCAACTCAGGTGTGGTCCAAATCATAATACAAAATATTTTATTTGCATCGCATTCTCATTTTCTTTATGCCTAGTATATCATTTACTTAATTTTTTTGGCTAAAAAAAAAAAAAAGAAGAAGAAGAAAATAAAAAAGAAGAGAAGAAAAAAAAAGAAGAAGAGAAAAAATGCTTACTAAGCTGAAAACCCGAAAGGGAGGCTTAGGTAGAATTTAGAGCAGAAAAGATGTCTCATTTAATGATAATCAAATTTTGCAAAATGCAAGCCCATCATCATGACAAAAGGATCAACCTTTTAATATCCTTTATAGCTTATCCTATATTGTGTAGTCCTATCAACTTGCAAGTATTTTGAACAAAAAGCAAAAAAGGTCATGTCTGAAGTCATGGTTCAACCAGTCTTTCTTTACCTCTTAAGGGGCATGTCTCTCAAGTCCTCATAAAAATCAGAGTTTGCAACAATCTCCTCAAATAGGTACACTCCTCATCTAGGTCTCTGTAGCTCCTTCTACTGCAATAATAAAAGTACCAACAGAATTAGAACTGTTCACCATGGTACTATTAAAAACCCTTTATTGAGTACTAGTATCCTGAAACTACTTCCAAAAATCCTCCTCTGCAGTTCAAAAAATGCAGTACCCCTTTCTGTCCTAACTATAGCAGTCTTTATCTAAACCACCACTATAGTGTCATCCTGTCTCACTAAAGTCACAATGTCCTTTGTCATCACCACCGCATTTTGAGTTACTACTATGATGTTGCACTTCTAGTAGATCCCCAAGTCTCTTTCAGAGAATGAGTCACCCCTTTGTTTGTGCTACAACCTTCTTGATTCCAATGGCTCCTTATATAGTCTCTCCTTCCTCAGCTGTGTCATCCTCTATTCCCCTCAGTAGGGTAGCCTAGTACTCTTTCTTAACTTGTCAAACCACCTTTATCAACCACCTATCATACCTCTCTATGGTCTTAAGTGAAATCCCAAAATAAACATTATGATAACTCCTTATCTAGCCACCCTTTAATAGCTCTAATAATGAAAGTTATGATCTACACAGATTTTGAGAAAGGAAAATTGGGGGCACATCCTGAGTCTACCTCAAGACCCTCATCCCTTAGTGGAAGGTCATTCAAACCAAACCAAATAGGCAAACCACTTGACACTCATGGCTCTCAGTCATGAAGGATCTAATCCCTTATCATTGACAGTGCTAAAAGTGTATCCTCTAGGGGTAAGCTGCAAACAACCATCCTATCCGATCTCTACCTGAAAATGATCCATTAGCCACACTTTTAAGATAATCCAAAACCTAAAACAAATACCCATAAAGCAACCCTAACAAAAAGGGTAAAAATAGACAAAATTTTCTCACCTGGTGAATAATTGGCAAGACATTTCATCTTTCTAAATCTTGAACAAAGCAATCGAGAATCATTAGTGTCTCTTCCAATATGTTTCTAACCATAAGATGCCTATATTTCATTTGCCACTCTGGCATCATCCTAATCAACAAACCTGTACCTGACTCTCAAACAGAAAGTCAAGGCCCTTATCTTAAGTCTTTGCCCCCTTATATCTCTTTGGTCACAAGGATCATTGAAGTTCTCAATCATAGTAGTCAAATTTACTTGACCATCACTAACCATTATCTGGCTTGTGACATCTTGAGATAAGTCTAAAAAAAAAACTCTTGAAAAAAATTTAGAAAATGCCAAACTTTAAACTCTAGCACAACTAGAGTTGCCTTTAAGTCATAGCCAAGCCATAGCATTGAACTTCCTAAAGGTGGGATACAACTCCTCTTTAGCAACACCAATACAGAAAAAGCGGGCCACCAAATTCCAAAACCTGAAGCAAGTGCTCAAAAAAATCTCAATCTCCTTATAATGCCACCATGGCAACTATTCCATACCCATCCAATTTGAGTTTCTCAACTTTGTCGAGTTTTTCAATCCGTAAATACATGTCTCTGCAGGACAAAAAAGTCACATGAAAAAATTACATTCGCAAAGCAAATGCGTAAATCCACCCTCATGCATCTATGCAATCATTCATTATAGGCATCATCATAAATCATGTATGGCATAGAAGTGAAGCAAAAGGTCTATGAATTCTGAAACATACATGCATCATCTATGCACTAGCATCTATGCAATCATGCACCATCATGCATAAGCTTAGCCAATAGCCTCACCGACATCTTCTAAAGCTAACCAGTACTTCCTTAAGGCTGACCAATGCCTCATAAAGCTGACCAATGTCTTTTTGAAGTTAAATGATACCTTTCCATATCTAATCAATGAAGTGTGACTTCTAGAGTCCCTTTACTCCCAGCAAAGTTCCTTTGAGCCTTTCGAAAGGCCTAATCCCTCACTTTCAAAAGCCCATGTTTCTTTGGCTCAACCAAAATCTTTTAGAATCTCTTAAGTTGACTTGCTATAGGTCGAGGCTCTTTATTTACTGAAATCTTTTTAGAATCTATTAAGTCGACTTGCCATAAGCCAAGGCTCTCCTATCGAAATCTTTTCAGAATCTCTTAAGCCAACTCGCCATAGGTTGAGGCTCTTACTTTACCAAAATCTTTTCACAATTTATCAAGCTGACTCACCATAGGCTGAGGCTCTCCTCTTCCTAAGATCTTTTCAGAATCTCTTAAGCTGACTCGCCATAAGCTGATGCTCTCCCTTTACCAAAATCTTATCAGAATCTCTCGAGTCAACTCACCATAAGTCGAGGCTCTTCTTTCACTAAATTATCCTATCCAAAATTCTCTTCCATATATAAATGTCTAAAAATGGTCACCTAGACATCCCTATGTTTCTTTTTCCATCTCTTTTGACCAAAATCCTCTTCCACCCATAAGTGTCTAGAAACTATCACCTCGACATCCGTATGGTCCTTTCTCTATCTCTTTTATCCAAATCCATCAACTCCACCCATAAATATCTAGAAATGATCACCTAGATATTAATGTGGTTCCTTTTCACATCTCTTTTATCCAAATCCATCAATTTCACCCATAAATATTTAGAAATGATCAAGTAGACATCTATATGGTTCCACTTTCTATATCCTTGGCTCAAATTCATCAATTTGCCCAAAAATATCTAACCACTAGTCTAGATATCCCTTTGGTCCATTTTCTTGCTTCCATTTATCAACCACATTTTCCCCTCATAAATGTTTAGGAGCAATTGATTAAACATTCCTGTGGTTCCTTTTACCATCTTCCTTTTTCAACCATGTCTCTCACCTAAATATGTCCAAACACCATGTTACATCCCAACATTAGAGACATGACAGTCCTAGAACATAGGGAGACATAATGAGTAAATAATGTAACACATACAATAACATATATCCCTCTTAAAAAGGCAACCCATAGCTTATAACATATAGTTCATAATTTACAATTCATGAATCAAAGATGCAATTTAGCAAGTTTTTCAATTTAACAAATTTTCAAATTAAACAGTTTGTAAAAATCACACTTATAACATTTAACATCTAATAAGAGTAAATGACTATGCTAGCTCATTCACTCGAGGGAGAGGTGGCCTCATACCAAATTCCAACTCCCAACCCAATACATATAAAGTCATGAAACTGATCAGGCTCTATGGCTAAAATTGCCCCTTCTAGCTGAGGTAGATACATAACTCCTATCCATCGAGTTAAGACCATGTGCATAAGTTTCGATGATTATCCATATTGCCATGAGGATTTTTGCATAAAGGGTCAAAGGAACTATAGCTAGAGCTAATGGTAATCACAAATAAGAATATCACATAAGGCAACAATAACAAGTATCCTAATAGTAATGGTAGTTTAGCTTTTAAACAAAAGATACAATGATAGTGTAGTTCCAGAAAGAATATAAGTTAGGGTAAAAATCATAAACAATGTTTATCATTGGATAATCACAAATGGCTTTGGACCAAATGTCTTTTGGCAACCTAAGCTTAACAAAGAAATCACAATGTCAAATTTAAAATGGAAGTAAACTTGGGTTTCAAGAATCTCAAATGTTGCCATAACATAATCATGATAGCTTGAACTTGTAACAATAGCATAATATTTACTCACACTGGTAGTATGAATACAGTGCTTACTCACCTTATGGTTCCTTCGCTCCTAATTCACGTAGCCCTTAGACTTATAAGACTCCTTAAGTTCTATCATAATATTTAATTCAATACTTAGTATTTATTTAATCATGATGCTATCCTATCCCATAATTACCCCATTCACATATAACATTCACAATACTTAGAGTTGCACATATAAATGCTCCTCATTCACTTGCACATATCATGTTGACTTTAAAAGTCTTGCACACTTAGCCTTTATATGCCCATATAAAAATACATTATAATTCATGTCAGCACCTTTTTAAGGTCAACACAATATCATTATCTTAATATCAATTTACTTAAATAATCATCTTAATACTTGTAACACTTCCATGTATGTTAACTTAACAAGTACCCTTTCAAGTGTTATGCCTATCTCTCATGACCAATTCATTTAATCAACCACTTCATAAATTCAAGATCATTAATCCATTATCAAGTCATCATATAACCCACTTCCATATCATCCAATCACATCTATATATTAATCACAACACAAGGTTAAGATACCTTAGGTATACCTTAAGTACACCAAAATGCCTTTAGGCTTGTCTAGAATCGTTCCTTCAACCAACATGCAATTTAACCATTTATTGTTCATACATATATGTCATTAATCATCAAAATGTATCATATAAAAATTATAAACATTGGGATAACAATCCCCATGTAGGTCGAATGCTCCATTCCAAAGAAAACTTGAATTTTCTTATTCTTTGCACTTTCCGTCTATTATAGTAATATGTAAAAACATGGTTTGAACCAAGATTTTTCATGTAATCAGAATAAAAATCATTTTAGAATATAGACATGTAGGAATATTCATATGCATGAAAATTTCTAACTTTAAGTTTTAGGATGAAAAACCATGAGTTTTCTTATTTCCTATACTTTCTGATCATTACAGCAATATGCAAACATACGGTTTAAATCAGTATTTTTCATTCAATCACAATAAATATCAGTTTAGAACATCAATGTATACAAATCAGTAGCCATGGATGCTTTTCATACTTGAAAATTCTAAATTTAGGGTTTAGGAAGAAAATCATGAGTTTTCTAGCCTTCTGGTGTTTTCCGATCATTACAGTAATATATAAACATATGATTTAAATCATTATTTTCCATCCAAACATAAACATATCAGTTTAGAATTCATAAATACAATTTGGTAGTGACATGCATATATAATCATAGAATTTTCCAACTTTCCAATTCTAGGACAAAAACATTGAATTTCCTTGTTTTCTGAAACTTTTTGGTCATTATTGTACTATGCAGAAACACATCAAAAATCCATTTAGAAAATAAATATGCATGAATTGCCCCCTCTTGTAGTGTTTATGTATAAAAATTTCAATTTTAAGTTGTAGGATTCACCTTTAGAGAAGTCGCGTAGGAAGGTTGCTATTTTCAGTAGAGAAATTAATTTCTCTATCAAAAATTCACCCAAAATAATTTAAATCTATAGAGATTAGTAAATACCCAGTTCAAAATAATTTTCTCATAATTTATTTCATAGAAATCATATAAGAAATTAAAAGGAAAGAAAAACTTATAAATACGGTCAATAAATCGAAAAGTTAAAAGTGTTTTGAGAGTAGAGATAATTATTTTGAGAAAATTTTTCTATCAAAATACTGAAATGATAGAGTGTGGCTACTAGAATTATAGAGCTGGCCAAAATTTCTTGTTAAATATGTAGGGTCTTGGGCAATTTCCAAGATTGCCCTTAATGAGCTAGGTTATGAGGGTTTTAGTGTAGTGGGCTTTTAGATATTTAGGCTTTTTATTTAATTTTGTGGCTGATTATAGGTAATTAAAATAATTATTTTTTCTTATTATTTTATGTAAAATTTTCCCCAAAATATTTATTTAAAAATTATTTTAAAATACTCATAAAATTATTTTATGCTTAAAAATTGTCTTTTTGCATGAAAATTTATTTTATGTACAATAAATTATTTTATGCTAATGCACTTCATAAAAATCGTTTATTTCTCAATAATAATTTGTATGAGGCATATTAAAATTAATTTAACATGCCACATACCCATAAATCACATTATACATAAATTTTCATAAAGTCACACATTCTATCATAAGAACCCTAAATTCAAACAATTTGTTACAAAAACTCCCAGGGTTAGTGTGGGTTGTTACATTGTCCCCCCTTAAAAAAATTCATCCTCAAATTTTCAAATCTAACAGCACAACACACTTTACTTAACTTCTCCACCACGCTTCTATTGCACCACTCATACACAATAACTAACTGCCATTAACATATCAAATACAGTGAGGTACATACTCACAATCTATCAAAAATTGTATTGGTAAACATTCAGCTTAAGCTACACCTATGTTAATCTCTTGGTCAAACAAATCTTAAAACTAATCCTTAATAATTTTGTATCCCTTAACCTTAAACAAAAATAATAGAACCTTTTATTTTACCGCCAATCAAATAAAATCTCAAGCATTTCTTTTCCTTATATCTCTATTAATATTAACATCTATACTCGTACCTTAATCACCACTTCCATTCATTATTTATCACATTAGTCATGTAAGAATCCAACAAAAAATTCCAAATTAATAACTCCAATTAATATTCGGTAATTCTCTTTCCATATTAATAATTATTGCTTAATCTATCATAACCTCAATGAGCATTTTTGTGTTTAATACCTTGCTAACATTTCAATTTCTACACTCCCATCATTTATCAATTAAAACATATTTAAACTTAACAAACATTACTATATATATCATATCCCAAATGAACTTGCATTCTATTAATTTACAATCCCAAATAAACTTCTCATAACTATTTCAGACTTACTCTCTTTCTGTATAATATATACATCATTATCATGACTTAATTACGTAATGCCTCGTAATTTTTATACCTTTAGTTTGTAATATCATCTCACTTTAGATCTTCCACTTACATCTTGCTATACTTCACATTCCTAATCATTTAAATCATCCATATTAAAATAAATTATCCATATTAAAATAATAAACCTTCTAATACCATTGCTATTCATTGAAATCTCTATGCAACTCTTATATCTTTCCAAATCTATGTCATTCTAGGTTATCTCCACAAAAATTCTTTCCATACTAAAGATCACTACCAAATTTTCTAGTAATCTCAATTGAACATTATTATATCTAACACCTTGAAACATTTCTCATCTAGAGGATTCAATCCCTTTCTGGTATATTCAAAATTATTTAATTTTTTTTTCAAAACTGCGTAGCATCATTCGTAAGAATCAAAACATTTTCATCCTTGCAAGTAACATGCAACCTTAATGCAATACTTGATGTGGTTCATGATGTATGATTGGTGTATGATTCCATAAAGCAAAACTCGATGCCTATAGGCAGATACACTGGACATAAGTACATAATCAAATCAAATCTAGAACATTTTATCTTCAATCATATAAAATTTTGAATTAAATCATTTTATACCCTCATAGATTAAGTCCTCATGGATCCTCAACTTTATAGTTCATAGACCTTAATCATAGGGATCTCCTTGATACATAAATTTCTCCCCATCCTTAGCTCGAAATTCTACTTGCTTTTCTTTACAGTCAATATAAGCTCCATACTCATATAGCCAATCCATTCCTAAGATCACATCAAATTCTAGGACATCAAGTTCCAATAACTCTACAGGAAGTTTTCGTCCATCAATGTCTACCTCACAATCCTTAAACAATACCTTACTTCCATCATTACTCCAAAAGGGTTTGACATTGCTTTAGGTTCCTTAATTAATTCCTTATCTCTATCGAGACTCTTCATTAAATATGGAGACATAAACGAATACGTAGTACCAAAATCAATCAAGCATCTTGCACTTAGAATTTTGAACAGGAATAATACCTTTTTCTTTTTAAATCACACTAGATTAAAAATTCTTCCATTAGCTATACTCGATATCTATGTAAGTGATAGAGAAATCCCTAGCTTTCTTACTGTTCTAGTCTATATGGTAGTATCTAAACCACAAATTCCTTAATATATTTCACTTACTTCCCACTGTATACTTATATATATATAATGTAATTGATTTGTTTCGTTCTCTTAATCATTACTAACTATCATTTCTTTTCCTATGACATCAATCACAATTATCATTTAATAACTCCATATAATTCATATATCAAACCATTGTAACATGTAAGCATTTCATACCTCATAACATTACACCTATCAATCATTAATCTCAATTGGATCAAAACTTAGTCCATTTCTCTTTCTAATCCATTTAACTCTAATATCAAAATTTCATACTTAGCATGTCTTTAACATTAGCACCCATCATATAATATCACCTCATAGGACACATATCACCTAGCATATATCATATATCATAACATGTATCAAGTATCCTAATCACATAGCATATAACCTATAACATAATGAGCTCACTTATCATTTTTAAAAGTCAATCACCTCCTAGGTAAAAGAGGAACAAACCAAAGCCAAATAACTAAATAAACATATAATATCATGCATTTATCCTAAGTATTGATCATATCTTATCACTAAGCACATGTCATAAACATATATCACATATCACATAGTTTAGCACATATCACATATCACAATCAAATAGCATATACCTCATAGTATGAAAATAACCTCCTATCATGGTAAGTCAATCATATCATAGCAATAAAGAAATCATCTCCTACTAAATGACTTGGCAGTAAAAGGGAATATCATTCATGTCATATAAAGTACTATGTCATTACATTGATCATCACCAACTACTCATCCTAGCTCTAGTGTGTCCATAACTAGGGCAATCAATAGCAACATGGCCATTGCAGCCACATCGGTAATAGAGAAGATCTCCATCCTGGAGATGACTAGTCAAAGACAAAGACCTCGCTGGTGAGTAGTCTCCTCTATGCTCAACAATCCCTATCTTAAGCTACTGATATAGGCAAATTATTATACCCTAGCCCTTATGACTAAATATAGGATGAGCAAGGGGTCGAACACTGGAAAAAAAGATGAATTTATTATTAACCGAACAAATAATAAGATGAATAGGCAAGGAATAATTGGAGTTTGAGTAACTAATTAACTACTAATTTAACTACAAATTACTAATATCTAAATAAATCAATAGTTATTAAACAATTTCTAGAAAGAGAACATGTTAGAATTACAAATTAAATTTAAATCAATGAACTTCTAACACGTATATAAAATAAGATTATGAATGAGTTGATTGGAGAATTAACCTGAAACCTTTAAAAGCTTATCTCTAAGTAAATTAAAGGTATTTTTGAATAGACTTACACACAATCTCATGTCAATGTAAATGTAAACAAAAACCATGAAGTTCAATGTTAATTCTTTTTATCCCTTTAGAAGTAGATTCTAATTAATCTTTTAACTTAAGTGACATCAATTACTTTTCCATTAAGAATTCCAATTCTCATTGCAAATTCTTAACTAACATATTACATATGGTGATCAAGCATATACAACAACTATTAAGAACTTAATTGAAGCCAAATCAATCATTCATTAACAAAATATTAAAATGAAGTTCATAGACTAAATTTGCATTGCAATTCTAACCACAAGTACTTTAGCCTTGATGCATTGTTAGATATTTTATAAAAAGAAAGTTAAACATTCAATCATTAAGAAATAAAATAGATTAAGTAAAGAAAAAGTTATAGAAATCTTTTACTAGCCCTTCTCAAGATTAGAAGCCTTGACATAAGAATGGTTTCCCAAAATGCTATACTTGAAAGATCTCTCTTTTTCTTCTTAATACAATACTCTCTACTTGTATTATGATTTTCTAGATGTCTTTTATAGAAGAAACTTCAACTATTTAAAGGCTTTAAACAGTTAAAATTCATAACATTTCATTAAGAAATGCAACACTTTGTGAAAAGTCACCTAATAATTGCTTTAGAAACTTCAAGGGAATTTTGGGCAATTCAGATGGTAGAATTAGACTTTGAGATCTTCATGAAAGTTGTAGGCCTTTTTATTAGCTTTCCATAGCCTCTTGAATTGTCTCAATCTGAGTTGTGTAGAGGAAGTTATGACTAAAACTTTGCAAACTATTAGTGAAGAATCCTGTTTTTTGGTGTGTGCCGACTCGGCACCAACTCATCTCTCATTTATCAACTCGACACAGTAAGCCTTGGTGCTGACTTGGCACCAACTGAGTTGAAGTATGCCAACTTGGCACCAGTGCTTTTCAAATTTTTCTTTCTTTTTTTATACTTGGCTCTTTTAGGATCCTCCAATTCTTCCCTTAACCTACTAAAACTTTATAAAATACTCTCAAAACCATCAGGTTAAGGAGAAATCTTGAGGAAATGTTAGTAAAATAAATTTTAAGGGAATAAAACACAAAATGCATTATAATATACTAAACATATACCTAAAAGGCAACTAAAATGCACTTGAAATAGCACTAAATCCATACCATTTTACATCACATCAAACTCCCCCACACTTAGACTTTTCTTGTCCTCAAGCAATTTCATAAGTTGAAAGGAAAAATATAATCATAAAAATTACTCCTTCTTATTCAAATGTTAAAGCACTAATAAGGGTCATCACTCTTTAAAGAAAAGAAACAAAGAAGAAGAGTTTCATAAAATAACTCCACAAGCCTACAAAAAATGTTTGACATAACTAATATAAGCAATAAGGTGATTGTTTGTCAAAAATTATAAGGAGAATTTATCAAGTTCATTTAATTGATTACCAAACTCAAGTCAAAAGGGAACTATTCAAACAATTGAGGAAAAAGGAAAGCATACATACCCATAATCAATCTCAAGGCATTTTTGGAAAATTTGTCTCTCTTTTCTTTTTTTTTTTTTTTTTTTTTTTTTTTTTTTTTTATAGAATGATAAAAGTGAATATTTCTGAACGAACATATTTAAGGAGCATACTCAAACATGCATGACTTACTCATTCACTTTTTCCATGTATGGATATTTTTTCATATATAAATTCCTTTCCGAACGAATACAATTGAGGAGCAAACACAAATGTACACGACTTACTCGAAACCTATATATCATTTTATTTATTTTTATTTTTATTTATTCCTCATCCTTTATTGACTAATCATAGTTATGCATTAACTTTAATTTTCTCTAAACTAAAAAATAAAATCCCTTAAAACTTTAAGCAAGCATTCATTAGTTTAAATTAATTTAAAACTTCTCAAGATATAAACAAAGACAAACAAATCACCCTCAAGCCTATACAAGAAGTTCATGTATTTAACTAAGGCAAGGGAAGTTGATCATAAATTAATTCTTAAATGTTTCTAACCCTTAATGTTATAATGAACCAAACTAGAACTATATCATATAAAATTAGAAGGAGTCTTCAAAAAATTTCAAAATATTTTGAGGTGATGTATCATAGCATAGATTATGAACACTAAATCCTACAAACTTATAAAATAAGGTAAACAAACAAAAACAAAAAAACAAAACTAAATAAGATATAACCTCCCCCACACTTAGAGTACACATTGCCCCCAATGTGTCCCAAAAAGAAGAAAACACAAACAAACAAGCAAAATAGATTAAAGAAAAATAGGGAAAGGTCAAAAATGCTTATCTTTCAATCCACTTGTGGTGAAGGGGGTGGAGGATCAAATTGATATCCACTGCTAGCAAAAAATTGATCCATCTTGTAAACTAGTCTTCGTTGTTGCCTCTTTATTTGTTGTTGCCTAGCATCCATGCGCCCTAATTGTGTATTCATAGCTTGTTGATTTTGAAGGATTTATTGCCAAATAGCCATGTCTGGGGACACATGAGAACTTCCTCCACCGATTTCAACAAGAGCAGTAGTAGATGTACCACTAACATTAACACCTTGTTCATCATTTTGTTCATCACCTTGATCTTCATGTTCACCCTCTTCGCTACTCTCTTCACTACTCTCTTTGCTTTTCTCAACTCCTACCCAATATGATCTATCTTTTGCATGTCTTAAATTAAAGTTAGGATAAATAACCTCACCTTTTATGAAAGCAGATTTAGTAAGGCGAACCATACTCACCACTCTCATGGAATCCAAAGAAGCTTGTGAAATTTTAAGAGCATTAGCAATAGAAGCAATAATATAACCATGAGTCAAAGGACCACTTTTATTATTAGCAGATTCAAGTAACTTATTAAAAATCCAATAAGTCCAACAAATTTGCTTTTTCATGCTAATACACCACATCAAATAAATTTCTTGGATAGAGACTCTATTTCCTTCTGATTTACCAAACACAAGACATGCAAGAATTTTATGCAAAAGCCACAATTTATGATCTTTAATGAACATGGCATGGCCTTTCCTAGGATCAAATTGAGGTAAATCAGTTAATTCATTCCAATATTCACTAGCATGTCAATCATGAGGGATTTCACAAACTCCATCCTTAGAAAAACCAAACACTTTTTTCATGAAATTATAAGTCAATTGATATGGGTTTCCTAGCATACGAAAATCTAACACATGAGGATCATTATCATTCAATTTGAAAGTGTAATAAAATTCTTGTGTTAGTTGCACATAAGTGTCCTTTTATAAAGAAACCTAAGTTTTAAGACCTATTTGTTTAAGAAATTTCTGCAGAATTTCATCAAAACCCATTTTACTAACAACATCAAGAGGAAGAAACCTAGAACCAACAACATTTCTTTTAAGACATTTTTCATACCTTTGTCCTTCCCATTTTTGAAAAATTGGAAATGGTGCTCTATATAGTGATGCAATATCTAGAACTTCTTCCTCCTCTTGTGCAACTTCCTTTCACCTTGAAGATGAGGATGGATTTGTTTTTGATCTACCCATCTTGTAAAGCAATTTTTGAAAGATAAAAGGAATGGGTTTTGGTTAAGAAAGAGGGAAGAAAACTAAATTTTGGAGAGGATAAGAAGTGAGAGAGAAACGTGAGAGAGAGGGAGATGAAGAAAGAGTTAAATAAAAATAGAAAGAAAAAAAAAAAAAGAAAAGAATGCAGAATTTTAACAAAAGAAAAACTAACTATAAAGAGATAAAGTTATGTAGTCTTTTCATGTCCCTTCCCAAGAGACACTAAGGAATATATGCTCTTTCATAGTGATGTTTGAGTTTGAAAAACAACAAAATTGAAGTCAAATGGCCCAGCAATTGAAAAAATGCAAAATCTGAATTTTTGGGACGTGTTCCATGTGTGCCGACTCGGCACGAGTTTAGTTAACGGGTGTAACTTGGCACAGTAGGTATTGGTGCCGACTCGGCACCAACTTAGTTGAAGTGTGCCGACTCGGCACCAATGAATTTCTATGTTATTATTTTTTTTTTGTGAAAAACAAAAGAAAAATTATGAAAACAAATCTATATAATAAAATAAAAATAAACTAAATGTGTAAGTTTCATACCTTGCTAAATCTAAGATCCATAGTTTGATCATACCTTAAATTCCAAGTTAAGATTGGGAGTGTAGGGTATGAACCTTCTTTGTTCCTTGATTGTCAATAGCATCAAATTCTTCTCCCTAACCCAATGGCTCGATGGATTTAATAGGAATCCTTGAACTAGGTGGTGGTGAAAACTTTACCTTATAATCATATTTATCCGAAGGTTCACCAAGTAGTCCCCAAACCTCTAATTGTGAACTATTTTCATTACCCATCTGATCACCAACAACATAGGATTTCAAATGCTGACCATTGACCTTAAAAATTTCCCCTTTTGAATTTTCAATGTCAACCGCACCATGAGGATAAACCTTGATGATTTTAAAAGGACCTGACCATCTTGATTTTAACTTACCAGGAAAGAGTTTAAGCCTTGAATTGTATAATAAAACAAGTTGTCCTTCATGAAACTCCCTATGATGAATATGCTTGTCATGTCATTGCTTGGTTCTATCCTTATAAATCTTAGCATTCTCATAAGCATTCATCCTTAACTCTTCCAATTCATTTAATTGAAGAAGCCTCTTTTGTCCTGCTTTCTTGAAATCAAAGTTCAAAGCCTTCATTGCCCAATAAGCCTTATGTTGTAATTCCACCGGCAAATGACAAGATTTCCCATAAATCAATTGGTGAGGTGTAAGACCAATGGGAGTCTTGAAAGCTGTCCTATAAGCCCATAAGGAATCACCAAGTTTTAATGCCCAATCCTTTCTTGAAGAAGAAACCATTTTTTCCAAAATCCACTTGAGTTCTCTATTACTAACCTGTACTTGACCACTTGTTTGAGGGTTGTATGGAGTTGCAATTTTATGAGTCACCCCATACTTTTTCAATAATGATTCAATCATGTAGTTACAAAAATGAGATCCCCCATCACTGATTAGAGCCCTTGGGGTACCGAATCTTGGGAATATAGTCTTCTTAAGCATTTTCTTTACTACCTTGGCATCATTAGTGATAGATGGAATTGCTTCCACCCATTTGGAAACATAATCTACCATTACAAGAATATATTTGTTACCAAGAGAGCTTGAAAAAGGTCCCATAAAGTCTATACCCCATACATAAAAAATTTCTACTTCTAAGATACCATTCATAGGCATTTCATGTTCTTAGTGATGTTTCCCGTTCTTGGGCATCTATCACATGCAAGAACAAAATTTCTAGCATCTTTAAATAATGAAAGCCACCAAAAACCACATTGAAGTACCTTAGATGCTGTCCTAAATGTGCCAAAGTGTCCACCAACCTCCATGGAATGGCAATGTTTCAAAATATCTTGAACTTCATCTTGAGGAACACATCTTCTAATCAATTCGTCACCACATCTTTTATACAGGAGTGGCTCTTCCCAATAATAGAACTTGGCATCATGTAAAAACTTCTTTTTCTTTCTAGGATCCATGTCATAGGGTAAAATTCCACTTACAATATAATTGGCAATGTCGGTGAACCAAGGAATCTCTTTTGTGGCAATTTGGAGAAGTTGTTCACCCAGAAATGTTTCATTGATAGGCACCCCATCATCTTGCTTTCTTAAATCTTCCAAATTGATTCTTGACAAATGATCCGCAACTAAATTCTCACTACCCTTTTTGTCTCTAATTTCCTAAACAAATTCTTGAAGCATCAAAATCCATCTAAGTAACCGAGGCTTAGCATCTTTCTTGCTTAAAAGGTATTTGAGTGCAGCATGATCTGAATAGACAATTACTTTTTGACCAACAAGATATGCTCTAAATTTTTCAAAAGCATATACAATGGCAAGAAGTTCTTTCTCCATTGTGGTATAGTTGACTTGGGCATCATCCAAGAGCTTGCTTGCATAATAGATCACACAAGGTTTGCCTTCCTTCCTTTGTCCCAAAACATCCCCCATAGTGAAGTTACTTGCATCACACATAATTTTGAACAGCGAGTCCCAATTAGGTGGTTGCAAAATCGGAGTCATTACAAGAGCCTTCTTGAGTTTGTCAAAAGCTTCCAAACATGCGTTATCAAAGTCAAAAGGTGCTTCCTTTGCTAACAAATTGCACAATGGTTTGGCAACCTTTGAGAAGTCTCGAATAAACCTTCTATAGAACCTCGCGTGTCCTAAAAAACTCCTCACATCTTTGACACATTTTGGTGGAGGCAATTTGGCTATGACCTCAATCTTGGCTTAATCAACTTCTATGCCTTTATTTGATACTTTATGACCCAAGACGATTCCTTATTGTACCATAAAGTGACATTTCTCCTAATTTAGCACTAGTCCATGCTCTTTACACCTGTCAAGCACTTTGGAAAGATTCTCAAGACAATTGGAAAAATTAGTTCCATAAACACTAAAATCATCCATAAAAACTTCTACACAATCATCAATTAGGTCACTAAAAATAGAAAACATGCATCGTTGAAATGTGGCCAGTGCATTACAAAGTCTAAAAGGTATTCTCCTAAAAGCAAATGTACCATATGGACATGTAAATGTGGTCTTTGGTTGATCATCAAGATGAATAGGTATTTGGTAAAAACCACTTAAACCATTAAGATAACAAAAATAAGAGAAATTTGCTAATCTCTCAAGGACTTGATCAATAAAAGGTAAAGGAAAATGGTCTTTCTTTGTTGCTTTATTGAGTTTTCTATAATCAATACACATATGTCATCCCGTGATAGTTCTAGTGGGCACTAAATCATTTGATTCATTTTTAACTATCAAGCCACCCTTTTTGGTGACAACTTAGACAGGGCTAACCCATTTGCTATCACTAATGGAGTATATGATTTCATTATCGAGTAATTTAATTACCTCTTTTCTTACTACTTCTTTAAGTGTAGGAGTAAGCCTCCTTTGACCTTCAATGGAAGGTTTTACATCATCTTCTAAAGAAATTCTATGCATGCATATACTTGGGCTTAGACCTTTCAAGTCATTAATGGAATAACCAATAGCACCCTTATGATTCAACAAAACATTACACAATGCTTCAACATTTTCAATTGGTAAAGTAGAATTAACAATAATAGGGAAATTAGAATTAGAGTCAAGAAATGCATACCTTAGAGAGGAAGGTAAAGGTTTGAGTACAAGATTTTCATTCTTGTCATCATCTTTTTTTTGCAATGGTTCAAACCTTGAAGTCCTATGCGAATTAAGATATGGAGTTGCTTCTAGGAGTTTTACACAAGCATTTACCTCCATATTACCATTTTCCTCTTGTGTTAAACAAGTTAACATAGATTCTTGTCCAATGCATTCATGTATTACTTTATTAACACATTCTTCAATTGGGTCAACCAATTCGACCATGTTAATAGTCTCTATTGGTGTATTCTTTACCATCCTAAATACATCAAATACCATAGTTTCATCATTTACCTCTAAAGTGATCTTACCCTTTTTCATATCAATTACTACTCCTGCGGTTCTAAAAAATGGTCTTCCCAAAAGAATTGGGATTTCAGGATCCTCTTCCATTTCTAATATAATAAAATCCACAGGAATTACAAATTTTCCAATTTTAGCTGGAACATTCTCTAGTATACCTATTGGATATTTAATTGATTTATCAGCCATGGAAAGAGATATATTGGTGGGTTTTAGACCTCCTAAATTAAGTATCTTGTAAATGGAATATGGCATAAGACTCACACTAGCACCAATATCACACAAAGCTTTATCAAAGTGTGATTCACCAATTATACAAGGAACAATAAAACAATCAGGGTCTTTGAGTTTGGGAGGGACTTTAGAATACATAGCCTTAGATTCTTCAACTAATGAAACTAAACCACAATCCTTAAGTTTGATTTTATGGTTTATGATATCTTTTAAAAACTTGCCCCATGCTGGCATGTCTCTAATAGCATCCATAAAAGGTATAATAACAGTAATTTCTTTTAAATGATTAAGGAATTTACCAAATTACTTATCTAAATTATGTCTAACAAATCTTTGGGGAAAGGGAATTTCCTTCATATCAATGTTAGGTTCATTGCTAGAATTAAAAGTATCTTCCTTTTCATTTTTCTTGCTATTAGAATCATTTTTAGCAACATTCTCCTTACTATCATTAGATATTTCCTTCTCACCTTTGTTATTAGATGAATCACCAATCTCTTTTCCACTCCTTAAAGTAATTGCTTGACAAGATTCTTTTGCAGCAAATTCTAGTTGGCTAGGAAGTTTTCCCATAGGTTTGGAAGTAGAAGATGCTTATTAAGCAATTTGTGTTTCAAGGATGCGGTTATGAGTAGCAATTTGATCAAATTTAGAGTTGAGTTGATTGAATTGCTCCTCATTCTGTTTATTTATAGCTATTTGTTGTTCAATAAATTGTTCTATAAGGGTTTCTAAATCAGACTTTGCTGGAAGGGAATTTAAAGAAGATTAGGGTAGTTTCATAGGAAAACTAGGTGGATTTTGTGGTTTAGTGTTTGGGTTGAATGGGGGGTTAAGTTGAGATGATGGATTAGACTAAGAAAAACCAGGATGATTTTTCCATTGAAAATTATAATTGTTTGGATTGGGTCCATACCTTTGGTTAAAACCTCCTTGCATGTAATTTACATCTTCATTGGTCCTTAAGTTGCATTCATGGTATGAGTGATGATCGCCACATAACTCACAAGTTAATGTAGATTTCTCCACCGAATTTATTTGTGCTTTGCTTATTAGCCTTGTTAAGGCATCAACTTTAGCATTCAAAATATTGATACTATCAAGTTCAAGGATTCCCTTACCTCTTGCCAAAGTTGTGTCGTCACCCATATATCCTTAAGATGCAAGTTCTTCCAATAGAGTAATTGCTTCTGAGGTTGTTTTGTTCATCCATTTTCCACTCGAGGCTGCATTGACAATGTTCCTATCATCATCGATCAACCCGTTATAGAAAATTTGAGGAATCATCCAATCGGGCAACCCATGATGAGGACATTGTCTTTGGAGTTCTTTGAATCTCTCCCAACTCGTATAAAGTGTCTCATCCTTGCCTTGCTTGAATGTACTAATTTCATTGCAAAGTTTCGCTATCTTGTGGGGTGGGAAGTATTTGTGAAGAAAGGCTTGCTTTAACTGATCCCATGTTGTGATGGAATTAGTTGGCAAACTAGAAAGCCATATTTATGCTTTATCTCTTATAGAGAAAGGAAACAATCTAAGCCTTATAGCATCATCTAGAATGTTATTAATTTTGAAGGTTACACACACGTTGAGGAAAGTAAGAATATGAGCATATGGATCCTCTCCGGGTAAGCCTCCAAATTGATTGTTTTGTACCATTTGAATGATGCTAGGCTTGATTTCAAAACTGTTGTTAGCAATGGTCGGTGCCACTATGCTTCCTGAATTTTCAAAAACATTGGGCATAGCAAAGTCTGCAATAGTTCTCCTTTCGGCCATCTCTATTCGTCTATTTTCTTCTACTTTTTGTAAATTTTGATTCTTGTGTAATGAATGAAAAGATCGTTCAATTTCAGGATCATAAGATAAAATACTAGTGGAACTACGAGTACGTCTCATAAAAAAAAACAATTAATAAAAGCCTAAAACAACCTTTCTTTATCCTAAGTTAATAAAAATTCTTATCAAATTTCCCCGGCAACGGCGCCAATTTGATGTGGGCAAATTATTATACCCTAGCCCTTATGACTAAATATAGGATGAGCAAGGGGTCGAACAATAGGAAAAATGATGAATTTATTATTAACCGAACAAATAATAAGATGAATAGGCAAGGAATAATTGGAGTTTGAGTAACTAATTAACTACTAATTTAACTACAAATTACTAATATCTAAATAAATCAATAGTTATTAAACAATTTCTAGAAAGAGAACAAGTTAGAATTACAAATTAAATTTAAATCAATGAACTTCTAACACTTATATAAAATAAGATTATGGATGAGTTGATTGGAGAATTAACCTAAAATCTTTAAAAGCTTATCTCTAAGTCAATTAAAGGTATTTTTGAATAGACTCACACACACTCTCATGTCAATGTAAATGTAAACAAAAACCATGAAGTTCAATGTTAATTCTTTTTATCCCTTTAGAAGTAGATTCTAATTAATCTTTTAACTTAAGTGACATCAATTACTTTTCCATTAAGAATTCCAATTCTCATTGCAAATTCTTAACTAACATATTACATATGGTGATCAAGCATATACAACAACTATTAAGAACTTAATTGAAGCCAAATCAATCATTCATTAACAAAATATTAAAATGAAGTTCATAGACTAAATTTGCATTGCAATTCTAACCACAAGTACTTTAGCCTTGATGCATTGTTAGATATTTTATAAAAAGAAAGTTAAACATTCAATCATCAAGAAATAAAATAGATTAAGTAAAGAAAAAGTTACAGAAATCTTTTACTAGCCCTTCTCAAGATTAGAAGCCTTGACACAAGAATGGTTTCCCAAAATGCTGTACTTAAAAGATCTCTCTTTTTCTTCTTAATACAATACTCTCTACTTGTATTATGATTTTCTATATGTCTTTTACAGAAGAAACTTCAACTATTTAAAGGCTTTAAATAGTTAAAAGTCATAACATTTCATAAAGAAATGCAACACTTTGTGAAAAGTCACCTAATAACTGCTTTAGAAATTTCAAGGGCATTTTGGGCAATTCAGATGGTAGAATTAGACTTTGAGGTCTTCATGAAAGTTGTAGGCCTTTTTATCAACTTTCCATAGCCTTTTGAATCATTTCAATCTAAGTTGTGTAGAGGAAGTTATGACTAAAACTTGTAGACTATTCGTGAAGAATCTTGTCTTTTGGTGTGTGCTGACTCGGCACCAACTCATCTCTCATTTATCAACTCGGCATAGTAAGCCTTAGTGCCGACTCGACACCAACTGAGTTGAAGTGTGTTGACTCAACACTAGTGCTTTTTGAATTTTGCTTTCTTTTTTTATACTTGGCTCTTCTAAGATCCTTCAATTCTTCCCTTAACCTATTAAAACTTTATAAAATACTCTCAAAACCATCAGGTTAAGGAGAAATCTTGAGAAAATGTTAGTAAAATAAATTTTAAGGGAATAAAACACAAAATGCATTATAATATACTAAACATATACCTAAAAAGCAACTAAAATGCACTTGAAATAGCACTAAATCCATACCATTTTACATCACATCAGCTACTCCACATCTTCTCTCAAGGCATGAATGATAAGCCTAAGATGTCAGTTTTCCTCCTTCAAGTATGAATAGCCATCCAATTTTTGGATCTTACTATAAATCCAATCAGGATCCAAGCACTCCTTAGGGTCCTCCTCTTCATCAAGGGTCTCCTCCCTCATGGGGCGAATCACAGATATCACCTTCTCAAACATCTTCGGCCAAGTCCTTTTATAAGTCACATGAGGTGCTCTAGGTCGCGGCCCCTTGAGCAAGGGTAATCTTTTTGGTCATCTGCCAAAAGAATCATAAGGCAAGCCAACAATAACAAGGATTACTAAAATCCTACTAGGATTTCACAGAACTATGCTAGTGATAGAATGCAAAGGACATGACAGGAAAATTCCTATGCTCCAGGATTATACTTATTTAACCTGATACATAGACAAGTCTAAACTAGACTTTTAAAAAAAACTCTAGCCTTGATACCAACTTGACATTGGTCAAGTGGCAATAAGAATAAACTTGGCTCTGATACCAACTTTGTTACATCCCAACCTTAGAGACATGATGATCCTAGAACATGAGGAGACATAAGGTCACCCACACTTGTAGAACCCATTGAGACATATACAAATCATGCTTAGGATCATACCAAACCCAATGCATTAACTGAAATATCTAATAATATAAAAACCTCAATATGCAGAAGAAAAGTTTAATAACTTTTGGGAAACATCTCAAAAGAAAAATAACATTTAAAGTTTTAAGACAAATCATCAATAATTAATATCCCAAAATAAACTTCCTAGAGCATCTATAAATATCTCTTAACAACATGGTATTATTAAAGACTTTGACAAGGAATCCCCAAGCGAAGTAGATGCTTGAGCCATCGCCTTGCCTCCTCACATTTGCTCACCTAGAACCACATAAGGAAAATGGGGTGAGATAGATGATCTCAATGAGTAAACAATGTAACACATACAATAACATATATCCCTCTTAAAAAGGCAACCCATAGCTTATAACACATAGTTCATGATTTACAATTCCTGAATCAAAGATGCAATTTAGCAAGTTTTTCAATTTAACAAATTTCCCAATTAAACAGTTTGTAGAAATCACACTTATAACATTTAAAACCTAATAAGAGTAAATGACTATGCTAGCTCATTCACTCAAGGGAGAGGTGGCCTCATACCATATTCCAACTCTGATGCAGGTCAAATTTAATACTCTAGTCTCTAAGACTAAGTATAGAGTGAGTAGGGTGTCGAACTCTAGGGAATTTGGAGCAATTTTATATTAACTGAGTAATTACTATGATGGATAGGCAAACAACAAACAAAAAATGTTGATTTATTCTATCTAATATAAAATACTAAAGTTTTATTATTACTTTAATTAATAATAATAAAAAATGAATATTAGAATTACAACTCAGAATTAATTTTGAACTATAAAAGTTAACAACATATAAATACATGCAATGATTGGAGAATATGACCAAAATTCTTAAAAGCAACTCTCATTTTCAATTAAGAGTATTTTAATTTAGAGTCTATAAGCATTCTCATGTCATTATAGAGATAAACTAAAATTATTAAGTTCCATGCCAATTCTTTAACCCCTCAAATTGGATTTCTTGTCTCCAGGTACTTTCCTATCCTTTGAGTAATTTCAATTGCATTTCCACCAAAATGCCCCAACTCTCATTGTGAACAAAATGATTAACAAGTTATATATGGTGATCAAGCATACATAACACAATGTAGGACTCAATTGAAACTAAATCATTCATGCATATTAAGAATATAGTTCTAAAATTAATTCATCATTTCAATTCTAACAACCTATTAGCCTAAGTACATGGTAAAATATAACATAGAAATAATGCAAGCATTCATTATTGAATAGTAAAGTAAAAATAGAAGAAAGGAAGAAAGATTGATGAATGAAAACTCCTTTATTCTTAAGGAAATTACTTGCATAATTCTTGAACTTGAAGTGCCTTTTAGAAGGACACTTGATACAAACCAAGTACTTAATTCTAATAAGGTGTTTACAAGGATTTTAAGTAAGTTTTTCCTATATAATACAATAGCATCTCTTCCCCAAAATAAAGCCAAATCTAAGTATTTATAGGCCCCAAGGTGTCCCAAGAAGTGCCCCTTTGAAAAAGGTGTTAAAATGAAATGGTGCCTTGAAAGGGTATAGTAACCACCTTGTCTATCACAAGTCAGCACAGATGTCACGAGTCAGCACGGTTGGCTTCTGTCACGAGTGGGCACAAGTGTCACGAGTTGGCACGGTCCTCTTTATTGTCTTGTATTTGCTCCTAAGCTTGGGACTTGGTTCCATTTTGGTCCTTAGCTTCCATTTTCAATCAAAATCATCTTCTTACTTCTATATTATCCTATAACACTCAAACAAAAGATCAAACACACCTTAGCATAGAAAATTAACATAAAACTTGCATACACTCCAACAAAATAAGTAAAGATATTATTAGTTTAGTTATGTCATTTTGCATCATATCAAACTCCCCACTCAATACTTATAAAGTCGTGAAGCTGATTAGGCTCTATGGCCAGAACCGCCTCTTCTAGCTAAGGTGGATACACAACCTCTATCCATCTAGTTAAGACCATGTGCATAAATTCTGATGATTACTTGTATCGGCATGAGGATTTCTGTATAAAGGGTCAAAGGTACCATAGCTAGAGCTAATGGTAATAATAAATAACAATATCACATAAGGCAACAATAACAAGTATCCCAATAGCAATGGTA
This sequence comes from Reutealis trisperma, assembly GCA_947687605.1. Lineage (NCBI taxonomy): Eukaryota > Viridiplantae > Streptophyta > Magnoliopsida > Malpighiales > Euphorbiaceae > Reutealis > Reutealis trisperma. Next base: position 292,808 of record CANTUT010000460.1, read on the forward strand.
ATTTAACTTTCGAACAAAAGGTACAATGATAGTGTAGTTCTAGAAAAAATATAAGTTAGGGTAACAATCACAAACAATGTTTATCATTGGATAATCACAAATGGCTTTGGACCAAATGTCCTTTGGCAACCCAAGCTTAATAAAGAAATCACATAGTCAAATTTAAAATGGAAGTGAACTTAGGTTTCAAGAATCTCAAAGGTTCCCATAACATAATCATGATAACTTGAACTTGTATCAATAGAATAATATTTACTCATATTGGTAGCATGAATACAATGTTTACTCACCTTGTGGTTCCTTCGCTCCTAATTCACGTAGCCTTTGGACTTCTAAGACTCCTCAAGCTCTAGCATAATATTTAATTCAATACTTAGTATTTATTTAATCATGATACTATCCTATCCCATAACTACCCCATGCACATATAACATTCACATATACTTAGAGTTGCACATATAAATGCTCCTCATTCACTTACACATATCATGTTAACTTTAAAAGTCTTACACACTTAGCCTTTATATGCCCATATAAAAATACATTATAATTCATGTCAATACCTTTCTAAGGTCAACATAATATCATTACCTTAATATCAATTTACTTAAACAATCATCTTAATACTTGTAACAGTTCCATAAATGTTAACTTAACAAGTACCCTTTCAAATGTCATGCCTATCTCTCATGACCAATTCATTCAATCAACCACTTCATAAATTCAAGATCATTAATCCATTATCAAGTCATCATATAACCCACTTCCAAATCATCCAATCACATGTACATATTAATCACAACACAAGGTTAAGACACCTTAGGTATACCTTAAGTATACCAAAATGCCTTTAGGCTTGTCTAGAACTGTTCCTTCAGCCAACCTATAATTTAACCATTTATTATTCATACATACATGTCAATAATCATTAAAATGCATCATATAAAAATTATAGATGTTGGGATAACAATCCCAATGTAGACCGAATGCTCTATTCCAAAGAAAACCTGAATTTTCTTATTCTTTGCACTTTCTGTCTACTACAGTAATATGTAAAAATATGGTTTAAACCAAGATTTTTCATGTAATCAAAACAAAAATCATTTTAGAATATAGACATGTAGGAATTGGCCCATATATACATTCATATGCATGAAAATTTCCAACTTTAAACTTTAGGATGAAAAACCATGAGTTTTCTTATTTACGGTACTTTCCGGTCATTACAGCAATATGTAAACATGTGGTTTAAATCATTATTTTTCATTCAATCACAACAAATATCAGTTTAGAACATCAACATATACAAATTGGTAGCCATGGATGCTTTTCATGCATGAAAATTTGAAATTTAGGGTTTAGGAAGAAAATCATGAGTTTTCTAGCCTTCCAGTGTTTTTTGATCATTATAGTAATATATAAACACATGATTTAAATCATTATTTCCATCCACACATAACAAATATCAGCTTAGAATTCATAAACACATAATTTAGCAGTGACATAAATATATAATCATAGAATTTTTCAACTTTCAAGTTCTAGGACGAAAACCTTGAATTTCCTTATTTTCTGAAACTATTCGGTTATTACAGTAATATGTAGAAATATTATTTAATCTAATATTTTTCATCTAAACACATCAAAAATCCATTTGGAAAAAAATATGTACTAATTGTCCCCTCTTGTAGTGTTTATGCATACAAATTTCAATTTTGAGTTGCATGATTCACTTTTAAAGAAGTCACGTAAGAAGGTTGGTGTTTTCGATAGAGAAATTAATTTCTCTATCAAAAATTCACCCAAACTGATTTAGATCTATAGAAATTAGTAAATACCCAGTTAAAAATAAATTTTTCATAATTTATTTCATAGAAATCAGATAAGAAATTGAAAGGAAAGAAAAATTTACGAATACAATCAAGAAATCGCAAAGTTGAAGGTGTTTTGAGAATTTCGGTAGAGAGAATTATTTTGAGAGAATTTTTCTATCAAAATACTAAAATAACAAAGTGTGGCTGCTGGAATTCTAGGGCTGGCTGAAATTTCTTATTAAATATGTAGGGTCTTGGGCAATTTCCAAGATTGTTCTTAATGAGCTAGATTATGAGGGTTTTAGTGTAGTGGGCTTTTAGGTATTTGGGCTTTTTATTTAATTTTGCGGTTAATTGAAGGTAACTAAAATAATTATTTTTTTCTTATTATTTTCTGTAAAATTTCCCCCAAAATATTTATTTAAAAATTATTTTAAAATACTCCTAAAATTATTTTATGCTTAAAAATTGCCTTTTTGCATGAAAATTCATTTTATGTACAATAAATTATTTTATGCTAATGCACTTCATGAAAATCATTTATTTCTCAATAATAATTCATATAGGCATATTAAAATTAATTTAACATGCCATATACCCATAAATCACATTACACATGAATTTTCTTAAAGTCACACATTCTATCATAATAACCCTAAATTCAAATAATTTGTCACGAAAACTCCTAGGGTGGGTGTAGGTTATTACACACCAACTTAGGCATCATTTTAGTTCATTGTACCATCCCTTATTTTGGATTCATTATCATCAGAATTGCCTTACAAACAAGATAATTCTGATGAGGGGGCAGCTGTGAACCCTCAATTTTGGATCTTCATCATCCGGTCATAGCTTAACAACTGCTAAGATTAGTGCAATATACAAAGCTAGTATGGTGGTCCCACTAGCCGGTTAGAGGGCAGGAGTCCAAGCAGCAGTGCCTCTTGCAGGGGAGTAGGGTCAATGCCCCCAGAGCAAAAAATAGGCTTTCAGTCACATTAGTATGAGGATGTTTAATTTTCAGACATTGACACTTTTCCTATCTTGAATAAATCTTTTGTATCAGATAGTATTTTTTCAAAATTGACCATATCTTTTCTCAGACTAACTGTCCAAGTGTTCTAAAATTAATTAGTGTCTATTGACATTGACCGATAAGATTCCTGAGCTCTGTAACTCCCAAAAATCAACCCAAAAGTATCAAAAACTGACCCTTCAAAAACTAACCAACAAAAGATCTCAAAAAGTGAGCTGGATCCTTGCCACATGGAGCCATGTCATCCCTAATGCAGATTCGCCTCAGTATCTGTGCATATCTACATCAAAGCTTCGCGGACACAGATTCGCATCAGTCTACACGGAGCTGCACCTAAATATGTCCCCTGCTTGAATAAGATGACCAAAATACCCCTAATTTGATTTTTTTACCATTTTTCTAGCCTTACCCTTTTGGTCTTTTTATTTTGTCACTTCTCAAATTGCCCTCATCCCTATTTTCCTATAAATATCCTCTAATTTTCTCCATTTCTACACACCCCTTGAGTTAGAGTTGATAACTATCCTCTAATTCCTCTTTTCTTCTCTTTCCTGCCACTCTCTAATTAATTAATTAATCTTTTTAATTAATTAATTATCTTATCCTAACTGAGTTAAGTAATCTTTTTAATTAACTAAAACTCTTTTTTTTTAAATTAAAATTAATCACTCAATTAATTAATTAATTGATGTTTTTAATTAATTAATTAATCACTTTTTTTCAAAATCAAATTAATCCTTTTTTTAATCCACCCTTCATCCAAATTAATTAATTGATCATTTTAATTAATTAATCCATCCATCCATTTCATCACATTAATTAGTTAATTAATCATTTTAATTAATTAATTGATCTCCCAATCAATCCAATCATTTGGTCCGATAAAACGGAACTTGAGTTTGGGAAAACGCTTCGCCCACCAAAAGCCAAGGTATTAGCCTTTTTCTCTTAAACTCAAATCAAATCAATTAATCCAATTAACTCCTAAACCCCTCCACTTAATCATGGAATAAACTATGTAGGTTTTGATCCCCTTTCAATAGGGTACGTAGGCACATTTGGAATATAAATCTAAACCCCAATCATTCTCCTTTCCCCTTTTTTTTAATTAATGCAAATTTTAGATGTTTCATTTAATTTTCCCATTATACTCATACCATGTTCATACATTAATCATGATATTATAATTATCATATAATAAGTGTCATTCATGAAATTAATTTTTCAAAGTCAAATTAAACTTAAGAGCCAAATTTAGATTATTTAGAACCAAAAACCTAGTCCCTGAACTCAACCTAGTTCAAGGCTAGTGATTTTATCCATGGGTAAATTAATTGAAAATTAATGAATTGGAGTCAAATTGAATTTTTTTCCTTAATATTTTCTCAAATAAATAAATTAAGGTGGCGACTCCTAATATCATTTTCAAAATCAACCAATCCGAATATGAGAGTTCCATCATGAGTCTAAACTCGAACGAGCAACCCAATTTCCTCCAGCGGATTAGACCGGTGCTCAAGCAAGCCCTCATGGTGATGCGGTTGTTGATTTGTGAGAAAGGAGGCACCTTAAATTTTGATTTATGCTAATTGTGGTGGATTTAATTGACTGTTCATTTCTCTCTCTCTTTCTTTCTCTTTTGTCCTTTTTTTTTGTCATTTTTTTGTCTTTGTTTTTTCTTTTTTAAGCTCATCCATGTTGGATAAAATAAGAAAGATAGGAAAATAAGTGCATGGATAATGAAAAGAAAAAATTTTTCTTCACCACTAGTACTGATAAGTGTTGAAAACACTATATTTTGACCCTTATTCTTAATGTATTTTATGCTTCTAATTGAGTTTAATTTGTTTGTTTTAGTGCTTTCACAGTTCTTTTAGTTAATCCAGTGTCAAAAGATGTCATGATCAGAATGTGATCCAGGATGATGAAAGATCCAAGGCAAAATGCTGATTTTTGGAAGTATATAGGTTGCCACGGGTTAAGCCACGGTTGGAATTCCAGCAGTGTGATACGAGCAAAGTGGAAAATTATCTAGTAGCCTCCCACAGATGGAGGTACAGCTGGGGTCTCACCCGTGGGAAGCTACGTTTTCTTTGATTCTTCGTTGCCACGGCTGGAACCCCAGCCGTGGGTCCAATGGTGCGCAACAGAAATTTCAAAACTATAAAACTGGATATGATAGCATTTTGGGGAGAGGACCAAGGGGATTAGAGAGAGAATAGAATGGAAAAGAAGACATTAAAGATGGCAGATCAAAGAGCAGGATTTTTCTACACTTAATTCATAAATTGTTTGGGATTTCTTACTACTTTAATTCTTTCTTTGGTTTCAATATGTGATATGAATTAATTCTTTCCAATTTGGGTATTGATGAACCCTAGAACCTTTTGTATGGATTGAATTACTTTTTATTCAATTAAATCATCCTTGAGTTGTTTTATCTTTATGATTATTATTACTTAAATACCAATTGATAATTGTATGCTTATTAATTGGGGATTGTTTTCACATAATTGACTAGAGATAGCTTTATGTGAATTGATCACTCATCAAGATTGAGGGTTGATTGGGGCACAAGAGATAGGCTTACAAGACCTCTTTGGTATATAGTTTCTTGAATCTAAAGCATGACCTAATTAAGTTTGCTTGAGAAGAGATTCCTTGCATTCCTCTTAGGAAATAGGGATTTAATTACTCGAGAGAGATTTTTATCTAATTTAGTGAAACGCCAATTCAACTTATGGAATGAATTTGATTAATATGTAGTTCATGATATACAATTAGGGGCTAGGGAGATTCAATACCTGAATAGGCTTTTATTCGTGATTTCATCTCTTTTTTCCTTCTTGTTATTTCATTTAATTTATATTTTAGTTTAGTTTGAATATAATTATAATCATTCTCATCAACACCAATTTAACTAACTAGACATTAGCAGACATTTTGAGTTAGTACTTACCTAAAGTCTCTAATAGAATGATAACTCATTCACTACTATATTGCTTGTGTGATCTATACACTTGCAAAATACCCATCAAGTACCAATAAAGTTCTCAGAAATTGTTAAGGAGGAAGGAAGATCTCCACTCATTTCAATATGGATGTTTTATTATAAAGTAAATTTTATTATAAGATAACAAAAAAATGGCCGACATGGTTAAAAAAGGATATACTCAGACTTGGATTTAGACTCAGACTCAGACTTAGACTTTGAATTTAATATTAGATAGGTCAGTTTAGCTGAACTTGATCTCTTATATGTCATGCCACTCAAGGCTGAGTTAAGGTGGGGTTGAGTCAATTTCGGGTTCTTTATTACTATTTAGTGCCATGGTGGGGAATTCATGTTGAAATGATGCAATTTAGATGCAATTTTCAACCTTTGATGTAATTGCAATCAAAGCTCTGAAGTTAGGCATATATTAGGTTAGCAAATGGGTTTAGTAGGCTGGAAGTAGATTCTTGACAAGGATGTCCACTTTTATTGCTTAGTTAGCCTATTTACCATTTGAGCAGCCTTAAGCCTCCACCTTATAAGGAACATGGAGAAGAATTCATCTGGAAGCTACTTAGTGGTTTCTAAGTCACACCTAGTGACATCCATTTTGATATTGTAATGATTTTGCTTAACAAAGGTATGATAGATTCCATCCCATGTTTTTTTTTGGCTCTTGTCGAGTGAAAGGAACCATCTCATGGTAGCACTAGCTAGTGATTATTAGAACAGTTAAGTAAAGAGCTCATCGCCAGCTAGTGATTATTGGAACAGTTGAGCAAGGAGCTCATTACTAAGTCTTAAAGGTTTTATTGCCCCCGTATATATCTTTAGATGGATCTTAGGGTATATGGCTCCATCAAATCCCTCTAGCTCAGGCATTTTAAATTTAAGAGGAAGCTTAGCATCAAGGAACAAGATTAAGCTATTCACATCAATCATATCACTATGGTATTTTAAGGTTTTGAAGGTTCTATCTATAGCTTTAAGTTTCTCTATAAGTAATTTAGTGTCTGAATGAGAGAAAGCTTCTCCACCTTGAAAAGGATCCAAGAGAGAAGAAGAGCTAAGGTGGGTAAAGGTATTTGGGACATGAGCATTGGTAGGTTTCTTAAGGTAGGTTCAGTTCTTGTTAAGGTTGACTTGGTTAATTATAGCCCAAACTTCCTCAATGATGAACTACCTTTATTCCTTAAATTGGGCTTGTTGAGCAGTTAAGATAGCTTGAAAATGCTCTTCTTATTTCTTAAGGAGGCTAGTCATAAGTGTGGTCAGGGAAGTCATGTCAATCGGGTTAGCCATTGATAACTTGAGGCAAAACTAAAAGAAGACTATAAATGATTGGTAGGAATAGAAAAGGTGATGAGTATATAGATTTTGAGGGAAAAGGATTCCTTAGAGGGTGGTAGGTTGACTATTTTTTAGGTTTAACGTATAATGGGCCAAGGTTTTTGGGCTTAGGGCTATGAAGTTTTAGGTATATAAAGCCAAATGTATTGGGCATTAGGGTGGTCACATAGGTTTTTAGAGGTTAGAGGTATATTTGGTGAAGGAAGCTAAGTAAGAGGTATCAAGCTTTGGAGATTTTGCTTATGTTTCGGCCAAAGGTATTGGGCTTAAGGGTAGTGGGTTTGATTTTGAGCAAGAGGTAAGATTAAGGAAATGGTCTTGGTACTAGGGACCTAATGTGTCTATATTTTTGGATAAGGTTAGAGGGTGTGGGTTTGGCTTATGTTCAAGTAATAGGATGTGAGGTGTGAGGTTCAGGTGCTTTGTGTTTAAGGTAAGGTTAGGGCAAGGTGTTTAAGTCAAAAGCTTAGGGTGATGGTTTTAAGGTTTAAAGGATAGGGTGATAGGATATAGGTGAGAGTGTTTAAGGTTAATGGATAAGAGGGAGTGAGTGATCCTTTTTCATTTTAAAGTTCAACTTAGACTTGAGATGAATGTACTATTTTGTTGTATAGTATGGATGCATGATATGCATGGGAAAAATATTTCATAAAAATGCAAAGATACAAAGATTTTGATTGTAGCACATACAATCCAAGGTCAGGATCTTAGTTTATTACATGAGAAAGTAAGGGAGATTTTAGATAAGGTACCCATCACACTAGAGATGCAATATGCCTAATTACATATGAGTCAAAGAGCCTCACGTGGGTCCAATGGTACTTGCATACTCATTACTATGAATCCTCAATTTTGCACTCTCATCATCCTGCCACAGCCTAGTATTTGCTAAGATTAGTGCGCTACTTATTAGTATAAGGATAATTAATTTTCAAACACTGATACTTCTCCAACCATGACTGGACCTTTTATATCATAAAATAATTTTTCCTAAACCGACTGGATTTCTCCTTAGACTGATTGCTCAAGAGTTTTAAAATTAATTTCAAGCCTATTGACACTAATTGATAATTTTTCTAAACTCTAAAACTCCTAAAATTGACCTGGAACCTCTAAAAATTAACTAAAAAAATCTCAAAATGTGAGCTAGGCCCCCACCACATGGTAGTCGCAAAACTATGCGACACCACAGATTGCACCTGCGGCTTGCTTCAAAGCTTTGGTGTGATGCCGCATCTCTTTGGAACGATTGGCAAAATGACTCTTTTATCCCCTTTTTAGCCCTTTCTAGCCCTACTCCTCACTGTTTTTTCACTTTTTCATTATCCAAAATGCCCCTCACCCATTTGCCTATAAATAGGCCCTTCATTTCTCATTTCTTCATACTTCTTGAATTTGAGTAGATTGCTATCCTCAAATTCCTCTCTTTTTTTCCTTCCAACCACTCTCTAATTAATTAATTAATCTTTTTAATTAATTAATTATCTCATCCTAACCAAGTTAATTAATTTTTTTAATTAACTAAAACTTTTTTTTAAATTAAAATTAATCATTCAATTAATTAATCACTTTTTTTAAAATTAAATTAATCCTTTTTTAATCCACCCTTCATACAAATTAATTAATTAATCATTTTAATTAATTAATCTAGCCATCCATTTCATCATATTAATTAGTTAATTAATCATTTTAATTAATTAAATAATTAATCTCACAATCAAATCTAATACCCGGTACTGATAAAATGAAACTTTAGTTTGGTAAAATACTCCGCCTACCAAAAGCAAAGGTATCATCCTTTCCTCCTGACCCACAAACCCAAATTAAATTAATCAATCCATTCAACCCCTAAACTTCTCTATTTAATCATTGAATGAACTACGTGGGTTTTGATATCCATTCAATGGTGTACGTATGCACATTTGCAATTTAAATCTAAACTGCAAATCCAAATCCAATCAATCCCTTTTCCACCTTTTAATTAATTTATGTAATTAGTTTAATTTGGAATTAAGGAGCTACTACGTGGTTCTCTTAGAATCCATAAGGACTAGAGGAACACTATCACATCCTAACTTTAGAGATATGATGGTCCCAGAATACGGGGAGACATAAGGTCACCCACACCCGTAGAATCCATTTACACATATACAAATCATGCTTAGGATTGTACCAAACCTTATACAATAACTCATTTAAACATTATATGAAAACCTTTAATTGCAAAAGACAATAATTAGACGCTTCACATATAATCCATATGGAAATAATATTCATAATCCACTCAAAAACTTAATAAGTAATAACATCTCAAAATAAACATAAAAAAAAATTCCCAGAGTGTCTAATGACAACACTTCATAGCATGGTATTATTAATGACTTTGACAAGGAATCCCCAAGCGGAGTAGAATGCTTGAGCCATCACCTTATCTCTTCATTTTTCCTCACTTGGAACCATAGAAGGAAAAAGGGGTAAGATAGATGATCTCAATGAGTAAACGATAAAGCACATACATTAACACATATTCCTTTGAAAAGGAAACTCATAGCTTAATCACATAGTTCATGATTTCAATTCATGAATATTAACACATATTCCTTTGAAAAGGAAACTCATAGCTTATACACATAGTTCATGATTTTCAATTCATGAATTAAGTTGCAATTTAGCAAGGATTCAATTTAACAAGTTTGCAAAAATCACACTTATAACACATAGAGAGTGGAGGTTATTTCTCTACCACTTGAACACATAGAGGAGAGGTGGCTTTAAACCAAATTCCAACTCTTATCACATAAAAGGAGTGTAGCTTATTAGGCCCCACGGCTAGAACCGCCCCTTTCTACCTGAGGTGGATACACTACCCCTATCCATCAGGTTAAGACCATATGCATAGGTTTTGATGATTACCCGTATCAGCACGAGGACTTCTGCATAAAGGGTTAAAGGTACCATAGCTAGAGCTAATGGTATTCACATATAACAATAACATTTAAGGCAGCAATAACATGTATCATAATAATAATGGCAATTTAACTTTGAGCAAAAGATACAAAAATAGTGTTGTTCCAGAAAGAATATAAGTTAGGATAATAATCACAAGGACTTATCATTACTTAAACCAAAAATGGTTTTTGGACTAGTTGTCCTTTGGCAACCCAAGCTTTACAAAGAAATCACTTAATCATATTTGAGGATAGGATGAACTTGGGTTTCAAGATCTTAAGGTTCACATAACATGATATCACATATTTGTAACATAATATAATGTTACTCACACTTGAAACAAGATTACAGTGTTTACTCACACTTGTAGCATGAATATAAGGTTTATTCACACTTGTAGAATGAATACAATGTTTACTCACCTTGTGATTCCTTCGCTCCTAATACATGTAGCCCTTTTGAACATCTAAAGCTCCTCAAGCTCTAATGTAATATTTAATTCAATACTTAGTATTTATTTAATCATGATGCTATCCTATCCCATATTTATCCCATGCATATATAACATTCACATACACTTAAAGTTGCACATATAAGTGCATTCATCATTTGCACATAATAGGTTGATTTTAAAAGTCTTGCACACTTAGCCTTAATAGGCCTATATGAAAACACATTATAACTCATTTCAATACCTTTCTAAGGTCAACACAATATCATTATCTTAATATCAATTTACTTTAACAATTATCTTAGTACACTTAACACTTCCATACATGTCAACTTATTAATAGCCTAACAAATGTCATGCTTAACTCTTATGACCCATTCATTCAATCAATCTCTTCATCAATTCAAGACCATTAATTCATTATCAAGTCATCATAACATCTATTTACATATTTCTCAATCACATTCACATTCTAATCACAACATAAGGTTAAGATACCTTAAGTATGCAAAAGTGCCTCTAGGCTTGTCTAGTGTCTTCTCTTCAACCAACATGCAATTTATCCATTTATCATACATATATACATGTCACTAATCATTAAAATATATTGCATAAAAGTTATAAACATTGGGATAAAAATCCCATGGTAGGCCGAATGCTCCATTAAAGGGAAAACTGAATTTTCTCACTTTTTGCACTTTTCGTCTATTTCAGTAATATGTAAAAACATGGTTTGAATAAAGATTTTTTATGTAAACACAACAAAAATTATTTTAAAACATTAATCTACATGAATCAGCAGCAATAGGTATGTCTCATACATGAAAATTCAAATTTTGTGTTTTAGGATGCAAAAGCATGAATTTTCCTATTTTCGGTATTTTCCAGTCATTACAGTAATATGTAAACAGATGATTTAAACCATTATTTTTCAATCACAGCATATATTGGTTTATAACATCCTCATGTATGAATTGGCAGCCATTGATCATAATTATGTATGAAAATTCCAAGTTTCAAGGTTTAAGGTGAAAATCATGAGTTTTTGCTCTTTTTGCGCTTTCTATTCATTACATTAATATAGAAACACATGATTTAAATTATTATTTTTCATCCAAACAAAACAAATATCAGTTTAGAATATTAAACATCACAAATTGGCAGCCATTGAGTTGTAAAGTCATAGAATTTTCCAACTTTCAAGTTCTAGAGCGAAAACCTTGAATTTGCTTGTTTCCTTAATCTTTTTGATCATTACAGTAATATGCAAAATTATGATTTAATTTAATATTTTTTATATAAACTCATCAAAAATTAGTTTAGAATTCAATGATGTAGAAATTGCCCCCCTGGTATGGTTTATGCATAAAATTTTTAATTTTAAGTCACAGGATTCGCCTTTGGAGAAATCGCATAAAAAGATTTGTGTTTTCGGTAGAGAATTAGATTTCTCTTTCAAAAACTCATCCAAATTGAATTAAATCTATAAAAATCAGTAAAAAAAACTAGTTCAAAATAATTTTCTCATAATTTATTTCATAGAAATCAGTTAAGGAATTAAAAGAGAAGAAAAACTTACGAATACGGGCGAGAAATCACCAAGGTGAAATGTGTTTTCTTAATTTCAGTAGAGAGACTTGTTTTGAGAGAGTTTTTCTGTCAAAATACAGAAAAATAGAGTGGTGGCTGTTGGAAATAGAGTGCTGACCAAAATTTTGATATTTACAGGTAGGGTTTTAGGCAATTTCCACTAATACACTTAGTGAGTTAGGTTAGGAGGATTTTTGGGTAGTGGGCTTTTATGTATTTGGGCTTTTTATTTAATTTAGGGATGATTATTGGTAACTAAAATAATTATATTTTTCTTATTATTTTCTATAAAATTTCCCCCAAAACATTTATTTTAAAAATTATTTTAAAATACTCATAAAATTCTTTTATGTTTAAAAATTGCCTTTATGCATAAAAATTCATTTTATTTACATAAATTATTTTATGCTAATGCACTTCATGTAAATCATTTATTTCACAATAATAACTCATATTAAGCATATTAAAATTAATTTAACATGCCACATACTCATTGATCACATAGCACATAAATTTCTATAAAGCACACACTTAGCCTTAATTAGTTCTAAGTCAAGCAAATTGTCACGAAAATTTTTAGGGTAGATGTGGATTGTTACTTTCCCCCACAAGAGAAATTCATCCTCAAATTTAAATTCTTACCTAACTAATCTTGAAAAGTTGAGGATGCTTATGTCGCATCTCCTCCTCGGCTTCCTAAGTGCACTCATCTATCCCATGATTTTTCCATTAGACCATAATCATAGGTATCCCCTTGTTTCTTAACCTCTTCACTTATTGATACACTATAGCTATTGGTGATTCCTCATAGGATAGCTGCTCATCTAATGTAATGTCTAGAGGTGATAAGACATGAGATGGATCTGGCACATACTTCCTTAACATAGAGGTGTGAAACACAGGATGCACATACACTATAGTTAGAGGCAAGGCAAGTCTATAAGATACTTCTCTAACCTTATCTAAGATTTTAAAAAGACCAACAAAATGAGGTGATAATTTTCCCTTCTTGCCAAATCTCATAACACCTTTCATTGGAGAGACCTTCAAGAATATGTGATCTCCCACGGCAAAGTGTACGTCCTTCCTTTCTGGGTACGCATAGCTCTTTTGTGTACTAAAAGTCATTTTAGTCAATCTTGAATCAAGGGTACCTTCTCGATAGTCTCCTTAAGCAATTTTGGCATTTTCACGTATTTGTCTCCAAACTCCACCCAATAAACTGGAGAACGACATTTCCTCCCATATAAAGCTTCATATGGTGCCATGTGGATGGATGAATGGTAGCTGTTATTGTAAGCAAATTCAATCAATGGTAGGGACTTATCCCAACTACCACCAAAGTCTAATACACACATCCTTAGCATATCCTCAAGTGTCTGAATTATCCTTTTAGATTGTCCATCCATTTGAGGGTGAAACGCAGTACTGAAGTCCAATTGCATTCCCAATGTTTCTTGTAGTTTCTGCCAGAATCTGGAGGTAAATTGAGTGTCATAATCCGAGATGATGGAAATTGGCACTCCATGAAGTTTCATGATCTCATCCATATACAACTATGCATACTGGGCTACAGAATATGTGGTCTTAACTCCCAAAAAATGAGCAGACTTTATCAGTCGGTCAGCTATGACCCATACAAAGTCATACCCTTTGGAGGTTTTAAGTAAGCCAATAATGAACTCCATAGTGATGTGCTCCCACTTCCATTCAGGTAGTTGAATTTCTTGTAGCAATCCAGAGGGTCATTGATGTTCATAATTGACTTGCTGGTAGGTTAAACAAGATGCTACAAACTTAGCCACATCCTTTTTCAGTCTAAGCCACTAATAGTTAGTTTTCACATCTTGGTAGTTCCAAGATGAGCATAATAAGGTATCTGATGAGCCTCCTTCAGTATCCTTTCCTGCAGTCCATCCACATCAGGCACGCATACTCCATTTTTGCACTTTAAAATTCCATTGACCACTTCAAACTCAAAGTTCTTCCCTTCTTTCATCTCATCCTTCAACTTCACCATATGTAGGTCCCTATCTTATCAATCCTTTATTTCTTCCATTAGCTTAGACTTCACTTGGGAATGAGCCACTAAAATGCTTGATCCTCCAATCTCTAGCTTTAATCCTTGGTTAAACAATTCCTTTAATCCATTACGATTGGCCTCTTCTGTACAATCACATAGGCTAGGCTTCCAATCGATTTTTTACTCAAGGCATCTACCACCACGTTTGCCTTTCTAGGATGATAGAGAATCTAATAGAGGTAGTCCTTCTACAATTCAATCCATCTCCTCTGCCTTAGGTTAAGGTCTCTTTGGCTCAAGATGTATTGAAGACTTTTATGATTCGTATAGATCTCACACTTTATTCCATACATGTAATGTCTCTAGATCTTTAGAGTGAATACTATGGCAGCTAATTCCAAATTATGAGTAAGGTAATTCACTTCATACCACTTCAGTTGTCATGATGCATAGGTGATGACTTTACCATTTTACATCAAGACACATCCAAGTCCTACTCTTAAAGCATCATAGTAGATAGTGAATCCTTCTTCTCCTTTGAGTAATGACAAAGGCCGATATTAAGAATTTATTTAGTTTCTGAAAGCTCTCCTCACAGGACTCTTCCCAATTAAACTTACTTGCTTTCTAGTCAACTTGGTCAATGGGGCTACTATCTTAGATAAGTCTTGCATGAATCTGCGATAATACCCAACCATGCCCAAGAAACTCTATACTTCTGAAACTGTTGTGGGCCTTGGCCAATTTGTTACTGCTTCAACTTTCTTAGGATCAACTTGAATCCCTTCCTTACTTACTACATGTCTAAGAAAGTTAACAGATTCTATCCAAAATTCACACTTAGATAGCTTAGCATAAAGTTGATGATCACGTAGTGTTTGTAGCATGATCCTCAAATGTTCTTCACGCTCTTCTTTACTCTTAAAGTAAATTAGGATGTCATCAATGAAGACAATAACAAACATGTTAAGAAACAGCTTGAATACTCGATTCATCAAGTCCATAAAAGCAGCAAGAGCATTTATCAGTCTGAATGGCAAAACCGTGAACTCATAATGTCAGTATCTAGTATGGAAGGCAGTCTTACAGATGTCTTCACTACAAATCTTTAGTTGATGATAGGCAGACCTCAAATCAATATTGGAGAAGTACCAACTCCTTGCAATTGATCAAAAAGATCATCGATCCTTGGCAAAGGATATCTATTCTTCACAATGACTTTGTTAAGCTGGCGATAGTTAATGCACATCCAGAACGAGCCTTTATGGACAGCACTGGAGTGCCCCATAGTGAGCTACTCGGTCGGATAAAACCATTATCAAATAGATCATGCAATTATGTCTTTAATTCTTTCAACTCCATTGGTGCCATACGATATGGTGGTATTGATATAGGTTGCATACCAGGTAGTAGTTCAATGTTGAACTCAATCTCACGATCAAATGGTAATCTGGGTAAATCTTTTGAAAATATGTCCATGAATTCATCCACCACTGGAATGCTCTCGTCTCGAATGGCGGCCTCCTTGTCAGTATCAATTATATGGGCTAGGTACACTTTGCATAATTTTTTTAACATCCTTCTTACTCTTAAGGCTGATATCAAGTTCAAAGGATTTTCATTCCTATCTCCTTGATACACAAACCCCTTCCCATCCTTGGTTCGAAACTCGACAAGTTTCTCTCTACAGTCAATATGAGCTCTATGCTCATATAACCAGTCCATTCCTAAAATCACATCAAATTCTAGTACATCCAATTCTAGCAATTCTATAGGAAGTTTTTGTCCATTAATGTCTACCTCACAACCCTTATACCCATACTTTACTTCCGTCACCTCCCCCTAAGGAGTTGATACTACTAAAGGTTCACTCATTAATTCCTTATTTCTACCCAGATATTTAGCAAAACAAGGCGATATAAAAGAATTGGTAGCACTAGAATTAATCAAACATTTTGCATAAGAATTTTGGCTGGGGATGATACCTGTGGTGGCTATGTGCGAAGCACAGGCCTCTTGCTGATTTAAGGCAAAGACTGGACCTTTGCCCTTATTCTAAATTGCTGGTGCATTCCTAACTGCTAGCCCCATATCTTTGGCTCCTTGCCCTTGTGATTAGAATGGTCTAGATTGTGGACGTGCTATGGTCCCATTCCCTTGACTCCTCATCTGAGGGCAGTCCTTAATGAAGTGTCCCAATTGCCCACACTTAAGGCACACACTAGAATCCTTTCAGCAAATTTTGAGATGCTTCTTTCCATATTTGCCACAAGTGGTGAGTTCCTACTTGACTTGACCATTTCGTGGTCCAGGTTTTTGATATGATGCAAAATGGCATAACCAAACTAATAATATCTTTACTTATTTTGTTTGAATGCATGTATGTTTTGTGTTAATTTTCTATGCTAGGGTGTGTTTGATCTTTTGTTTGAGTGTTATAGGACAACATAAGTGTAAGAAGATGATTTTGATTGAAAATGGAAGCTAAGGACCAAAATGGAACCAAGTGCCAAGCTTAGGAGCAAAGACAAGCCAATGAAGAGGACCATGCCAACTCGTGATGCCTGTGCTGACTCGTGACAGAAGCTAACTGTGCCAACTCATGACACCTGTGCTGACTCGTGACAGACAGGATGGTTACTATACCTTTTCAAGGCACCCTTTCATTTGGACACCTTTTTCAAAAAGGCACTTCTTGGGACACTTTGGGGCTTATAAATACTTGGATTTGGCTTTATTTTTGGGGAAGATGCTATTGTATTATATAGGAAAAACTTACTTAAAATCCTTGCAAACACCTTAATAGAATTAAGTACTTAGTTTGTATCAAGTGTCCTTCCAAAGGGCACTTCAAGTTGAAGAATTGTGAAAGTAATTTCCTGAAGAGTAAAGGAGTTTTCATTCATCAATTTTTCTTCCTTTCTTCTATTTTTATTTTACTATTCAATAATGAATGCTTGCATTATTTCTTTATGAACTACATTCTTAATATGCATGAGTAATTTAGTTTCAATTGAGTCCTACATTATGTTATGTATGCTTGATCACCATATATAACTTGTTAATTATTTTGTTCACAATGAGAGTTGAGGCATTTTGGTGGAAATGCAATTGAAATTACTCAAAGGATAGGAAAGTACCTGGAGACAAAAAATCCACTTTGAGGGGTTAAAGAATTGGCATGGAACTTAATGGTTTTTGTTTATCTTTATAATGTCATGAGAGTGCTTGTAGACTCTAAATGAAACTACCCTTAATTGACAACGAGAGTTGCTTTTAAGGAATGTTGGTCATATTCTCCAATCATTGCATGTGTTTATATGTTGTTAACTTTTATAGTTCAAGATTAATTCTAAATTGTAATTCTAATATTCATTGTCTGTTGTTATCAAAGTAATAATAAAACTTTAGTATTTTAGATTAGATACTATAAATCAAAATCCTTTTGTTTGTTGTTTGCCTATCCATCTTAGTAATTACTCATTTAATATAAAATTTCTCCAAATTTCCTAGAGTTTGACACCCTACTCACTCTATACTTAGTCTTAGAGACTAGGATATTAAATTTGACCCGCATCAAATTTTAATGCCATTGCTGGGGAATTTGATTAGAATTTTTATTAACTTAGGGTAGTAAAAAGTTGTTTTAGGTTTTTATTTTCTGATTTTAATTTCATTCATCAAAAAAAAAAAACTTGTTCTATTAAGTAACGAGTCGTGCCACTGTGTGCCAACTCGTTACAGAAAGGATGGGTGACGAGTCATGCCTAGTGTGCGGACTAGTGACCAGCCAAGAACACAGATTTTGTAATTTTTCTATTTTTTTTCATTTTTTGTTTGATTTATTTGATTGTTTTAGTTTGTTTTTGATTACTAATTATTCATCTATCTTTAATACATTAATTATTCTTCAATTTTGGTCAAATCACATTTTCAAAATTCAAATTTGAATCAAGTTTTGAGTAAAGAGTCATGACCTTTCCAAAAAAGGCCATGACTTATCATTTCATAACTTACACTTACACTCTATATATAGCATTTAATCACACCCCTTTTTCAAAAAATCATTCCCAAGGTCTTTTAACACACATTACCAAAGCATTCTCTCAACTATTTTCTATTCCCTTATTAAATTTTCATCTATAAAAGCATTCTTCTTCTTCTTCTTCTTCTTCTTCAACCATTCATTATCAATTTTCACTTTTAATTTGCAACTCTCATTTTAAATATTCCAAATGGGTAAAACCAAAGGGCGATGCAATGCCAATTGGAGAATTAGAGACTTGGAATCATTAAATGAACCAGAGGCAATATAAGATGGAATACAAGATGGAACAATACTTTGAGAAATCTAGCCACATCATTTGGTCTCCACCACCATCTCCTCCACCATAATGAATATAAGGGAGTTTCGTCTATCCTTTCCTTTACTTTATATTTGGGATTCACATTGAGGGCAATGTGAAGTTTAAGTATGGGGGAGGGATAGAAGTAGGATTTTAATTATTATTACTTTGACTTTGTTTGTTTGTTTGTTTATTTTACATGTTTGTTTTCTTAGTTTAGTCTTTGCCTTTCGCATCAAAATTTTAACTTTCAAACTTAACTTTTCTCCACATTCTTTAGTAGTATCTTACTTAGAGTCATTTTAAGTTTTGTTAAGGAGTTACTTTATAGTAATTTAATGAATAATTTTATGCCTAATTGGTAAAATTTTTAAGTCTTTTGTAGCATTTGTTTTGAGTTTGTCTTTTTATCTCACGTTTATTATTTTCAAAGTTTAAAAATTATCTAGTCAACTTCCTAACTATGCTTAAATGCTAAAATTGCAGGATTTAAGTTTTGGTTTTTAGGGATTTAAGTTGCTTAAAGGAAACTATAGCCATAAAATGAGTAATGCATCTAGTTAATAATGGATGAGGACACACATAAAAAAAAAAAAAAAAAAAAAAAAGAAGCATGAACAATCTTCACTAGTGAATATATGTATGTTGAGTAAGTTGTATGCAAATGAGTTTGCTCCTTAGTTGCATTCAATTTGAAAAATATGCATGATGTCACTAGTGAATATATGTATGTTGAGTAAGTTATGTGCAAATGAGTATGCTCCTTAGTTGCATTCAATTCAAAAAACATACATGGTAATACTAGTAAAAAAAATAAAAAAAAAGTAAAGTAAAAATAAAAAGTGTTCAAAAATGCCATAAGACTAGATATATTTGTGCATAACTTATTTCCTAGAGGCTATTTATATCTTTAAAATTCTTGACTTAATGAATGGATGTTTTGACTAGAAAAGTATGGTTAGGACTGTGACTTTATAAATTATGACTTTGTTCTTGATAGGAATGAGATAATTAGACAAACTTAGGGCTTATACTATAAGATTTGTCACATTTACCATTGTTGGGCATTTAAAATTGTTTCATTGATATATTAGCACCATACTCCTTACATGACTCAACGTTAACTAACTAAGATTACTACATTTATTTTGGAAAAGTTAAGTACATTGTTTTTCTCTTTTATCTTTTCTTCTTGCTTGAGGGGAAACAAGGTCTAAGTATAGGGGAATTTGATATGATGCAAAATGGCATAACCAAACTAATAATATCTTTACTTATTTTGTTTGAATGCATGCATGTTTTGTGTTAATTTTCTATGCTAGGGTGTGTTTGATCTTTTATTTAAGTGTTATAGGATAATATAAGTGTAAGAAGATGATTTTGATTGAAAATGGAAGCTAAGGACCAAAATGGAACCAAGTGCCAAGCTTAAGAGCAAAGACAAGCCAATGAAGAGGACCATGCTGACTCGTGATGCTTGTGCCAACTCATGATAGAAGCCAACCATGCCGACTCATAATACCTGTGCCGACTCATGACAGACAGGGCGGTTACTGTACCCTTTAAAGGCACCCTTTCATTTTGACACCTTTTTCAAAGGGGCACTTCTTATGACACCTTGGAGCTTATAAATGCTTAGATTTAGCTTTATTTTAGGGGAAGATACTATTGTATTAGATAGGAAAAACTTACTTAAAATCCTTGTAAACACCTTATTAGAATTAAGTACTTGGTTTGTATTAAGTGTCCTTCCAAAAGGCACTTCAAGTTCAAGAATTGTGCAAGTAATTTCCTAAAGAATAAAGGAGTTTTCATTTATCAATCTTTCTTCCTTTCTTCTATTTTTATTTTGCTATTCAATAATGAATGCTTGCATTATTTTTATATTATATTTTACCATGTACTTAGGCGAATAAGTTGTTAAAATTGCAATGATGAATTAATTTTATGAACTACATTCTTAATATGCATGAGTGATTTAGTTTCAATTGAGTCCTACATTGTGTTATGTATGCTTGATCACCATATATAACTTGTTAATCATTTTGTTCACAATTAGGGCATTTTGGTGGAAATGCAATTGAAATTACTCAAAGGATAGGAAAGTACTTGGAGACAAGAAATCCACTTTGAGGGGTTAAAGAATTGGCATGGAACTTAATGGTTTTTGTTTATCTCTACAATGTCATGAGAGTGCTTGTAGATTCTAAATGAAAAAACCCTTAATTGACAACGAGAGTTGCTTTTAAGGAATGTTGTGGTCATATTCTCTAGTCATTGCATGTATTTATATGTTGTTAGCTTTTATAGTTCAAGATTAATTCTGAATTGTAATTCTAATATTCATTGTCTGTTGTTATGAAAGTAATAATAAAACTTTAGTATTTTAGATTAGATAGTATAAATCAAAATCCTTTTGTTTATTGTTTGCCTATCCATCTTAGTAATTACTCGATTAATATAAAATTTCTCCAAATTTCCTAGAGTTCGATACCCTACTCACTCTATACTTAGTCTTAGAGACTAGGGTATTAAATTTGACCCACATTAGTGTTGAAGATTCCTTCCTTAGGCCTCCTTCTCCTCCATGCTGTCCTCCATGACCTTTATTCCTATGCTTCCCCTTATGGTCTCGTTCATCTCTCTCCGCCTTATACCTTTTCTCCATTATCTTAGCCTTATCTATCAGCTTATCCAAGGTTGGAAATTTTGTTGCTGCTAACGAGTTGAATAGAGGCAAGATCAATCCTCTTAGGAAGTGATTAATACGGCTAGCTTCAGTAGGAATGATATTCATAGCAAATCGACTGAGTTGATTGAACTCTTTGGTGTACTCTGATATCATCATTATAGGTTTTTGCTTTAGCTGCTCGAACTGCAGTTGCCTATCTTGCCTTTCACCTTTAGGCAAGAACTTATCCATTAATTCTTGTTTGAACTCTACCCACATGGGTGGGTCTACTCCATAAAATTGCTTCTCGATGTTTCTCTCATACCAGTACCAAGCTTCCTTCTTGAGTTAAAGTCCTACCAACTCAATCACTCAGGCATCTGAGCAAGATAAATGATGGACTCACTTATCCATCTCATCCAAAAATTCATGTGGGTCATCACCCTCCTCACCATAGAAGGTAGGCAGTTGCAGTTTCTTGAACTCTACTATGGTCATCTCTTCGTCCAGTAACTGCTTCCTCTCTCTCCGAGTAGGTGCCACTATCATAGGTGGTGGAACTCCATTCTTTTCTTGAGTTGGTAGCACTTCCTGCTTTTGAGCTCGTAGCTCGTCCAATTCCTTGCATAAGTCTCTCATTTCCTTATGTATGGCATGCACCTCTTACGAAGATGCTTGCTCACTAGAGCCCATAGTCAGTGCCCTCAAGTTGGATCTTTCTCTTGACTGTACAGGTGCAGAGGTAGCATTTGATGCAGTGTCTGATATGACATCATCTTTGCCCTGATAGGGTAGGTAGCTGTGCGTATTTTTGGGAGGCATTCTGCTTATCACGATAAGGGAATTTAGTACTAATCCCATATTCTAACCCATTTAACCCCACTATTGTACTAGCATAATCATCATGCATTTATCATATCACATTACTAAGCACATGTCATATATACATCACATATCACATAGTTTAGCACATATCACATATCACGTAGTCTTGCACATATCATATATCACAATCAAATAGCATATATCTCACAATATCAAAATAACATCCTATCATGGTAAGTCAATCATATCCTAGCAATAAAAGAAATCATCTCATACAAAGCAACTAGGCAATCAAAGGGAATATCATTCATATCATATAAAGTACTATGTCATTATGTCAATCATCACTAACTACTCATCCTAGATCACATGTGTCCTCCACTAGGGCAATTAAGAGTGATATGGCCATTGTAGCCACATCGGTAACAAAAAAGATCTCTATTTGGTTGGCGACTAGTCGAAGACAAAAACCTCACTGGTGAGTAGTCTCCCCCATGCTCATCAATCCCTACCCTGAGCTGCTCCACATCCTCTCTCAAGGCATGAACCAAAAGCCTAAGATGTCAGTTTTCCTCCTTCAAGTATGAGTAGTCATCCTCAAATTTCTAGATTTTACTATAAATCCAATCAGGATCTAGGCACTCCTCAAGGTCCTCCTCTTCATCAAGGGTCTCCTCTCTTGTAGGGCAAATCACAGATATGACTTTTTCAAACATCTCTAGCCAAGTCCTCTTGTAAGTCACATGGGGTGCTCTAGGTCGTGGTCCTTGAGCAGGGGTAATCTTCTTAGTCATCTGCCAAAAGAATCATAAGGCAAGCAAACAATAACAAGGATTACTAAAACCTACTAGGATTTCACAGAACTATGCTAATGATAGACTGCAAATGACATGACAGAAAAATTCCTATGCTTTAGGATTATACTTATTCAACTCGATACATAGACAAGTCTAAACTAGACTTTTAAAAACTACAGCTCTGATACTAACTTTATTGCATCCCAACTTTAGAGATATGACGGTTCTAGAACACAGGGAGACATAAGGTCACCCACACCCATAGAACCCACTTACACATATACAATCATGCCTAGGATCATACCAAACCTTATACAATAACTATTTAAAGCATTATATGAAAATCTTTAATTGTAGAAGACAATAATTAGATGCTTCACATATAATCCATAAGGAAATAATATTCATAATCCACTTGGAAACTTAAAAAGTAATAACATCTCAAAATAAACATAAAAAATAAATATTCCTAAAGCATCTAATGACAACACTTCATAGCATGGTATTATTAATGACTTTGACAAGGAATCTCCAAGCAAAGTAGAATGCTTGAGCCATCACCTTACCTCCTCACATTTGTTCACCTGGAACCACACAAAGAAAAAGGGGTGAGATATATGATCTCAATGGGTAAACGATAAAGCACATACATTAGCACATTCCTTTGAAAAGGAAACTCATAGCTTATACACATAGTTCATGATTTTCAATTCATGAATCAAGTTGCAATTTAACAAGGGTTCAATTTAATAAGTTTGCAGAAATTACACTTATAACACATAGAGAGTGGAGGCTATTGCTCTACCACTTGAACACATAGAGGAGAGGTGGTCTTAAACCAAATTCCAACTCCTATCATATAGAAGGCGTGAAGCTGATCAAGCCCCACAGCTAGAATCGCCCCTTTCTACCTGAGGTGGATACACTATTCTTATCCATCAGGTTAAGACAATGTGCATAGGTTATGATGATTACCTATATTGGCACGAGGACTTTTGCATAAAGAGTTAAAGGTACCATAGCAAGAGCTAATGGCATTCACATATAACAATAACATTTAAGGCATTAATAACATGTATCATAATAACAATGGCAATTTAACTTTGAGCAAAAGATACAAAAATAGTGTAGTTCCAGAAAGAATATAAGGTAGGGTAATAATCATAAGGAATTATCATTGCATAAACCAAAAATGGTTTTTAGACCAATTGCCCTTTGGCAGCCCACTTTACAAAAAAATCACCTAGTCATATTTGAGCATAAGATGAACTTGGGTTTCAAGATCTCAAGGTTCACATAACATGATATCACATATTTGTAACATAATATAATGTTACTCACACTTGAAATAAGATTACAGTGTTTACTCACACTTGTGGCATGAATAAAGGGTTTACTCACACTTGTAGAATGAATATAATGTTTACTCACCTTATGGTTCCTTAGCTCCTAGTACACGTAGCCCTTTTAAACCTCTAAAGCTCCTCAAGCTCTAACATAATATTTAATTCAATACTTAGTATTTATTTAATCATGATGCTATCCTATCCCATATCTATCCCATGCACATATAACATTGACATAGAATTGCACAAATAAGTGTATTCATCATTTGCACATAATAGGCTGATTTTAAAAGTCTTGCACACTTAGGCCCATATGAAAACACATTATAACTTATGTCAATACCTTCTAAGGTCAACACAATATCATTATCTTAATATCAATTCACTTTAACAATCATTTTAGTAAACTTAACACTTCCATACATGTCAACTTATCAATAGCCTTTCAAGTGTCATGCTTAACTCTTATGACCTATTCATTCAATCAATCTATTCATCAATTCAAGAACATTAATTCATTATCAAGTCATCATAATATCTATTTCCATATTTCTCAATCACATTCACATTCTAATCACAACATAAGATTAAGATACCTTAAGTATACCAAAGTGCCTCTATGCTTGTCTAATGTCTTCTCTTCAACCAACATGCAATTTATCCTTTTATCATACATACATATATGTCAATAATCATTAAAATAAATTGCATAAGAATTATAGATATTGGGATAAAAATCCCATGGCAGGTCGAATGCTCTATTAAAGGGAAAACTGAATTTTCTCACTTTTCGCACTTTTCGTCTATTACAGTAATATGTAAAAACTTGGTTTGAATCAAGATTTTTCATGTAAACACAACAAAAATCATTTTAGAACATTGATCTACATGAATTGGCAGCAATAGGTATGTCTCATACATGAAAATTCAAATTTTGGATTTTAGGATGCAAAACCATGAGTTTTCTTGTTTTTGGTATTTTCTAGTCATTACAGTAATATGTAAACAGATGGTTTAAACCATTATTTCTCATTCAATCATAGAAAATATTAGTTTGTGACATCCTCATGTGTGAATCAGCAGCCATTGATCATAATTATGCATGAAAATTCCAAGTTTCAAGTTTTAGGGTGAAAATCATGAGTTTTTGCGCTTTCTACGCTTTCCGTTCATTACAGCAATATATAAACACATTAGTTAAATCATTATTTTTCATCCAAACAAAATAAATATCAGTTTAAAATATTTAACATCACAAATCAGTAGCCATTGAGTTGTCAAATCATAAAATCTTCCAACTTTCAAGTTCTAGAGCGAAAACCTTGAATTTCCTTTTTTTTTTTTTTTAAATTTTCGGTCATTATAATAATATGCAGAAATATTATTTAGTTCAATATTTTTTATCTAAACACATCAAAAATCAGTTTAAAATTCAATGATGTGGAAATCACCCCCCCTTGGTATGATTTATGCATAAAATTTTTAATTTTGAGTCACAGGATTCACTTTAGGAGAAATCGCGTAGAAAGATTTGTGTTTACGGTAGAGGATTAGATTTCTCTTTCAAAAATTCATCCAAAATGAATTAAATATGTAAAAATCAATAAAAAAAACCAGTTCAAAATAATTTTCTCAAAATTTATTTCATAGAAATCAGTTAAGGAATCGAAAGAGAAGAAAAACTTATGAATATGGGCGAGAAATTGCAAAGGTGAAAGGTATTTTCTTAATTTTAGAAAAGAGACTTGTTTGAGAGAGTTTTTCTGTTAGAATACAGAAAAATAGAGTGGTGACTTCTGAAAATAGAGTGTTGGCCAAAATTTTGACGTTTAAAGGTAGGGTTTTGGGCAATTTCCTCTAATACCCTTAATGAGCTAGGTTATGAGGGTTTTTGGATGGTGGGCTTTAGGTATTTGGGTTTTTTATTTAATTTAGGGCTGATTATAGGTAATTAAAATAATTATATTTTTCTTATTATTTTCTGTAAAATTTCCTCCAAAACATTTATTTTAAAAATTATTTTAAAATACACATAAAATTATTTTATGCTTAAAAATTGCCTTTATGCATAAAAATTCATTTTATTTAAATAAATTATTTTATGCTAATACACTTCATGTAAATCATTTATTTCATAATAATAACTTATATTATGCATATTAAAATTAATTTAACATGCCACATACTCATTAATCACATAACATATAAATTTCCATAAAGCACACACTTAGCCCTAATTAATTCTAAGTCAAGCAAATTGTCACAAAAATTTTTAGGGTAGGTATGGGTTGTTAAAAACACTCTCCTTAATTTTTAGATATTTTATTTTACTTTTCTCCATGCATTTGTCCTGTGCTCATGCATTAACCATGATATTATGATTGTCATTTAATACAAGTCATCCATGAAATTAATTTTCAAAGTCAAAATTAAACTTAAGAACCAAATTTAGATTATTTAGCTAAAAACCTAGTCCTTGAGCTCAACTTGATTAAAGGCTAGTGATTTTAATTAGTTAACTAAAATTAATGAATTGGAATCATGAATGGGTCAATTTTTACATTTTAAAAAATAAATTAAGGATCCTAAAATCATTTTCAAAATCAATTTTCCAAATGATAACCATTCCAATTACGAGCACTGAAATTCATTCTACGACCTTCTTAAAAATTGATCAGCCTTTCCTTAAGGCAAAACTTTCCCTGAATGAGGGAGAGGCATTAAAGCGATGTCTCACAATTGCACCTCTAAAAGGATTAGAAGATACGTCACGAGTTGGATGATTTCGCTATCAGCAAGTAGACCTAAGAAAGATTGCCCACTCAATGCTACTTTCTATCCTATGTTTTCCTAAGAAACTAGGTTTTTTGGACAAGGAGCCCAATATAGTGATGCATAAAAAGCTATTTCATATTGAAAGCAAAACTTTGTTTTGTTTACCAAAAGTAGTCCACTTTTGTCTTTTATTTGAAAAAGATTTTGAAGTCCCCAGTGGAGTCACCAATTATGAAGCCCTACTTGAACATCGGTCTAATATGCTAAGGGATCAAAATGCTCCTTAGAAGAAACATCATGATTGGAACTTGCTATAAGAAACATCATGATTGGAACTTGCTATAAGTTCAGAAAATTGTATTTTGTAAATTGTAATTTGCAAAAAGGGTTGCCATTTTAATTTTATTTTATTTGAGAAAATTGAAGGAAAAATCCAATTTGATTGACTCTACAATTGTACAATTCATCCCAAGGAAAAACACTAATCCTCAAGTGATCAGAGGGGGCTAGAAGAGCAGTTTTAGTTTAAAAAATTTAAGAAAAAATCTATTTCTTTATTTTGGCCTAAATACAAAACATCTTTTGTAAAAAAAAAAAAATTATATATGCATGAATAGATATAGCATGATGTAGGAAACAAATATTATTTGTATAATGCATGGAAAATATTAAGCAATGGCAATAATAAAGCGAAATAAAAGAAATCTACTTAAAACCATTACAAATAAAAATGGTAAAATAAGGGGATCTTTCCTCTAACTCTTATGCGATTCTAGGAAAGACACATATTCTCCAAAGCTAATCTAAACAACTAAAGTAGGTAATAATAACAATCTAACCAATTGTAATAAAGAAAGTAAACAATAATAGAAAAGCAAATTAAATTTTTGATTTTTATTTAAGAAAAAACAATTTTAGCCCTAACTATATGAAGAAAGTTATAGAAAGAAGAAGTTATTAATTTTAGTGGAGTTAATGCCCTAGAGAAGGCATGCCTACATATCCCTCTAAAAGGGAATCAAATTCCATGCAGTTTTTCCTTCTTGAGAAGGAGGGTTTTTAAGCCATAGCATTTGTTATCATGGTTTCATAGATTTAGCAGTTTAGAGATTTGTTAATTATATCAGGTTTTAATTAATAAAAAATTAAATCTTTTCATATTTAGATCTTAAAGAAAGGTAGAAGACAGAAAATTTGAACATTAAATCAGAATTGAAAAGGAAAAAGGAAAGAACTTTACCTTTGGTTTTCGACGAAGAGAAACGTATGGAACAAGCTTGGCACTGAATCTAAGTTCCACCTTGGCTTCTAATTCTAAGAAAACATGCAATTACTCTTAAAAATATTTTAATCAAATTAACTAAGTAATAAGGACTTATATAACTTTTAGTTCATTATATTCAAATATCAAGATTTCATAAAATATTATTTCCATTTACTAGGTAAAATCATTTTAATTATAATTATATATATATATATATAACAACCCACACCCACCCTAGGAGTTTTCATGACCAATTACTTGAATTTAGGGTTATTATAGCAAAATATATGTTTTTATGAAAATATATATATATATATATATATATATATATATATATATATATATATATATATATATATATATATATATATATATATATATATATATATATATATATATATATATATATAACAACCCACACCCACCCTAGGAGTTTTCATGACCAATTACTTGAATTTAGGGTTATTATAGCAAAATATGTGTTTTTATGAAAAATTTCATGTGTGATGTGATTGATGAGTATGTAGCATGTTAGATTAGTTCTAATGTGCATAATATGAATTATGATTATTATGAAATAAATGATTTATATGAAGTGCATTAGCATGAAATAATTTATTTTACATAAAATGAATTTTCATGCAAAAAGCGATTTTTAAGCATAAAATAATTTTACGAGTATTTTTAAAATGTTTTTTAAATAAATATTTTGGGGGAATTTTAATGAAAATAATAAGAAAAATATTTTATTTTAATTACCTATAATCAACCCCAAAATTAAATAAAAAGTCCAAATACCTAAAAGCCCACTATACCAAAACACTCTTAACCTAGTTTATTAAGGGTAATCTTAGAAATTGCCCAAAATCCTAATTATTTATATCAAAAATTCAGCCAGCCCTTGTATCCAGCAGCCACCATTCTGTTATTTTATTATTTTGGCAGAAAAATTCTCTAAAAAATAATCTCTCTACTGAAATTCAAAAAAAACCTTCAAACTTTGTGATTTCTTGATCGTATTCATAAGTTTTTCTCTCCTTTCAATTTATTATTGGATTTCTATGAAACTAATCATGGAAAAATTATTTTGAACTGAATATTTACTGATTTTTATTGATTAAATTTGGCCTATGTGAGTTTTTCGAAGAGAAAATGATTTTTTTACCGAAAACACCAACCTCTCTACGCGATTTCTCCAAAGATGAATCCTACAACTTAAAATTGAAATTTTCATGCATAAACTCAAGGGGGGGCTGCTGATTTTTACATGCTTGTGTTCTAAATGGATTTTTGATGTGTTTAGATGAAAAATATCAAATTAAATCATATTTTTGCATATTACTTTAATGATCAAAAAGTTTCAGAAAACAAGGAAATTCATGGTTTTCGTCCTAGAACTTAAAAGTTAGAAATTTTCATATGTATGAACCTTAGGGGCTGCTGATTTGTGTGGGTTTTCATCCTAAAGTGATTTTTGTCATGACTGAATGAAAAATAATGGTTTAAAGCATGTATTTACATATTACTATAATGACCAAAAACAAGATAGGAGCATGGTTTTCATCCTAAAACATAAAGTTGGAAAATTTTCATGCATATGGACATCTATGGCTGCCAATTTATAGGCATTCATGTTCTAAAATGATTTTTATTTTGATTACATGAAAAATCTTGGTTTAATCCATGTTTTTTCATATTACTGTAATGAATGGAAAGTATGAAAAGTAAGAAAAATTCAGGTTTTCTCTTTGATAGTGCATTTGGCCATTGTTGAGATTTTTATCCCAATGTCTATAATTTTTATATAGTGTATTTTAATGATTCTTGACATCTATAAGTGAATGATAAATGGTTAAATTATATGTTGGTTGAAGGAATGACTCTAAACAAGGCTAGAGGCAATTTGCTATACTTAAGGTATCTTAATTTTATGTTTTAATTAGAATGTGAATGTGATTGGGTAATATGGAAATAGGTTTCATGATGAGTTAATAATAAATTAATGATCTTGAATTGATGAAGAGATTGATTGAATGAATTGGTCATAAGAGATAGGCATGACACTTGAAAGGCTATTGAAAAGTTGACACGTATGGAAGTGTTAAGTATACTAAGATGATTGTTAAAGTAAACTAATATTAAGATCATGACATTGTGTTTGACTTGAGAAAAGTATTGGCATGAAATATAATGTGTTTTCATGTAAGTCTATAAAGGCTAAATGGGCAAGACTTTTAAAGTTAATATGTTATATGCAAGTGATGAGTGCACATTTATGTGCAACTCTAAGTGTATGCGAATGTTATATGTGAATGGGGTAGTTATAGGATATCATGATGAATAAATATATACTAAGTATTGAATTAAATATGATGTTAGACCTTGAGGAGTTTTAGAGGTTCAAGGGCTACGAGTACTAGGAGCAAAGGAATTACATGGTGAGTAAACATTATTCTATTATTATGAGTACAAGCTATCATAATTATGTTATATGAACCTTTGAGATTTTTGAAACCCAAGTTCACTTCCATTTTAAATTTGACTATGTAATTTCTTTGTTAAGCTTAGGTTGCCAAAGGACAATTGGTCCAAAACCAATAATGTTTATTCAATGATAAGAAAACCTTTTGTAATTGTACCTTACTTTCTTTCTGGAATCATACTCTTATCTTATCTTATCTTATCTCTTGTCATGTCTTCTATGTATACGAGTGAATTGAGCAAGAGTCTTCACTCACAAGTAAATTTGAGTGAATTAAGCAAGAGTCTTCACTCACAAGTAAATTCGAGTGAATTAAGCAAGAGTTTTCACTCACGAGTGAATTGAGCAAGAGTATTTACTCATAAGTAAATTCGAGTGAATTGAGCAAAAGTCTTCACTTATAAGTAATAAGTGTAATTTCTACAACCCTTACTAAATTGCAAACTTTCGTTCATAAATTATAAAACATGAACTATGTGTTATAAGTTATGGGTTTCCTTCTTAAGAAAGGATATATGTTATTGTATGTGCCATATTGTTTATTCATTGAGATCATCCATCTCATCCTTTTCCTTGTTTGGTTCCAAGTAAGTAGTATGAAGAGATAAGGTGATGGCTCAAGCATCCTATCTCACTTGGGGAATTCCTTGTCCAAGTTAACTAGTTTAATGTGTCATAAAGAGTTATTTTTAGACGCTCTAGGAGTATTTATTTTTGGATGTTTATTTTAAAATGTTATTTATTGAGGCTTTAATGGGATTCTAAATATTATTTTCTTATGGATTGTATTTGAAGCATATTTTTATTATTCTTCTGCAATTAAAGATTTTCTTATAAATGGCTTTAATTGGGTTAATGTATGAGGTTTTGGTTTGATCCTAGAGAGTATTTGTATATGTATAAGTGGGTTCTATAGATGTTGGTGACCTTATGTCTCTCCATATTCTAGGATCGTCATATCTCCGAAAATGGGACGTGACATATATATATTAAGAAAACATGCAATAACTTATAAAAATATTTTAATCAAATTAACTAAGTAATAAGGACTTATATAACTTTTATATTCAAATATCAAGATTTCATAAAATATTATTTCCATTTACTAGGTAAAATTGTTTTAACTAAATTTAACCTACTAATAGTCAATTATATAATTATCTATTACTAATTAACCATATAATTAAACTAATAATTAACTACTTAAGTGTAAAAAAATTACCAATATTATAATCTCATCATAATTAATTTCATACCATTCTTAACAATTCTAATTTGCCCATTTAATGTTAAAACAAGAAACATAAACAGGCACTACTTTTTGCTTACTAAACTCATTTCTCATAAATGTACATTGGAATCAGAACGTATGTACAAAATGCAGATTACTGCCTATTTGAAGTTGCAGTAGCACGTGAAGTTCACTTGCTGGTGACTAGTCAATGATGCATCGGCAATTGTAGATGAGAGCTCCAATCACTGTATATTGTAGATCACAAGCCATTAATTTCAACACTTAAAATAAAGAAGAAGAAATAAAATAGGATGAAGAATTGTATATTGTTGTGTCTTTGATACAATGAAGTAATACCTATTTATATACATAAAAGTGTGAAGGAAAAAGGAAAATAGTAGCCTAATTAGGAACCCAAAATATATACAAATTAGGAACCTAAAATTAAATCTTAATTAGGAACCTAACATCCCCCCTCAAACTCAAGGTGGTAAAGTATTGAACAGCTTGAGTTTGGAAATAAGATCACGAAAATGAGGAGCATAATGAGCTTTGGTGAAGATATCAACAAGCTGTTCTTGGGAAGAGACAGGAACAAGATGAAGTGTGTTGTGTTGAACATGATGATGCACAAAGTGGCAATCAATCTCAATGTGTTTTGTGTAATCATGAAAAATATCATTATGAGCAATCTGAATAGCACTGCGATTATCACAATGAAGAGGAGTAGCAGATGAAAATGGAATGCCCAAACTATGAAGTAACCAGTGAAGCCATAAAAGTTCAGAAGTAGTATCAGTAAGAGCTTGATATTCAGCTTCTGTGCTGGAGCGAGAGTCAACAGTTTGCTTCTTACTATGCCAAGAGATAAGCGAAGTGCCAAGTAAGAAGTAATAACCAGTGGTAGACCATCGATCTGTGGGATCACTAGCCCAATCAGCATCAGAATATCCTTGTAACTGAAGAGATGAGGAGCTGGAATAATGAAGACCATGAAACAAGGTACCCTTAACATAATGAAGAATACGAAAAATAGCAGCATAATGAGTTGTACGAGGAGCTGTCATGTACTGACTAACAACATGAACTGCATAAGTGATGTCAGGTTGAGTAACAGTAAGATAGATAAGACTGCCAACAAGTTGATGATACAAAGTACAATCAGAAAGAGGAGAACCATCAAATGTAGAAAAATGAGCATTTGCCTCAATGGGAGTGTGGGCAATCTTATCATCAGTATGACCTGCACGAGAGATAAGATCAATAGCATACTTGGCCTGAGATAAATAATATCCTATGGAATCAGAAGTAACCTCCAGACCTAAGAAATAACTCAATTTTCCAAGATCCTTCATCTCAAATTAGCGGCTAAGAAAGGTCTTGAGATCATGAATACCTTGAATGTCATCACCAGTAATAATCATGTCATCAACATACAGTAATAACAAAATAGTACCCTACTTAGTCTTTCGAAGAAATAAAGCATGATCATAGGGATTGGATTGGAAGCCAAACTAACAAATAATGGAACTAAATTTGGCAAACCAAGCACGTGGTGCTTGTTTAAGTCCATACAATGCCTTGCGAAGAAGACATACTTTATTTGGTGGATGATCATAACTAGGAGGAGGTTGTATATAGACTTCTTCATTGAGATCCCCATTCAAAAATGCATTTTTAACATCCATCTAAAATAAAGTCCAACACTTAACAGTAGTAATAGCAATGAGGGTGCGGACAAAAGTGATGCGAGCTACAGGAGCAAAAGTCTCTTCATAATCAATCATACCTTAGCTATAAGTCGAGCCTTATATCGTTCTATTGGACCATCAGCCTTAGTCTTGATTTTATAGACCCATTTATAACCCACCACATATTTGTTCGGAGGTAAATCAACCAAGTCCCATGTATGTGTGGAAGTAAGTGCATTGAGTTCTTCTGCCATTGCTTGTTGCCATGAAGGGTTAGTACTAGCCTCACGATAAGTGCAAGGTTCATAAAGAGAAACAATGGTAGAATAACAATGATAATCATGAAGAGTGACATGAGGTTGACTTACACGAGAGGAACGACGAAGTGAAGGATCAAAAGAGGGCTGAATAGTAGACGAAGAAGGTTGAGGATCCACAGAAGGAAGATCATCAGGTATGGGCTGAGGGAGATCTGAGCTATTTGAGCCAATTGAACTTGCAAGAGAATCATCAGGAAATAAAGTGATAGTAGGATCAGTAAAGAATGAAGACGATGATGTGACTTTGAAGGCAGATATGGAAGAAAACATCTTGTGTTCCCAAAATGTGACATGATAGGAAATACAAAGACGCTAAGACAATGGATCCCAACACCGATAACCCTTATGTTCAATGCCATACCCTAAGAAACAACACAATCAAGCTTGAGGTTCTAATTTAGTATACTCATGTGATTGAAGATGAACGAAACAAGCAGATCCAAAAACTCGAAGACTGTGGTACTCGGGACAATGACCATAGAGATGCTCATAAGGAGAAATATTATTAATGACAGGAGAAGGGATACAAATAATTGTAAACTACTGTCAAAATGGCTTCACCCCAGAAAATCTCAAGACATAAAGATGACACAAGAAAAGACCGAACAGTATCTAAAATATGTCTACATTTACATTCTGCATGACCATTCTGTTGGGAAGTACTAGGACATAAACGTTGAACAAGAGTACCATGAGTGGAAAAAAATTGACAAAGTTTAGTGTCTTGATATTCCATAGCATTATATGTATGAGAAACTTTAATATTGAGAGAAAATTGAGTTTTAATCATTATAGCAAATTGCATACATATGTGAGGTAACTCAGATCGATTTTTCATAAGATAAATCCATGTATACCGAGAATAATCATCAACAAATATAATAAAATATATAGAACCACCCATGGTAACATGAGGGGCAGGTCCCCAAATATCAGAATGAACAAGATCAAATGGTGCAGAAGAAACAAAATCATTAATATTAAATGGTAAAGCATGATGTTTGGAAAGTTAATAGGAAACACAATCAAAGTGATCATTTTTAACAGATCCTAAACATCTACTGGAAATCAAAGGGCCTAATCTAGAAGGAGAAATATGACCAAGACGCAAGTGCCAAACACTAGAAGAGGTAACTACCGCAATAATTTGAGAGGGTAGTTAAAGAGAAACAAGCTCAAACAGTCGACCAACCTATGGCCTGTCCCAAGAATCTTGCCTCTCTATGAATCTTGCATAGTACAACCATGACTCAAAAAGGTTATATTAACACCAAGTTCACATAATTGACCAACAGAAATAAGAATAAGAGATAGGTTGAGACATAAAAGGTATTAGGTAATGACAAATGGGAATTTGAAATAGTGCCTATATGTTTAATATGCAAGATGGAATTATCAGCAGTGTGGATGATCGGTGTATGAGTTGGAGTGGAGACAGAACTAAATAATTTAGAGTCAGAAGTCATATGATTGTAATAAGCAGAGTCAAAAAACTAAGAAGTAGATGTACCTGGAGTGACAGAGAGGACAAGGGAAGGAGGAGTACTAGAGGTAGATTGGATCTATTGAAGAATAGCTTAAATATCTTTCAAGGAAAAATGAGGACAAGTATCCTCAAAAGTAGAACCCTCAGTGGTAGCAGCAGTAGTAGAAGTACTCAAGGACAGAGACTGATTATGAGATTTGGTTGAATTACCTTGGATAGAGTTCTTCCATTTAGCTTTAAGTTTTGGACAAGTAGAAATAAGATGCCCTTTTCGTTTGCAATATTTGCAAGATCCCTTGGTAGAAGAAGAGGTGGCAGCAGTAGTTGAAGGAGCAGCAAGAACCACATCTGTAGAAGGGAGAGATCGCTCGGCAATGAGAGTACTAAGTTGAGTTTCCTCGGAAAGTACCTCTCGAATGACTGTGTTAGGTTTAAGGAGTGGACTATGGTGAAGAAGAGCAGCACAAATAGACTCAAACTCAGTACAAAGAGTCATAAGTAAATGCCACATACGCTGACAATCTTGAAGAGTAATATAAAGGGCTGTAGAGGCTGTATCAGGCCAAACAGGATCACAGGCTACCAATTGATCCTATAAAGTCTGTAACTTAGAAATATAACTGTGAATAGTCTGATAAGGCTATTGATGCATACGATGAAGGTGATGATAAAGCTAGAATTGATGAACATCATCAGAAATTGCATAACGCATTTGTAAAAAATCCCAAACATCCTTAGCACAGTCAAAATGGTGAAATTCCAACTTAATATTTGGTTGACAAGTATTTCGAAACCATGTTAAAATCTAATGATTTTTGCTATCCCATTGATCCAATCTTTCAATGAACTTAGTTTCTGTCTCATCATCCTGTTTAGAGGGTTTGGTAATTTCACCAGTAATAATACGCCAAAGGAGTCTCCCTTTTAGAAAACTACACATCTCTTGAGCCCATAAATCATAATTTGAACCATCAAAAATCATAGTAATAGGATGAGTCACAGAAGGAGAATTATCAAAGGCAGCCATGGTAGTAAAAAATAATGCGAAAAAAATGAATACCTAAATCTGAAACTCATAGATAGAGGCTGAATTGAAAAAAATGACCTCAAAAATGAATTCAGGAGGGTGAAAAACCTTGGGAATTGGTCCAGGTTGTAGAAAAAATTAACCAAAATTGAACTAAACCGACGGCCAACTTTTAAAGAGAGAAAACCCAAAGAAAAAAAAAAGATACAAATCCCTAGGATTAAACCAACCTTTTAAAGGTTGTCTCTGATACCAACTTAAAATAAAGAAGAAGAAATAAAATATGATGAAGAATTGTATATTATTGTGTCTTTGATACAATGAAGTAATACATATTTATATACACAAAAATGTGAAGGAAAAAGGAAAATAGTAGCCTAATTAGGAACCTATAATCAAGCATAATTAGGAACCCAAAATATATACAAATTAGGAACCTAAAATTAAATCTTAATTCGGAACCTAACATCAACTACGCTGGCAGTTTCAAATCACTTCATTGTGTTCACCAAAAAATGTTTTAAAAGGCATGGAGGGTCAAATCTTTTCTTTTTGATCCCAATGATGTCAAGCATCCTCCCCAAACGGGATTGGTTTCAAAATGCTCCTGATGCTCCAAGCTTTACAATGGTACTAACTATGTCCATGGCCATGGTAGAAATCGGCTGGAACCATGGAGGAAGCTCTAATCGGTGATAATGATTAAACGAAGCGTGTGCCATCGCTAGCCACTACTCCTCACTATTCTCGACTCTATCATGCTCGTTGGAAGACGAGGGATGAGATGGCAGTGGTGGTGGCGATGGCAATGTCTAAGCATAGTGATCGAAAGTTGAATTTCTAGTGATAGCAACCCTCTCTCTCTCTCTCTCTCTCTCTTAGCTTCTATCTGAAAATTAAGGAGAAAAAGGACAATTCTCAGCCATCTGAATTAGTTACTGATAACCAATCAAATGGTTTGAAAATAACGATAATAATAATAATAATAATAATAATAATAATATTAATAATTATTCTTTAAACTTTACATAACAAAAATTAAAATTAAAATTTTCTTGGTCTAATACTTTTTCTTTTAAAGAATTAAATCAATCGAACCAAATTTTTAATTAGGCATTTTCATCAAACATATTCTATTCATCTCACTACATAGCTTAATGAATTTTTAAATATAAAACATAAATTAAATAATATAAAATTTACAATTATATAAATTTACTTCCATACAAAAATAAGACTTTAATTAACCATTTCATAACAAAATATTTTCTTTACATTAAACACATATATCTTAAAATTTATATTAAACAATAATTAATAATAATATTCAAAATCATAAAATTTGAAATTCAGCCAAAAATAAAAAATTATACACACACACACACACAAATACATCAAATATAATGAAATATTTACTTTCTTTATAAAATAAGATTTTTAAAATAATTGAAAATTCGGGATATTACATTCTTCCCTCTTATGAAAATTTGTCCTTTAATTTTAAAACTACGCTTATACACTAAACATAAGTCTTCTATTTTTCATCAACAATTGATTAAAATAATATTCGTAGCCTCATTGACACATATCAATTTCCTCATCCTACTTATTCTGTAACACCCTGATTTTGAGTTCACTATGATTGTTGAGATTGTAAGGAAAGTGACCATATTAAGGGCAAAAAAGTGTAAATGACAATTGCAAAAAATCAAAATACTGAACGAATATCGGTCCAAAAATCAAGCCCCTAATAGTATGAAATAAGGTCAAGAATATTAGAAGAGTATTAAATGAGATGAATTTGATATAAAAAAAAATTTGAAATGGAGAGTGTAAGAGGGAAAATAGGAAGCTAGGAGTTAATGACATAAAAAGGATATGTGCTCAGAAAATCAAGGCATTTAGAGTGAGTCAAGAAATCTTAACTCTGAAATAGATTTTTATATTTTATTTGGAGAAGTTAAGCAAATATGACATTATTAGAAGTGATGAAACTTAAAAATGAAGTTCGAGTTGAGTATAAAAAATACCTAAGCAAAATCAGTACCCTATGTGCCTAATCGACGAACTTTGGTTTTTGGAATTTCAAAAAATTTTAGTTCATGGAAGATTGATGGGGAAATTGTTAAAAATAATATTAAGGACCTAAATTAATGATTAAAAATATTATTAGATAATAATAGAATAATTAAGTATTGAAAATGGCAATTTTGTAATAATTAATAAAATTGTCATCATTATATGATGACTCACCATCCAACTCATCAATAAATTAAAAGAAAATAAAAATGTCCAGGAAAGTTGCTGCCTCGGCATGGAAATGTGGAGGATGGAGATTTTGTGAAAATTCCAAGTGAATAAAATAAAAAAAAAATAAAGCCTATATAAAATCTTATGACAAGATAAACATCATTTTATGCTTCTAACACATAAAAAGCAGCCTAAGTTGAGAAAGAATAGAGAGTGGACAGCAAAAGGAAGAGGAGAAATGTGAGGGAAAAGAGGAAAGAAGAAAAATCCAAGACAAATCTCAAATCTAGCTCCAACCAAGGTAAGAACAATGTTATACTTGCTAGTTTTGAGTATGATGTGATTATGTTGGTTTGTTTGTTAATTTTGTTAGTCTGATTGATGATAGATGAAGTTGGGAAAGAGAAGAAAATGAAGGAAAGTGTTGATTAGAAAAGGAAGTAGTCATTTGAAGATATATTAGTGAGGAAACATGTAAGATAGAGAGAAAGGAAGGAGATGGCTAGGGGTTGGTAGACAACCAAACTGCTGGAAATTGAGGTTTAATTTTGAGAATACTAGAGTTCGAATTTGACAATACGTAAAACATAAAAATTGAAGCTTGGGATGTGAATTTAGTGGTATAAAAAGAGCTTGATTTAATTCCCAATATGTTGGGAGTTATGGGGGTGAAAATGCATCTAGGTTAGACTATAATTCTAGAATTTGAGACTCAAATTGAGGACCTAGGATGGGATTTGGACTTGACTCAAAATAGATAAAATGAAGATTATGGTATTATTTAAGTGATCAAAAAATTTGCTATAAAATTCTAAGAAGATAGAGAGTTATTAAATAGTTATCAGGGATGTCTCAATAGGAAGGATAGTCAAGATTTTAAGAGATTCAGCCTGAGTTTTGGGAACCTTATGGACAGAAATAATTAAAGATCAACTAATATTTTTGTTCTCTTATAAGTCTAATTTTATTTA
>CANTUT010000460.1:337500-575000 GCA_947687605.1 Reutealis trisperma
GAATTAAGGTTTATCCTACCATCAGTCAATATTATACCTTCATCATAAATGAATACATATAGAGAAAAATTTTCAATCGAGATACTCTAATAATTCAAATTAAACAGAGATGTCAATAATATTTCCATCCTAATATATTTCCCAATAAAAAGATTTTTATCTTGTCAAACATAGCATTATTAAATGAAGAGCTATACAACACATAATTTATTAAATATACTAGTTAAGTAAACAGTTTTAACAATTTATCTCAATAGGTAATTAATAATTGCACAATCATATAAAGGGTTTCATAATCACCATTATGGCCATACTAGCTCAAGATAAATTTAAAGGAAATTCACTTGCCTTTATAATTAATTACATAAGCATACATAAACACAAGGAGACATTGACTACAAATATCATTGAATCATAAGCAAATGAAACTCAAAAGACAAGAGGGAATCCTATACTCTACATGTCATGAAGCTTAGATCATCTAAGACTCTCATGACTTTATTTTACTTAATGTTCCAAGACAGTTATTCTGATACCACTTTTGTCAAGATCCAAACATTGGGCACATGACCGGTACTAGGGAATGGGAAAGCATAAGACTTCTAGAACCCATAATAAGGCTAATGAGACACTGCACAATAAAACCACACTAACCATCATAACAATTTAATGGTGGAAATTGAACCATCCTCCAACTAACCATAATTATACAAAAAAAATTCCCTTAACCAAATCATAATGCGAAGTTCTAAAGTTAAAAATTTAATTTACAATACATGGGATAAATCGCTAAGCAACTATGATGGAGGAAGTGCAGATAAAATTGACTCCATCTAGTTTTGTCGCTAATTAAAAACCTAAAAAAAAATATTGAAAAGGGGTGAGTGTTCTACTCAATGAGAAGATATAATTCAACTTACATGCATGTAATCTATGATCTATGTGGAACATCACATCAATATGATCATCCATTAACATATAAGCGAACATGATGGAAATAATATGTGAATTCAACCCTCATCTAAATCATCATAAATGGGAGCCAACACCCTCCATTAGCTCTCTTAAATTCCAAATATACAGCCATAATGAGACTAGTTCAAGCCTGAACAAACATCATAACATAATCATATATCATATCATCATTATATTACCTATGTTAGTACAAATTGGATCCACTTCATCTCATTCTCATCTTAAGCATAAAGCATAAGGCAACCATATGTAGTAGGACAACAATTGGCATAAGCACACATCATACTTCTAATTCTAATGCAAATAATGAAATTGACAAATATATATCCATATATACATTCAATTTATGCATGAATACAATGCTTTAATGCAATGCTAAATTATATAAATTTACTTCCATACAAAAATAAAATTTTAATTAACCATTTCATAACA
This sequence comes from Reutealis trisperma, assembly GCA_947687605.1. Lineage (NCBI taxonomy): Eukaryota > Viridiplantae > Streptophyta > Magnoliopsida > Malpighiales > Euphorbiaceae > Reutealis > Reutealis trisperma. Next base: position 338,911 of record CANTUT010000460.1, read on the forward strand.
AAATATTTTCTTTACATTAAATACATATATCTTAAAATTTAAATATAAATTATAATTAATAATAATATTCAAAATTATAAAATTTGAAATTTAACCAAAAACACAATTTAGTATATATAATTTTTATATACAAATACATCGAATATAATTAAATATTTACTTTCTTTATAAAATTATATTTTTAAAATAATTAAAAATTTAGGTTATTACACATGATTAGTCTAAATTTGGATGGACCAATCAGATGAATATACATATATAAAAACCCTAATAATAATAATAATAATAAATCAAAATTAATATTTACTTAAAATTTAAAAATGGTAATTTGTTTAATATATGAACTTATCCCAAAAATAATAAATAATAATATTTTCAAAATTATAATAATCCAAAATTTTAATTAAAATTAAAATTTTAAATACGACATAATACATGTAATTAAATAATTATATTTTTGTACAAAAACAAATTTTTTAAATAAATAAAAATTTAGGTTATTAAAGTTACCACCTGAAGACAAGGATGCCCGTGGAGACAAGGACTTAATATTAAAGGCAGTTGTGCAGAAAAATAATGAATCATTGAGGGATTATTTGGCTCACTTCAACTGAGAAGCATTGAAGGTCAGTCAACATGACCAAGCAAGGGCAATATAAGGCTTGGAAAATAGAACTTCTCATACTGACTACCTTAAAGCACTATGTATACATGCTCCTCACACCCTCGAGGATGTAATAGGAATTGCTTAAAAATATGAAGAGCGTAGACAATCCCCAAAGGAGAGGCAAAGTTGAAGAATCAAGTAAAGACAAAAGAGAAGAAAGAAAAAAATGATATGGTAGGAGAAGAGGTGATAGAGGTAGAGGTAATAGAGCATCAACTACCTTCAACCTGAGTAAGCTTACACCCTTGAATGCAAGCCCTGCAAAAGTTTTCACCACATTCAAGGATTAGAACATCTAGGCTTGCCCTAGGCCTATACTTGCTTTGCCTAAAAGAAGAGATAAGAGAAAATACTATCTCTTCCATGATACCCATGGGTATAATATCAACGACTATAGACAATTAATGTAAGAGATAAAGAGGCTAATCAATCAGGACTACCTTGGCCAATTTGTCAAAAGAAATGGTAGACAAAGGAAAACAACCTAAAAAAGGCAAGGCTTAATGGAAACAAAGGAAAACAACTTGGAAGAGTTAATAATGGCTCAGCATGAGTCATTCACTATATTATTGGGGGGCCATATAAAGTGCCTATGAGTAATAATAAGGCGAAGGCCTTGGCATAAAGAAAAGAAAAACCTAAATACATATACTATAGTGGGTCAAAGGTTAAATTAGATAGGCTAGATAAAAATAGCCTTTGCATTCTACATATAAATCCTTAAGTCATTCAGGCTATAGTAAGCAAATATATAGTGAAAAATTCCTAGTAGATGATGGGAGCTCAGTCTACTTGTTAATGGCTAATGCTTACATGAAGATTGGATTCAATGAGAATGATTTATAAGAGGTAAACAATCTAGTTCACACTCTAGATGGAATAAAGGTCCCATCAGCAGGGGTGCCGAAGCTCCTATTCACTATTGGAATCACTCCTGACTGTGTAACAGTGATGGCCACATTTATGGTGGTAAGAGTGACACTAGCTTATAATATTTTGCTTGGTAGAACATTGTTATTTGACCTTGATGTCTTTGCCAATATAAGGCACCTGAGAATGACCATTCCTAAGCCAAGAGGGGGAGAGTTTTGTGTGTACAAGATAGAAGAATGAAATGAGTCTAAGCAGGAGAAGAAAAGAGTGGAGAAGGCTTCAACCTTAGAACAAGGCAAAAAGGTAGCAGTAGTTGAAGTAAAATAGTGACACAAACTAGTTGAGAAGTTAAAGAAATTTCTGGCGAAATAAAAGGAGTAAAAAAATTTCTGGTGATAAATTCCACCTCAAAGGAAGACTAAAAGAGGCAAGCTCACTAATTCTTGAAGGAGAATGTCTCTAGTTTTGCTTAGTCTTCTGCAGAGATAGGGAGTAAGCCTTGAGGTGATAACACACCAATTAAATGTTGATCCTACCTATAAATCAATCAAATAGAAGAAGAGATGCTTTGACCCAAAGTGGCAAGCAGTGATTGAGTAAGAGGTGGAAAAGATATTAAAGGTAGGGTTTATAAGATAAGTCCAGCACCCAAAATGGCTAGCAATTATGGTGCTAGTCAAGAAGGTGAACGAAACTAATAAAATGTGTGTGGATTTTATAAACCTGAATAAGGCATGTCCTAAGGATTCCTTCCTTCTGTCTATGATAGACAAACTAGTAGATTCAACAGTCAGGTATAAGTATCTATCCTCTCATGTTGTGAAGAAGGGATACCATAGGATAAAAATGCATCCAAATGATGAGGAGAAGACCTCATTCACAACAGAGAAGGGGTATTTACTGCTATTTATCAATGCCTTTTAGCCTAAAGAACGTTAGAGCTATATATCAATGCCTTGTGAACAAGATGTTCAAGGCGTAGTTAGGTAAAATCTTTAAGGTGTATATGGATGATATGATAGTAAAAAGGAAAAGCTTTGAAAACCACCTTCGAGTTTTGGCCAAAGTATTAAGGGTGATGAATGAATATGGGATGAAACTCAATCATGAGAAGTGTGTTTTTTTTATCTAATGAGGTAAGTTCCTTAGTTGTATGGTGAGCGAGAAAGGAATAGAGCTCAACCCAGATAAGATGAAGGCTATCTTAGACATGGAAACCCCAAGAAACATCAAAGAAGTGCAAAGATTAACAAGATAGATAGTTGCATTAAATAGGTTCATATCCAATTCAGCTGAGAAATATCTTCCTTTCTTTAAAAAGCTTAGAAAATCTCAAACCTTTGAATGGACAAAAAAGTGTCAAGCTGCATATGAAGAATTGAAAGTTTTTTTAAGTTTAGAGTAGATCCTGAGTAGACCTTTGCGAGATGAAGAAGTTTTAATCTACTCATCTACTTTAAATCAAACCATTAGCTTAGTGTTAATAAAGGAAGAAGGATTAGTTTAAAAGCTTATATACTATTTTAGCAAAGTCCTCCAAGGGCACAGCTTAACTATCTGCCAATATAGAAGCTAGCATATGCCCTACTACTTTTTGCTAGGAAACACAAAGTGTATCTGCAAGCTAACTAAGGGGTAGCGGTTATAGACTAACCATTACAGAAGGTGTTGAATAGACTGGAGATGTCTGAGAGGATGCTATATTAGTTCATAAAGCTTGGGCACTATGGGTTATAGTATAAACCAAGATCAGCGATTGAAATCTAAGAATTGGCATATTTAATTCCTAAGTGTTCTTTTAGCCCTAAGCAAAAACCATAAGAGGAAAATCCTGAGAAAACTATGAAGCAAAGCACCGTTAATATCTGAACTCAACTGGAAATTATTTTTTATGGATGGGATAAGCAGTAAGGAAGGCAGTTGTAAAGGCCTCGTACTAAGAAATGCCAAGGGTTTGTGCTGGAATATGCCCTAGGGCTTGATTTGGAAGCTATAAACAATATCATAGGATATAAGGTAATTATCCAAGGCTTGCTTTTTGTAGATTGCCTTCACTTGGAAGAGCTAAAGGTATATAGTGATTTTCAGCTGGTGGTGAGACATATAAAAAGGGAGATTGAAGGCCAAAGAGGTGAACATGGCCAAATATTTGCAAAAGATGAAGGCCATCCCAAAAAATGAATTGTTGGAGCCATATTTGTAGTGGGTGGAGAATTATTAGGCCAAATAATAATTAATTAATTTGGGCCCATAAGTTTAGGATTTGCAGCCTATGAAAAATAGTATCTAGCAAACTTTTAATATAATAGGTTAAGTTCTTAACAAATTCTAGAGGCTTCTAGAAGAGGAAGTGAGTGGTAAAGTATAGGATGTGGAACTAAAAGAATCAGAGTAAAAATAGCCCACTATGAGGCCTCGACCGAGCACTGGTCCAATCCACCGAGCGAAATCGAAATGCTCTTTTAGAGAAACTCCATGATTGGAACTCGCTGTGAGTTCAAAAATTTTAGTTTTACTATTTGGAATTTGTGAAAGGGAGTCGCCGCTTTAATTTACTTATTTTAATTGGGAAAATTAAAGAAAACCCAAATTGATTGACTCCAAAAAATATTTGATTTATCCCAATAGAAAATGCACTAATCTGCGAGTGACCAAAAAGGGTTTAGGGATCAGGTTTTGGTAATTACACGAATTGAGAAAATGTAATTTTCTTTAGTTTGGCTATAAGTTGCAAAATAACTCTTAAAAAAAAAAGTAATTTTCACGTATGCATGAACAAGAGTAAAAATGATAAATGAAGCAGTTATAGATGATGAAATGACAATTATAAATAAACAAGTAAAATAAATCTTACTTAATTATTACAAATCAAATCGGATGAAATAAGAGGATCTTTCCTCTAGCCCTTATAAGTACTAAAAAAAGCACACATTCATCAACTAAGGTAAAAAAATGAAAATATAGAACTGAAAGTAAAGCATGTTTACAAATAAATAAAAAAATAAAAAGGAAAAATATTATTGAAAAAGATTTTGAAGTTGATGCCTTACAGAATGGCAGCCTGCGTACCCTATTAGATAGGAATCAATCCCACACAGTTCTTCCTTCTTGTGAAGAAGGGATTCTGGAAAAAATGTTAGTTTGTTTATTAATTTAATTATGATCTTTAAATTAATAAGTTTTAGATCTTTTCTGTTTTAGACCTAAAGAGAATTCTAGATCTAAATTTAGAATTTTAAAAATGGAAAGAAGAAAAGAAATTATACTTTTGCTTTCCTTGACCTTCAGATGAATGGAATAAGTTTAGCTTCAGATCTAAACTTCACTTTGGATTCAGGAAACCTGAAGTTGAACCTTAAACAAAATGGTTAGCAAAACATAGTAACAAATGCAAATCAAAAGAATTTGAAATGACAACCTTTTAGTATCAAATTTCAAAGAGAATTTTAACATAAAAAGTAAAGCAATATAGGTAAGTTTTTGCCTTGAAATCAGTCCCAAACACTACAAGAAATTCATGAAATAGCGATGGAATTTAGCAATGGATAGTATTTCATCTCTAATTTATGACAGATCAGCAAGAACCAGCGATAGATTTTAAAAATAATAGAAATAATAAATTAAAAAATATAGCGACAGAATACCAATAGATTAGTAACAAATTATCGACATATCATAAACTAAATAATTTCGTCGCTAAAATTCAGCGCGAAATATTGGCACCACTCCTTAGCAACGGATTTGTGACAATTCAACGACAAAATCAGCAACAGATGATTCTATAGTTATTTTTGTCGCTGAACCAAAAAAAAGATTATCCATTTTATTTTACCTGCAGATTGAATGTATAATAGTAATGGAAATCCATCGCTATTTTTTAAAATCTTTTTTTTATTGGACAGCTAATTAATTAGCTGGGATGACCAGCTGCCTCTCCGTTTCTTTTTCCCATGAGTTTCTCTCTCCAAATTTGCCAAAAACAAAACACAAGTTTTCCCTTTAAATTTCATTAATTTGATGAATATTTAGACAATGGGTTTGATTTAAAAGAGGTCTTAGATGTTGTGGAGCTGCTGGTCCTCCACTGTTTCCCCTCTCTCTCTTGCTTCTAGGTTGTATACCTACTAGATTTTGGTGAAGTCCTGGGCATCTGTTGGTCCTCCACCGTTTCGCCATCTCTCTCTCTCTCACTTCTAGTGGTTTGTGAGTCTCCAATTTGGTGCAGGATCTCTCTTTCTCTCGCTTTTGGTGGTTCATTCATCTCGACTTTGTCACAGATCCAGTTTTATGACTTTTTTTTTCTTAGTATTTGCTTCAAATTTCTGTGATTTTATGTGAAAATCCATGTCAATAACATAAATTTGTAAGCTTTTGTTGGGATTTTGGTCCAATTATGTTATGGGTTTTGTGAGAATATGAATTTGTTTTGACTTTTGTTTTTTTTTAATCCGATTTTGGTTATTTGTTTTGATTTTTGTTTTGTTGGTTGATGGTTGAATTTGATTTTATGAAATAATAGTGGGTTATTTTGTTCTTGAATTTGATTTGAGTAACTGGTTTTGTTCTTGTTGACAGAGGAATCAATTAAGTCCTCCACCATTTCCCCATCTCTCTCTCTTGCTGCTGGTGGTTAAACTTGTCTCTGGTTCATCGCAGGATCTCTCTCTCTCGCTTCTGATGGTTCGTGAATCTCAGCTTTATCATAGATCCAGTTTTGTGACTTATTTTTCTCATACAATTTGCGTATAATTTCTATTCTATTTTTAATAACCTTAATTTTGATAGATTTAATATGCCTTATTCTGTTTTTAATAACCTTAATTTGATAGATTTAATTTGCCTTATTGTGTTAATCTTAGGATTGTAAGCCTTATTTTAGTGTTTGGCAAGAGAGATATCAAAAGAAATAGAAAATGAAATAGGGAATCTCAAATATAGAACTAAAGAAGAGAGGAAAAGAATATGCAACATAGACAGGAGAGAGTTGTGAGAGATCTAAAATTTATTTATGTTATTATTCTCCAATACCTGATTATGTTAATCAATTTTTGCTAATATTAGAATTCAGGAACAAGCCTAACTGCCTGTAAAAAAAAAAAAAAAAACAACATTAGCTTACAAAATAATAAAAAATTAAGCTAAATCTCATTACTTGAACAAAAATTAAGCTAACTACACCAGCAACAATATGTCTATAAGTAATGTAAACATGAGGATTCATCCTATGATTAAAGGAAGCTTCAGTAATGAAATAGAGAAAAGTATAACCAGTTTGTGTAAGAACCATAAGCAGGTGTGGCTTGAACTTTCTATAATGGTGTCCAATAGTGTAAATGCATTCAATACCATTTCAATTTTATTTAGCTAGCTCTCATCTTAATTCACTCTTTCCTTTATTTCTTCATAACCTGTCCATTGATATAAAAGATAATTAATGGATGAGAATTGGGTTTTGATATTCCCATGGCAGGTTGCTATAATATCATGTTCTAGATGATGATGATCAAATTCCCTTTGATAAACTGTTGATTCCCTTATTCGATGTTTTGCTAAATATGTAGGGAAGCAAAGGTATAGAATATCTGTAGCATGGTTGTTCCATTCTTGAATTATCAGTTGATATTAATATTCTCTGAATATTATTAATTAACAAACACCTCTTTTAAAACAAAAAAAAATAATTGTCTAGGATCATCCATCACACATTACTGATTTTCTGTATTTCATACTTCCTGCACTATTATTTATATTTACGTTACTACAATTTTACCTTTAAATTATTTAAAAATGGCTTATATATATATAATAGACCACCACCCAAATTCATATATATGTTATAGTTATCATGTAATTACTAATTCACAATCCTAAAACTATCAAGAATTTAAGAGTTCGAGTTTAAAACCACCTCCAAATATGCCCACAAAAATCCACTTTTATGATCACTAATCAGTAACCTATAATTGAAGATTAAAGGAGAAAATAAATCACAATCAAGTAAAAGAAAAGGCAATAAATTTATTTTTTTTTCATGCTTCTCGATTAACATGATTATATTGTAGTATGCATTAAGATCTTCAATTAGACCAGAAAAATAGAAATCCCAACCTATAAGATTACAATTACCTACGATGTTGACAAAAGTTGCTACAGCTTGGCTATCCTGCATCCATTTTTCTATAATTCCATTTTGAACCATCAATTCAACATCCTCTGGACTGTTGATAATTACATCCGTGATAAAAATATAGTCACTAAGATAATTATTAGAGCCATGGCACTGCTCAAAAGCCTAGATGTTTCTAAATAAAATCTTAGTTACATAAGTTATTTTCCATTTTGGAATTTCCAAAATACCATTCTTGAATTATATGTCAAGTAAGCATTCACTTGAACCTGATTTGAATTTCACTCCTACTTAGTGGTGATGTGTAACAGTAGGTATAGAAAGACTATTGTATTTCTTCTTTGGATTTGGCTTTAACGACAACAGATAAATTCTTAGCAAATCAACAAGATGCTGCACTGGAAAGCTAGTCTTCACCAATGATAAATTATTATAATTAAAGTTTACTAGTCTTGCCATTGTTAGAAAGGTTTGAAAAAGTTCAATCATAGAAAGTCCTTCATGATTAATTCATTATTGTATTTAGTTCAAATTTTAATTTTAATTTTTTTTTACATTTCATTTTAGGTGAATTTAAATTTAATTAGAACTTTAAAATGATGCTGAAAATTTTTAACTTTAAATTATTGAGAAAAAAAGAAAAAATAAAAAGGTCATGGGGAGTTTTGAGCTCTAGCCAAAGGGGTGATATTTAAAGGAAAATGTTTGACAAAATATATATAGTATATTTTTTTTTATACTACATCAATATGGAAAATGTTTGACAAAATTAATATTCATATAATTAGTCTCATCACTAATTATCTTTAATGTGGTGATATTGAAATTATTTTAAAAATTACAACATGAAACTATACCGATTGTTCCTCTCTTTTTAAGATATTGAATTTCAAAGAAAAAGTTCTTTCTCATTTTCATTTGTTTAACTAGAAGGAATGATTCAACAAGTATAAATTTGATGAGCATTTCATGAGTGAGAAAAACTATACAACTATCAAAGAGTTATAGCCTTCTGTGGAAATTTATATATACATATATACACATAGACACATCATCATCATCAATTAATTTTGATTTAGTAGTATTATTAGAACTATGTGATTTAGAAGTCAATATAGACACATACATGCAGACATTTACTCGCTCATTTGATATTATTTACGTATTTAATATTTAAAGTTAAAATAGAATTATTTATTGTTCACTTCTATTATGAGCAACTTTTTAATTTTATTAATTTGGTCCCTTTGAACGTTATTGTTACTTGTCAATATAGAGTTGTAAAATGGGCTATAAGGCACGTCCCATATAATACAATAGATTTTATTGTATTTTATGCAGTGGACCATCATATATATATATGGGAGATGCTACCGAATTTTCTCTTGCATCTATGAAAATTAGATAGTTTAGTAAACCTTAGATAACCGTTTAGTGTCATTCTCACCGTGATAGTGAGATGTCACTGAATTGTCCAATGTGGATAGTTTGAAAAATATCATCCTTTTCAATTAGGTAACATATTTAATCATAAAGTTGTCATTGAAATTTAAACAGTATGACCTATACGTTCTCAGGTGCACAGTGAGGTGGAAATAAATATTTTATTTGTGCGTATTTCAATTAGTGCACTTCGAGAACTATAGGGACATGCTGTCGAAATTTCGACAGCTTTATGATTAAAATCATGTACCATTAATTGATTGCATAGGAATGGTTTTCTAAATGGTTAGGTTCTTACCTTTTAAGAAAGGAGATATAAGGATTAATAAAAGATTTAGGTTAAGTGTGAGGATTTATGTTTAGAGCTACAAAAATTTATGGTTATTATGTTTTGCTAGTGGATTGTAATAAGTTGATATTTCACGTTCTTAATATTCTACACCTACAGGAGTGCAAGATGACTTCAAATCAATAATGGATGCATGTTAAAACAATTGATGGGTATTTAAATCCTAATTTTATGGAAGGGGTGGATCAATTTATTAAGTTTGTCTGTAGCCAACTTGGATATAAGCAAGGAATGCAGATTAAGTGTCCATACAAAAGGACTAAGTGTTAGAACTGCAATTATGAAGATATGGAAGTTGTGAAGCTACATCTTTTGCGACACGGATTTGTTTCAGATTACTATGTATGGAAATTGCATGGTGAAGAAGAAAATGTTAGGACATCTGATAAGATGAACTTTAATTTTGGTATAGGTGAGTCAATCAATCAAACAAATTCGTCATATGCATTTAATAGATTAGTTATGGATGCGGCTGGTCTAGACTTTAATTGGGATGCTAGAGAAGAAGCTCCTAATTCATTAGCTCAAAATTTATATGATATGCTCAGAGCTGCTAACGAAGAGTTGTGGCCAGGATGTGAGAAACACTCAAAGTTATCTGCTGTGGCTCAGTTATTAAACATGAAGTCAGAACACCACTTATGTGAAAGGTGTTATGATGATATGTTATCATTTATCAAAGAGATCCTACCAGTAGATAACATGATGGTTGATAATTTCTATTACACTAAGAAGTTAGTCAAAGGTCTAGGACTTCCAGTGGAGAAAATTGACTATTGTAGTAAAGGTTGCATGATATATTAGAAGAGTGATTTTGATATGCTTAATTGCAAGTTCTATGGTCAACCCAGGTATAAGGCACCTAGATGGGTTCTGCGAAATAAAAGAAAAATGTTGCATATAAGAAGATGTATTACTTTCCTCTAACTCCTAGACTTAAGAGATTATATGCCTCAAAATCCACAGCAAAGTACATGACATGGCATGCCAACCATTATGAGGAAGAAGGCATTATGCGCCATTGTTCATATAGTGAAGCATGGAAGCATTTCAATCAAACTCATTTATCTTTTGCATCTGAGAGTAGAAATGTAAGACTCAGACTATGCACAGATGGATTTCAGCCTTTTGGACAATCGGGACAACAATACTCCTCGTGGCCAGTAATAGTCACCTCGTATAATCTGCCTCCGTGGTTATGTATGAAGGAGGAGTACATGTTCTTTACGATGATTGTTCCATACTCGGATAACCCTACGGACAAGTTAGATGAGTATTTACAACCTTTAATTGAAGAATTGAAGCAGTTGTGGGATGTTGGAGTTTGGACATATGATGTGTCAAATAAGCAAAATTTTCATATGAAAGCTGCTTTGATGTGGACAATAAGCGATTTCCCAGCATATTCGATGTTATCTGGCTAGAGTAATCATGGATGGCTAGCTTATCCTTATTGTCATGATGAAACTAATGCATTCACCATACCTAAAGGTGGAAAGCAATCATGGTTTGACAATCATCATAAGTTCTTACCACTAGATCACTCATTTCATCGTGATAAGACTCATTTTAAAAAGGGAACTACAGTTGACAAGTTAGCACCCCCATTACGGTCTGGACAATAGATCCTTAAGGAAATCAAGAAATTGACTTTGAAAAAGGTTACTGAAGTTGGTGTGAATGATCATAATGCTTGTATTTATAAGAGTTATAGTTAGAGGAAGAGAAGCATCTTTTAGGATTTACCTTATTGGAGTTCCCTTCTCATACGTCACAACTTGGATGTGATGCACATTGAGAAAAATATTTTTGAGAATGTGTTTAACACTGTAATGAATATAGATGGGAAGACTAAGGATAATGCCAAAGCTAAAGCTGATATGAAACTATTGTGTGGGAGACCTGAGCTTGAACAAGATGAAGTAACTCAGTTATATCCAAAGGCATACTACACATTGGACAAAGAGTCAAAAAAAGTCCCATGTGAATAGGTGAAGAGCCTTAGGTTTCTAGATAGATACATGTCTGATATGGGTCAATGTGTTAACATGAGAAAATATAAATTGTTTGGGATGAAAAATCATGATTGTCATGTATTCATGCAGCGACTGTTACCAATTGCTTTTTGTGCATTTCTCCTAAAGAAGGTTTGGGAAGCTATTATAGAATTGAGTTTATTTTTCAAAGATCTTACTTTAACCATGATTCATGTAGAAGACATGGTCAAATTAGAAGAAGAAATTCCAGTCATTCTATGCAAATTAGAGAAGATATTTCCTCCTGGTTTCTTTGACTCTATGGAACATCTTCCAGTTCATTTGCCTTACGAAGTGAAGATTGCAGGTCCAGTTCAATGTAAATGGATGTATCCATTTAAACGGTATGAATATTTTAGGATATTCAACTTATTAATGTTCATCATTTATTCTAGTATTTTAACTTCTATTTCTTTTATATATCTCTATAGTTTCCTTCAACACGTGAAAAGCAATGTTATGAATAAATCTAAGGTTGAAGGTTCTATATGCAATGCATATTTAGTAGAAGAAGCTTCATCCTTTTGCTCCGTTTATTTTGAACCTAAAGTGCACATAAGGGATCGAAATGTGCCACAGAATGATGATGGAGGACAAGTGGAATGAGAAGAAATGGAAGGGAACATTGCAATCTTTACTCATATGAGTCGTCTATATGGAAAAGCAAAAATAAGGCGTTTGACATTAGAGGAATGTAATGCAGCTCGTACATACATTCTGTTGAATTGTGAAGATGTTTCTCCATTTATTGAGTAAGTTAATAGATATAGCTACTTCAATGTCATTCTTATCCCTTATTATCATTTTGTAATTTTATATTTAATTATTTTATTTTCTTCTAAAGGTCTACATTAAGGAATTACGAACCTCTCGACCAACAATCACTGATATAGAGATAGATGACATAAGAACATGAATTTGCTAGTTGGTTTCAATTATATGTGAGTGCTTCTTATTAATCATTTATAGTTATAAATGATACTTATTACAACAATATTGGCTTATTAATTATAACATTTTATATTTTATTTGGTAGGCCAAAAATCCAACAAATGGCATCTCGAACCCTTTCATACAGTCTTTAGCAATGGGTCCTTTATGGACTGTTACTTGTTATCCTATGTACTTTATCAATGGATACAAATTTCACACTGAAGTGCATAGTGATAGACAAGTCACAAATAATAGTGGAGTATGTATTAAAGGACAATCAAGTGATTATTATAGTCGATTGATAAAGTAATGCAATTGGAGTATCCGACACTACCAATCAAGAGGACTGTACTATTCAAATGTGATTGGTTTAATCCAAAGCCAAATGTAGGAATGAAAATACATCAAAAATTTTAACCTTTTTGATATCAATATGAGAAGAAGATTTAATAAATACAAACCATTTATCTTAGCAATGCAAGCAATTCAAGTATATTATGTCCCCTATCCTGGTTGTAAAGTTGTCGATATAGATTGGTGGGCTATGTGCAAGATTAAAGCTAGACCATTTGTCGAGGTAGCCAAATCTCAAATGAACACCCTTTCATCACATGTTTGACCTTTTCAAGAGGATATTATGGATACTAGGGAAGTGTCACTTATGTCTATCAATGAGGATTAATCACTTAATGATCCATTTAGTTCTTGTAATGAATTAGACACTGAAGAGGTTGAAACAGAAGATGAAGCACCAGTAGACTCAGAAACAAAAAGGGAAGCAAAATTTGATGAAGAGTTGAATGATGTTGAAGATAGTGATTCAGATGCATAAGATCTTTTAATAATTTGTTTATCTAATGATATGTTGTAATTCTATTATTGTAATAATATAAAATATTTTGTTTTAACTCTATTATTGTGATAATATAAAATATTTTGTTTTACTTGTATACAATTATCTTGCTTATGTGTGAGTACATAAATGTATAACAAGCAAAATACTCTTTTTTTTTTAATCATTTAATTTCATATGATTCAGGTATGGATAGAGGTCGTGGGAGAGGTAATTTCCTTATTAAGGGGTGTGGCAGAGGTACTGCACCTAGTAGGGGATGTGGTAGAGGTACTACAGATCCAAGTCCATTGCGTCCTCAGCTTCAGTCTTTGACTCCGTCAGTACATCCCTCTATTGATGATCCTTTGAGTTTGCCAGCACTTCCTTCTGGTTCAATAGCACCTCCTTTTATTATGCCTCCTCGACCATTTAATACTGATGCTCCTCCAAGTTATCCGGCAGTAGGCCCTTCACCATCATCATCGTGTATTCCTAATCCTGATGAAACACCTAGTGAGGTAGCACCCACTCCTATAAGAAGTTGTAATGCATCAGCATCAACTTCTGAGGTGGGTCATAGCTCTTCGCAAGGTGCTTCCGCTTATGCACCTATTGAGACTTATGAGAGGAGTCATGATGGAAAGATCATTGTCACTGTTTTAAATTCAAATGAGTTAAGTATAATTTCATTTATAATTTTTTAATACCAATTTCATAAATTTAATATTTTACTAATATTAATATTAATTATTTATAATTTATGTATTATAGCTTATTTCCATCTAGCGAGTGTGCAAAGATGATCACTAAGATCTTCAAGGAGAGAATATATCCAAAAGGCTATTCTTAGAAGGAAGTGCCAAAGGATGTTGAGGATTATTATTGGGAAGAATTTTAGGTAATTTTTAATAATCAAAACTAATGATTATTGTGATCGATTTGTGTTATGGCAGAAGGGATTATTACTTGGAGGCTCGAGTTGGACAATTTATATGATAAGGTATTATGTTGATGATATTGAAGTGTTTGGGCAATAATTATATTGTTTTTTAAACTGTTAACAGGAGGATAATTCCAGTATATAAGGGAAGTTTTGCCAAAATTTCTATAGATTTTTAACATTTGTATATGTAATTATGCTAAATTTTGTGTTAATTGATCTAATTATCTTATATATATTTGTTTAAGTTAAACATTAGTAAATCACTTGTATAAATTTCAGTTGTTAATATGAGAAATTTCATATATATAAGGGAGGTTTTTGTCAAAGTTTATATATATATATATATATACTTTTAATTTGATTATTTGGCCATATAAATTTGATTATTTATTAGAAATTTACTTGTAATTTAATAATAAAAACTTATAATTATAATGATAAATTTGTGTTATGGCGGAAGGGGTTATTACTTGGAGGCCCGAGTTGGGCAATTTATATGATAATGTATTATGTTGATGATATTGAAGTGTTTGGGCAATAATTATATTATTTTTTCAATTGTTAATAGGAGGATAAATCTAGTAAATAGGGAAAGTTTTGCCAAAATTTCTATAGATTTTTAACATTTCTATATGTAATTATGCTGAATTTTGTGTTAATTGATCTAATTATCTTATATATATTTGATTAAATTAAACATTAGTAAATCATTTGTATAAATTCCAGTTGTTAATACGAGAAATTTCATATATATTAGGGAGGTTTTTGTCAAAGTTATAAATTTTAATTCCATTTATTAATATGAGAAATTTCATATATATAGGGAAAGTTTTTATCAAAGTTTATATATATATATATATATACATATATATATATATATATATATATATATATATATATATATATATATATATATATATATATATATATATATATATAGTCAATTTTAACACTTTGTTGCAGAAAACTTTGTTTGGGACAAGGCTATAGATTCAAATGTGAAAATTACTTGGAAGAAGAAGCGTGCATTGTGATATTTTGACATAGGTAATAATGTAAACAGGTCTAGTAAAAAGCCCAAATTTCTTGAAGAAGATGTCTATAAGTCTGAGGCCTCGCTCGAGTACCCGGTCCGATTCACTAGAGGGGATCGAAAATGCCCATTTAGGAGAAACATCATGATTGGAACCCGCTATGAGTTCAGAAAAATTATTTTGTAAGTTGTAACTTGCAAAAGGAGTCGCCACTTTAATTTTGTTTATTTTAATTGGGAAAATTAAAGGAAAAACCTAATTTGATTTACTCCAAAATTATTCCATTTATCCCAAGGAAAAGCACTAGTCCTCGAATGACCAAAGAGGGCTCAGGGACTAGATTTTGGTTAAAACAATACAAAAAATTAGTTTGGTTAAATACAAAATAGCTTTTATAAAAAAGAAGTTTTTAGGTATGCATGAATAGATATAATATGATGCATGAAACAATATTACTCGTACAATGCATGACAAATATGAGATAATGATAATCATAAGATGCACAGAGATAAGGGAGAAACTACTTAAAACTATTACAAGTCAAAATATCAAAATCAAGGGATCTTTCCTCTAGCCCTTATGGGTTCTAGGAAAAGCACACATTCCCTAAATATAATCTAAATAACTAAAATACGAAAAAGAGCATTAAACAATTATAATAAAAAGAATTAAAATTTTGACTTTTATTTAAGAAAAGTAATTTCAATCCTAAACTATGTGAAGAAGGTGATGAAGAGAAGAAATTGTTAATTTTAGCAGAGTTGAATGCCTTAGAGATGGCAAGTTTGCATATCCCTTTGAATGGGAATCAAACCCCATGCAGTTCTTCCTTCTTGCGTAGGATGAGTTTTTAAGTCATTGCCTTTGTTATCATGTTTTGATTGATTTTAAAGGGCTTTAAAGATTTGTTTATTAGATCATATTTTAATTAGCAAAAATTAGATATTTACATATTTAGATCTTGAAATTGAAATTGAAAAGGAAAAGAAAAGAACTTTTACCTTTGGCTTACATTGGTGAGGAACGTAGGGAGCGAGCTTGGCACCACATCTAAGTTCCACCTTGGCCTAGGGATATCACAAGCACTCCTTTCGGAAGAAGGACACTTGAATAGTGTAAACTATTCTTAGAGGGACTTGGATAACCCCTTTGCTTAAGAACCATGAATTTCCTTTGAAACAAAGGGCTTGAATCGAACCTTTTCTTGATTAGGAAGCTTAAGAATAAAATTTGAGGTGATTATGAGGCTTGTGAATGGGGTTTTGAGATGATTAGGAAACTTATGAATGGGATTTTATGTGATGGAGGAGGTTTTGGAATGAGATTTTAGAGATTTGAAGGTTTAGGAAGAGGGTTTTGATGATTGAAAAGCTTAGAAATAGGGTTTAGAAAGCTTTATGGAGAGTATAAAAGCATGTAATTGTGTGTCTTTGTTGTTATGAGGTGCAATGTATTTATAGGAGGAGTTTGGGACTAAAAATTCACAGTTTTCGGGTAGGATTCTGAAAGAGGCATGCTGTGATAACTGCAAAGTCCTTTGCAGTTACCATAAGGCTAGCTGTGGTAGCCAATTGGCTACCGCAAAGGCACCGCAGTTGGCTACGAGTTACCACAGCGGGCCCGTGGGCAACTGGAGTTTGTTTTTTAGCCCATTCTCACCCATTTTTTATCTGAATTGAGCCTTGCTTGATTCTGTGAGTTCATAATTGAGTGCTAATCATCTAAAGGTGCAAGTTTCAAGAAATTTATTTTTCAATGGGGCGCTGCCCCCTTGACCCCTGCCTGCTAACCGGCTAGCGGGACCACCATATGCGTAGCGCACAAATCTTAGCAAGTGTCAAGCTGCAATCGGATCCTAAGGGTGCAAATTTGAGGGTTCACAACTGCCCCCTCATCAAGATTGGCTTTGAGCAAAAGGCGATTCTGATGATAGTGAACCCTAGAATGAGGGATGGTAAGATGAAACAAATGGATGCCTAAGTCAGTGTCTAGACATGTTTGGGTGAAAATGATTTATTTTTTTAAAAAAATGGTGAAAAAAAAAGGAACCATAGGGATGCCTAGATGATCTAAACATTTATGGGTGAAATGATCCTAAGGCTATCCTAGGGTGGGTCTGATCAAAAGGGATACCTAATTTAGATTTAAGGTATCAATCCTAAAGCTATCCTAGGATAGTCTGATTAAAAGAGATACCTAAATCAGATTTAAGGTATGGGTCCTAAGGCTATCCTAGGATGAGTTTGATTAAAAGAGATACCTAATTTAGATTTAAGGTATAAATCCTAAGGTGAAAGAGATACCTAATTTAGATTTAAGGTATGAATCCTAAGGCTATCCTAGGATGAATCTGATTAAAAGAGATACCTAACTTAGATTTAAGGTATAAATCCTAAGGTGAAAGAGATACCTAATTCAATTTTAAGGTATGGATCCTAAGGCTATCCAGGATGAGTTTGATTAAAAAGATACCTAATTTAGATTTAAGGTATAAATCCTAAGGTGAAAGAGATACTTAATTTAGATTTAAGGTATGAATCCTAAGGCTATCCTAGGATGAATCTGATTAAAAGAGATACCTAATTCAGATTTAAGATATAGATCCTAAGGCTATCCTAGGATGAGTCCGATTAAAAGAGATATCTAATTCATATTTAAGGTATGGATCCTAAGGCTATCCTAGGATGAGTCCGATTAAAAGAGATACCAAATTCAGATTTAAGATATGAATCCTAAGGCTATTCTAGGATGGGTCTAATTAAGAGAAATACCTAATTTAGATTTAAGGTATGAATCCTAGGGTTGTCCTTTCTGGTAAGAGCTAAGGAATGATATTCTTGTCTGGTAGGAATGATGATGGCCCTATCTAGTAGGAAAGAGATGATCCATTTTGATTCAGAAGTTTGACTTTCAACTTGTTTTATTGTGAAATACATCTAATTATGCAATGATTAGATACCTTGAACCTGTGAAGGGTCAGTTTGGTAAGAGAGTGCTGAGCTTCTTGGAGAAAGATGCCCCTACCTTAAAAAGGTGAATAATTGGAAGGGAGGTGCCCCCACTTTAGGATGATAAAGGAAAGCGGTTTAGTTTTTTTTTTTTTTTTTTTTTGGCTGATCAGCCAGCTTAAAGGTGAAATAGGCATGTTAAGTATGAGGTTAGTTGGTCAATGGCTATTATTAAAGTCACTTTGGGAGGTGAAACTAAGTATGGCTAGAAGAGGTCAGGCGAGGTTTAGGTGTGTTCAATTTGCAATAATATTTGGCTTAAGGTTAAATTGGAAAGCTTGAATAGGGGGTCAAGTCCTTTGAGACAATAAGGCTTAGGTCAAGTTTAGTTTTGGGGAAGGTCAGATATGGCAATTGGCTTGGTTAGTTATAGCCTTCTAGTTTTGGCTTTAGAGGAGATGAGTGCATTATCTTAGAAGGCTGAGTCAGGTTCGGTTAGGTTCATTTGGAAGCTCAATCTAGTTTGGCTTTATAAGAGATCATATTAGATGCTCGGTCAAGTTATGGCCTTCTAATGAGTTCATTTGGAAGGCTTAGCCATATTTTTTTTTTTAAGATTTTGTCAGAGAGATTAAGTTAGGATGCTAGACCTAGGAGGCTAATCTTGGCTTAGAGAAAAAGGTCAGGCTAGACAATCAACTTGGAAGGCTCAGTTAGATTTTGCCTTAGAGGAGATCATGGGTTTTATAAATGAGTGCCTTTTGGGAGTGGGTTTCATGGTGAAGGATTTTTAGGAGTGAGCTTTATGGTGCAGGTTTCTGGGTTTAGATTTCATGGCGAAGGCTTCTTGATTTAGGCTTGATGGCGAAGGCTTTTAGATTTAATCTTCATGGTAAAGGCTTTTGATTTTGGGCCTCATGGTGAAGGCTTCTAAATTTAGGCTTCAAGGTGAAGGCTTCTAGGTGCTGAGGATAGTTTTCTACGAGGGTGCTTTGGGTGGCTGGCTTTGGCTCAGGTATGGTGCTACAGGTTTTGGTCATAAGGATACTATAGGCTTATGGATAAAGGTTTGCCCTTTGACATGGTTGCATCAGAATCGTTTGTAGGCTTTAAGAGGCTTTGATTCTCAAGGATTATGTGTTTTGCCAATTTAATCTTTCAAAGATCATGAGATATTTGCCAAAGAGGCATGAGATTGGCCTTGGCTGGTTTGAGTCCTTCTTAATCAACTTGAGGATGATAGGCTTTGGGAGATATGCTTCGAGTTCTAGTTTTGCCAAGGAAACTAAATTCAAAGATGATGAGTCTTGAGAGACATGGGATTTTTTTGTTTTGCCTATGATGAGAGTTTCCTGAAAAAAATGGTGGTACATGACTTGAGCTTGAAATGGTGGTATGATTTACAAATAAGGCTTGGGATGGAAAAGTTCAGGAATGGTTTGAAGGTAGGCTGAAACTTTTGAAAAGAATCATGAAGGTTGTATGATTTTGCTTTTTGTAGCATAAATCATGGAAAAGAGCGAGTCAAGCTTTTCTAGTTGTTTGAGATTGAAGAGACTCTTGGAGTGACACTTAATTAGTTTGACTTGATGACACACTGACTGCACTAGCTAAAACAAAGAGCCCTTAGGAATAGCTAAAGGGCTAACGGAGGAAGACAACTTGAGGGTCATGGTCCCAAATGAGAGATGAATTAGAGATATGTATTAACTCTTTGAACTAAGTGATGGGATGGACTAACAACAAATGATGACATTCTAGAAGACATGGCCCCATTGTAAGATAAAGGCATAAAAGACAGCATAACTTTCAAGAATGAGCCTTTGATGAGGAAGGATGATTTTGGAGACATAAGACCAGACAGATTGATAATTTAACAACTTTGGACATGAATGAAGGTGACTTGGATGAGCTTTCTCTCTCTCTCTCTCTCTCTCTCTCTCTCTCTCTCTCTCTCTCTATTTTAGCTCTAACTTTTGCCTAAGCTGCCCTTTTAGATTTTCAACTTAGCAAGCTTGGATTAATGAAATTTATAAGAAAGCATTCCACCATGATTTGCTATGTCAAGAGGCTCTGATTTTTGAATTATGGGTTTAACATAGGTCTTCTTTGAACTTATCGCCCCTTGTTGAGGTGCATCATTTGATTACCCAATTGTGTAATAGGTAATTACATTAACTTGCTCTTTGTGCTTAAACTATTTGATGAGAGGTCCTTCTTTGGTTAGAAGCTTGTGAAGCATTTATTGATTTAAGAGAATGAGGATACCCCACATTTTGATTTATGCTAATTGTGGTGGATTTAATCTTTAACCCTTTTTTCTTCATTTTCTTTTCTTTTCTTTTCTTTTCTTTTTTCTTCTTTTGTTTTCTTTCTTTTTTTTTTTAAGCTCATCCATGTCATATTCAATCAAGAAAGATAAGAAAGTTAATGCATAAATAATGAAAAGAAAACATAGATGTATTACTATAAAGGAAACTTTATTATAAAATAACAAAAAAAAAGGGACTAATATGGTTAACAAAATAAAATAAAATGACAGACTTAAACTCAAACTCAGAATAAAACTTTGAATTCAACCTTAGACAAGTCAGATTAACTAGGCTTGAACTCCTCTATGTTATGCTACTCAGGGTTGAATTAAGGTCTTGGGTTTTGCTTTAGAAGGATGATGTCTCCACTATCGATCAAATCCTAGATTCTACATTTCAAAGCTTTACATGCATTAAATTGGTGCCTCACTCCTTGATGATATTCACAATAATCCTTAGGGTGGTAGCTCTTTGGTAAGGGATTAGGAGGGACTCTTAGTTCCAGGGGTTTTACCATTCTTGCCTTCAAAGCCTTTTTATAAACTGCCGTTAATAGAACTCCCAAATCTATGAAAGCCATTCATTGAGATTTCAAGGATCACTTACTAGTCATGCCAGCTACCTCTATACTCTGTCACTCGACATCAACAAGGAGATTTTCGGTGTTCATATTCTTCCATTCAATAGAGGCAAGGGGAGTGGAGGTATTGCTCTTCTTACACCCTTTTTCCATTGTAAGGGTTTGCTCTAGTGCATTAACGTTGAGGTATAAAGGTCTTTTGATAGTAGAAGAGGTAGGGTTTTCCTTGCTTTGAAAAGGATTCAAAGAAGAGGCAAGGTTAGTATCTAAGACTGATGGCATGGCTGAGGCTAGAATGGCATTGGTGTTTGAGATTGAGGATGTAAAATTATGGGTCATGTGAATGGTAGGTGCAACATTGATGGGCTTAGCTTGGTTCAACATTCCTCTCACTTCATCGATGATAAGTTGGTGTTAGAAACTCAAGGCATTAGTGAAAGCAGAAGTAAGATAGATTAGGGCATTATTAAAACTGGATGGTTGGCTAGCTAAAGACTGATTGAAATTGGCTCATTGAGCGTCTAAGGCAGAAATGAGAATAGCTTGAAGGTTCTCTTCTTGCCTCTTGAGTAGGTTGGTTATAGCTTCCATGTCAGTCAAGCTTGTCATTGGTACCTTTAAAACCAAGTCAAAGAATAAGATAAGTGCTTGGAAAAGAAGTAATGAGATGGGCATGCACACTTTGAGGAAAAAGTCTCCCATTGATGTTGTAAGCTGACTGCATTTGGGCTTTTGATGATTTCCTAATGTTGCACAGGTCAAGGTCTCAAGCTGAAGGTATCAGGTTGAACCAAAGGTATTAGACTTAAGATAGTGTATTGGGCCAAAGGTATTAGGCTTAAGGTATTGTGCTGGGCCCATAGGTAGTGTGTTGGGCCAAAGGTATTAGGTTCAGGGTATTTTGTTAAGGATGTTGGGCTTATAAGTAATGGATGATGGTGTCTTATGCCTAGGTTGATAGGGTATGGAAAAAAAGGAGGGTAGAGGTGTGTGATGTTAGCTGGGTAGGCATTTAGCTAGGGGAGCTAGGTCAGATTTTAGCTTTGGGTGGCTAAGTCAGATTTTAGCTTTAAGTGGCTAGGTTGGATTTTAGCTTTTGTGTAGCTAGGTCAGATTTTAGCTTTGAGTAGCTAGGTCAAATTTTTAGCTTTGAGTATCTAGGTTGGATTTTAGTTTTTGAAGAACCAAAGTTTAGTTAGGAAGGCTAAGTTAGAGTTTAGCCTTAAGTAATTGGATTTGTAATTTATGGATGGTTTAGCATGAGCTTAAGGATGGAGGGACCATGGGTTTTGCGATTGGGTTATGGATGTACCATGGATTTGGAGGTTGGGTGGACCATAGGTTTGGTGATTGGGTTATAGATGTATCATGGATTTAGAGGTTAGGAGGACCATGGGTTTGGTGATAGTTGGATAATGGTGGACTGGACTATGGGCTTAAACAGAAGCATGGGTTTGGATAGTAATGTTGAAGGTGAAACCAAGTCAACATTTAGTTTGGGTAATGATTAAGGATAAGAGTGAAGCTAGGTTAGTGTTTAGCTTTGGTAGGGACTATAAAAGATGAAAGCTAGGTCAGTATTTAATTTAGGTAAGAGTTGTGAAAGATGAAAGCTAGGTTAACGTTTAGCTTAGGTGAAGGATGAAAGGTAAGTTAGTGTTTAGTTTAAATAAGAATTATGAAGGATGAAAGCTAGGCCAGTGTTTAGCTTGGGTAATGGTTATAAAAAATAGAGCTAGGTCAGTGTTTAGCTTGGATAAGGATTGTGGATTTGGATGAGGGTACCATATATGGGTTTATTTTTACCATGAGTTGAACATGGGTTTAGGTAGGATCAGACTATGGGTTTAGGTGAACCATGAGTTTTGGGTTTTAACCATAAGTTTAGGTGGACCATGGATTTTAGATTTTGACTATGAGTTTAGGTGAACCATAGGTTTTGGGTCTTGACAATAGGTTTTAGGTGTGAAGGTGTTTGGATAGGTTTTAAACTCTTCACAATGTTTAATCTATGCATGCATGTATGAATGAATGATTGAAAAGGTTTCATGAAATACCACATTTAGTATTATGGTTCATACAATCCTAAAGGAAGGTTCTACGAGTCATTATATGAAAGGGTAAGGGTGGTTTAAAAGGAACCCATCACACTAGAGATGCGATATACCTAACCACATGTGAGTCAAGGAGCTTCGCGTGGGTCTAACAGTACATGCATATTCATTAAACCTCTAAAAGGATTAGAGGATACATTGTGGGTTAGATGATTTCACTATCGGCAAGCAAACCTAAGGAAGGTTGCCCACTTGATGTTACTTTCTATCCTTTGTTTTTCTAAGAAACTAATGTCTTAGACAAGGAGCCCAATGTAGTGATGCATGAAAAAGCCATTTTGTAATAAAAGCCAAACTTCTTGTTTTACCAATAGTAGTCCACTTTCATCTTTCATTTTGAAAAAAGATTTTGAAATCCCCGGTGGAGTCGCCAACTGTGAGGCCTCGCCCGAGCACCCGGTCCGATCTACTAGAGGGGATAAAAAATGCCCACTTGGGAGAAACATCACAATTGGAACCCACTATAAGTTTAGAAAAATTGTATTTTGTAAGTTGTAATTTGCAAAAGGAGTAGCCACTTTAATTTTGTTTATTTTAGTTGGGAAAATTAAAGGAAAAACCCAATTTGATTTACTCCAAAATTATTCCATTTATTCCAAGGAAAAGCACTAGTTCTCAAATGACCAAAGAGGGTTTGGAGACTAGGTTTTGGTTAAAACAATACAAAAAAATTAGTTTGGCTTAAATATAAAATAGCTTTTATAAAAAAGAAGTTTTTATGTATGCATGAATAGATATAATATGATGCATTGAACAATATTACTCGTGCAATGCATGACAAATATGAGATAATGATAATCATAAGATGCAAAAAGATAAGGGAGAAACTACTTAAAACTATTACAAGTCAAAATATCAAAATCAAGGGATCTTTCCTCTAGCCCTTATGGGTTATAGGAAAAGCACAGATTCCCCAAATATAATCTAAATAACTAAAATACGAAAAAGAGTATTAAAACAATTATAATAAAAACTATGTGAATAAGGTGATGGAGAGAAGAAGTTGTTAATTTTAGCGGAGTTGAATGCCTTAGAGACGGCAAGCCTGCGTATCCCTTTGAATGAGAATCAAACCCCACGCAGTTCTTCCTTCTTGCGAAGGAGGGGTTTTTAAGTCATTGCCTTTGTTATCATGTTTTGATTAATTTTAAAGGGCTTTAGAGATTTGTTAATTAGATCATATTTTAATTAGCAAAAATTAGATCTTTTCATATTTAGATCTTGAAATTGAAATTGAAAAGGAAAAGGAAAGAACTTTTACCTTTGGCTTATGTCGGCGAGGAATGTAGGGAGTGAGCTTGACACCATATCTAAGTTCCACCTTAGCCTAGGGATACCACGAGCACTCCTTTCGGAAGAAGGACTCTTGAATAGTGTGAACTATTCTTGGAGGGACTTGGATAACACTTTTGCTCGAGAATCACGAATTTTCTTTAAAAGAAAGGGCTTGAATCAAACCTTTTCTTGATTAGGAAGCTTAAGAATAAAATTTAAGGTGATTAGGAGGCTTGTGAATGGGGCTTTGAGATGATTAGGAAACTTGTGAATGGGGTTTTATATGATGGAGGAGGTTTTGGAATGAGATTTTAGAGATTTGGAGGTTTAATGTAACAACCCACACCCACCCTAGGAATTTTCATGATGAATTGCTTGATTTAGAACTATTAAGGTTAAGTGTGTGCTTTTGTGAAAAATTTATGATCTAAGTGATTGACGAGTATGTGGCATATTAGATTAATTTTAATATGCATAAAATGAGTTACGATTATGAAATAAATGATTTACATGAAATGCATTTGCATAAAAGAATTTATTTTAAATAAAACGAATTTTCATGCATAAGACAATTTTTAAGCATAAAATAGTTTTATGAGTATTTTTTAAATATTTTAAAATAAAAATTTTTGGGGGAAATGTTACAAAAATAATAAGAAAATATTCTTTTTATTTTTAATTTTTATTCAGCGGAAAATTTAAATAAAAGCCCAAATACCCAAAAGCCCATTACACAAAAATCCTCCTAACCTAGTTCATTAAGGGTATTAGTGGAAATTTCACCCAAACCCTAATATATAACCTAAATTTTGGCCAAACCAAGGCTCCAGCAGTCATTCTCTTATTCTTTCTATATCTTGGCAGAAAATTCTCTCAAAATATTTCTCTCTACCGAAATTAATAAAACACCTTTCCGTTTCGCGATTTCTTGATCGTAATCGTAAGTTTTTCTTCTCTTTCGATTTCTAAACTGATTTCTATGAAATAAATTATGAGAAAATTATTTTGAACTGGTTGACTACTGATTTTTACAGATTTAATTCTGTTTGGGTGAGTTTTTGGGAGAGAAAATCTATTTTCTACCGAAAACATGATTCTTCGCGAGATTCCTTTAAAGGTGAATTCTATAACTTAAAATCACAATTTTTATGCATAAACATCATAAGGGGGGGGCGATATGTGCATGGTTGTGTTCTAAACTAATTTTTGATTTGTTTTGATAGAAAATATTGGATTAAATAATATTTTTGCATATTTCTGTGATGATCGAAAAGTTTCGAAAAACAAAGGAGTTCAAGGTTTTGGTGTTAGAACTTGGAAGTTAGAAAATTTTATTCTTGAATGGACATATGGCTGCCGATTTGTATGAATAAGTGCTTTAATTTGATTTTTTTTTATTTAAATGAAAAATAATTATCTGAATCATGTGTCTGTTTATCGTTGAAATGAACGAAATGCACGGAAAGCGCGAAAACTCATGATTTTTCACCTAAGCCTTTAAACTTGGAATTTTTTTTTTTTTATAAACCCTATCTATGGCTGCCAAATCATGTAGGGATGTGTTCTAAACTAATATTTTCTATGATTGAATGAAAAATAATAGTTTAAACAATCTGTTTACATATTTCTGAAATGACTGGAAAATACCGAAAATAAGAAAACTCATGGTTTTGTGCTCTATAATTCAAAAGTTAAATTTTTGTGTATAAATAACACCAAGAGTGGCCCATTATTATGAATTTAAATTCTAAAATGATTTTTGTTGCATTTACATGAAAAATTTTGGTTAAAACCATGTTTTTACATATTTCTGAAATAGACGGAAAGTGCGAAAAGAAGAAGAATTTAGTCTCTACCTTGGTAATGCATTCGGCCTACATGAATCTTTTTGTCCCAGTGGTTATAAATTTTATATGATGTGTTTTGATGATTGTTGACATGTATGTATGTATAATAAATGATAAAATTGCATGTTAGTTGAAGGTATGATCCTAAATAAGCGTAAATGCATTTTTGTATACTTAAGGTATACTTAAGGTATCTTAACCTTATATTGTGATTAGAATGCAAATGTGATTAGGGAATTTGGAACTAGATGTTACGATGACTTGATGATGAACATGTGGTTATGAGTTAATGAAGTGAAAGGGATCATAAGAGTTAAGCATGACGGTTGAAAGTTTAATTGTTAAGTTGACATGTATGGAAGTGTAAAGTGAACTAAGATAATTATTAAAGTGAATTGATATTGAGGTAATAATATTGTGATGACCCTAAAAAGGTATTGATATGATTGTAATGTGTTGTCATGAGTGCCTATAAGGCCTAAGCATGTAAGACTTTTAAAGTCAATGTGCTATGTGCAAGTGATGAGTACACCTATTTGTGAACTCTAATGTGTATGCTATATGTGCATGGGTAGTTATGGGATAGGAGCATCATGAGTAAATAAATACTAAGTATTAAATCAAATATTATATTAGAGTTTGAGGAGCTTTAGAAGTGCAAAAAGGACTATGTGTACTAGGAGCAAAGGAACCCCAAGGTGAGTAAACATCGTATTCATTCTTCAAGTGTGGGCAAATGCCACATTCATGTTATAAGTTTGAACAACATCATGTTGTGTTATAAGAATGTGATATATTATTATGTGAGCCTTTGTGATCTTTGAAACCCAAGTTCTTTCTATTCTAAATATGATTACATGAATCCTTTGACAAGCTTAGGTTTCCAAGGGACATTTGGTCCAAAACTATTTTGTTTATCCAATGAGAATTTCTTGTGATTAACACCCTAACTTGTATTCTTTCTGGAACTACACTATCATTGTATCATTGTTTAAAAAGCTAAACCACTATTGTTATTGAAATACATGTTATTGTTGCCTTATATGATATTGTTAATTATGATTACCATTAGCTCTAGCTATGGTACCTTTTACCCTTTATGCAGAATCCTCGTGCCAATGCGGGTAATCATCAGAACATGTGCACATGGTCTTAACTCGATGGATAGGGGCAGTGTATCCACCTCAGCTAGAAGGGGCGGTTCTACCTGTGGAGCCTTATCTTCTTCATGCCTTATAAGTGATAGGATTTAGAATTTGGTATAAGGCCACCTCTCCTTAAGTGTTCGAGTGATAGAGCAATAGCCTTCACTCATTATAAGTGATAAGTATGATTTCTGCAAACTTGCCAAATTGAACCCTTGCTAAATTGCGACCTGATTCATGAATTATAAGCCATGAACTAATTGTATAAGCTATATGTTTCCTTTTTAGAGGAATATGTGATAATGTATGTGCCTTTTCGTTTACTCATTCAGATCATCTATCTCATCCCTTTTTCCTAGTGTGGTTCCAGGTAAGCAAATGTGAGGAGGCAAGGTGATGGCTCAAGCATTCTACTTCGCTTGGGGAATTCCTTATCCAAGTTATCAATAATACTATTTTTTATGAAGTCTTGTCATTAGATGGTTCAGGAATGTTGATTGATACTTATTGATATATATTATTTTCCTTATGGATTTTATATGTAAGGATTTATTTTAGTCTTCCGCAATTTATGGTATTCATCTAAATGTTTTAAATGAGTTAACATAAGAGGTTTGGTAAGATCCTAGGCATGATTGTTTATATGTAAGTGGGTTCTATGGGCATGGGTGACCTTATGTCTCCCCATGTTCTAGGATTGTCATATCTCTAATGTTGGGATGTGACAAAGGTGGTATCAGGGCCAGGTTTTAAAAGTCTAGTTTAAGCTTGTTTTATATGAGTTGCTTAAGTAAAATCCTAGAGCATAGGAAATTTTCCTTTCATGTCACTTGCAATCTATTGTTAGCATAGTTCTGCGAAATCCTAGTAGATTTTAGTAATCCTTGTTATTGTTTGCTTGCCTTACGATTCTTCTGATAGATGACCAAGAAGATTACGCCTGCTCGAGGACTGTGACCCAGAGCACCCCGTGTGACCTGTAAGAAGACTTGGCCGGAGATGCTCAAGAAAGTTGTAACTGTGATTCACCCCATGAAAAAGAAGACCCCTGACGAAGAGGAGGACCTCGAGGAGTACTTAGATCCTGATTGGGTATATAGTAAGGTTCAAAAATTGAAAGATAACTATTCATACTTGAAAGAGGAAAACCGACGTCTTAAGGTCATGATTCATGCACTAAGAGAGGATATGAAGCAACTTAGGTCGGGGATTATTGAGCATAGAGGAGATTACTCACCAATGAGGTTTGCATCTTTAACTAATTGCCATCAAGATAGAGATCTTCTTTGCTATCGATGTGGCAACAGTGGCCATATTGCTCTTGATTGCTCTAGAGGTGGACACGAGAATTAGGCTGAGTAGATATGATGATCGACGTAACAACATAGCACTTTATATGATATGAATGATTTTCCTTGATTGCCTAGTTACCTAGTATGAGATGATTTCCTTCATTATTATGATATGGTGTGATATTATGAGATATATGCTACATGATTATGATATGTGATATGTGCAAAACTATGTGATATGCAATTCATACATGACATATGCTTAGTGATGTGATATGGTAAATGCATGGTAATGTGTGCTAGGATAAGGGGAGATTAAATGGGTTAGGATAGGGGATTAGTACTAAATTCCCTTATTATGATAGACAAAATGCCTCCCAAGAAGAAGGTTTGCACGGTTGCCCAATCCGTTGGGGCTAATGATGATGTTATATCAAACACCGCATCGAATGTTGCCTCTACACCTATATGGTCAAGAGAAAGATCCAACTTGAGGGCACCGACTATGGGCTCTAGTGAGCAAGCATCTTCGCAAGAAGTGCACGCCATGCGCGAAGAAATGAGAGATTTGCATAAGGAACTGGATGAGCTATGAGCTCAAAGGTGAGAAGCACCGCTAACTCAAGAAAGGAATGGAGTTATGCCACCTGCGGTAGTGACACCTACTCGAAGAGAGAGGAAATGGCTACCTAATAAGGGAATGATCGTGGCATAGTTTAAGAAGCTGCAACCGCCTACCTTTTGTGGTGAGGAAGGAGATGACCCTCATGAATTTTTAGATGAGATGGATAAGTTAGTCCATCATTTATCTTGCTCAAATGCTCAAGTGATCGAGTTGGTAGGACTCCAACTCAAGAAAGAAGCTTGGTATTGGTATGAGAGGAGTATTAAAGAATGACTTTACAGGGCAGACCCACCTACATGGGCAGAGTTTAAGTTAGAAGTAATGGATCAGTTCTTGCTAGAAGGAGAAAGGCAAGATAGAGAATTGCAATTCGTGCAACTGAAATAAAGGCCACGAATGTCCGTGTCAGATTATGCTAAGGAGTTTAACTGACTTAGTCGATTCGCTGTCAACATCGTTCCTATCGAAGCAAGTCGTGTCAATCGTTTCCTTAGAGGACTGATCACACCTCTGTTCAATTTGTTGGCAGCAACAGAGTTTCCAACCTTAGCCAAGCTCGTAGATAAGGCCAAAGTCATGGAGAAAAGATACAAGGCAGAGAGAGCCAAACGAGCTGAATGAGACCAAAAGGGAAGGCATAAGAACAAAGGTCATAAGGGACAGCATGGAAATGGAGGAGAACCAAAGAAGGAGTTTTCATCATCTAGACCACAAAATAATCAGACTAAGTAAGAAATCCCCACTTGCGGCAAATGTGGAAAGAAACATCCTCGAATCTGTCGGAAAGATACTGGTGCTTGCCTTAGGTGTGGGCAAATGGGGCACTTCATAAAGGACTGCCTTCAGACAAGGAGTCAAGGGAATGGGACCATAGTTCAATCACAATCTAAGCCATCCCAAATGCAAGGACAAGGAGTCAAGGACAAGGGGCCAATGGTTGGGAATGCACCGACGACAGAAAATAAGGACAAAGGTCGAGTCTTTGCGTTAAATCTGCAAGAGGCTCACGATTCACACACCGCCATCACAGGTATCATCCCCATCCAAAGTTCTAGCGCAAAATGTTTAATTGATTCTGGTGCTACCCATTCTTTTGTGTCACCTTGTTTTGCTAAGTACTTAGGTATAGATAAGGAATTGATGAGTGAGCCATTAGTAATAGCAACTCTTTTAGAGGAAATGATGGAAGTAAAGTATGAGTATAAGGGCTGTGATGTAGACATTAATGGATAAACACTTCCAGTAGTGTTGCTAGAATTGGACATACTAGAATTTGATGTGATATTAGGGATGGACTGGTTGTATGAGCATGGAGCTCGTATCGATTGTAGAAAGAAACTTGTTGAGTTTCGAACTAGAGATGGGAAGCAGTTTGTATACTAAGGAGATTGGAATGAGAATCCTCTGAACTTGATATCGGCCTTAGGAGTGAGGCATATGTTAAGGAAAGGATGCCAAGCATATCTAGCCTACCTAATCGACACTGGCAAAGAAGCTGCCATTCGAGACGAGAGCATTCCAGTGGTGAACAAGTTCATGGATGTCTTTCTAGAAGATTTACCCAGATTACCCCCTGATCGGGAGATCGAGTTCAACATCAAATTGCTACCTGGTACGCAATCGATATCGATACCGCCATATCATATGGCACCAATGGAGCTGAAGGAGTTAAAGACGCAATTGCATGATTTACTTGATAAGGGCTTTATTCGACTAAGCAGTTTGCCATGGAGCACTCCAGTGTTGTTCGTAAAGAAGAAAGATGGCTCATTCCGAATGTGCATCGACTATCATTAACTTAACAAAGTCACTGTGAAGAATAGATACCCATTGCCGAGGATCGATGATCTTTTTGATCAACTACAAGGAGCTGGTCACTTCTCCAAAATCGACTTAAGGTCTGGCTATCATCAACTAAAGATCTGAGGAGAAGATATCTGCAAGACTGCCTTCTGTACTAGATATGGATACTACGAGTTCACAGTTTTGCCATTCGATTTGATGAATGCTCCTACTGCTTTCATGGACTTGATGAATCGAGTATTCAAGTCATTCTTTGACAAATTCATGATCATTTTCATCGACAACATCCTAATTTACTCAAAGAATAAATAAGAACATCAAGAACATCTGAGGATCATGCTTCAAACATTATGTGAGCACCAACTCTATGCTAAGTTATCCAATTATGAGTTTTGCATGGAGTCTGTCAACTTTCTTGGACATGTAGTAAGTAAGGAAGGGATTCAAGTTGATCCTAAGAAAGTTGAAGCAGTAGTAAATAGCCAAGGCCCACAACAGTCTCAGAAGTACGAAGTTTCTTGGGTATGGCGGGATATTATCGTAGATTCGTACAGGACTTTTCTAAGATAGCAGCTCCATTGACCAAGTTAACAAGAAAGCAAGTTAAGTTCAATTGGGAAGAGTCCCATGAAAAGAGTTTTCAGAAGCTCAAGGAGTGTTTGGTATCGGCTCCAATTTTGACATTACCAGAAAGAGAAAAAGGGTTCACTGTCTATTATGATGCTTCGAGAGTAGGACTTGGGTGTGTTTTGATGCAAAATGGTAAAGTCATCACCTATGCATCACGACAACTAAAGAGACATGAAGTGAATTACCCTACTAATGATTTAGCATTAGCTGCAATAGTGTTCGCTCTAAAGATCTGGAGACATTACATGTATGGGACGAAGTGTGAGATCTACATGGATCATAAGAGTCTTTAGTACATCTTGAGCCAAAGAGACCTCAATCTAAGACAAAGGAGATGGATTGAACTATTGAAGGATTATGACTGTCAGATTCTCTACCATCCCAAGAAGGCGAATGTAGTGGCAGATGCCTTGAGTCGAAAGTCGATAGGAAGCCTAGCCCATGTGGATGTGAGAAAGAGGTCAATCGTGAAGGAACCAAAGGAATTGTTTAATCAAGGATTGAAATTGGAGATTGGAGGATCAAGAGTTTTATTGGCTCATTTTCAAGTAAGATCTAAGTTAATGGAAGAAATAAGGGATTCACAAGATAAGGACCCATACATGATGAAGTTGAAGGATGAGACGAGAGAAGGAAAGAACTCTAAGTTTGAGGTAGTCAATGGAATTTTAAAGTGTAAGAATAGAGTATGTGTGCCTAATGTGGATGGAGTAAAGGAAAGGATATTGAAGGAGGCACATCAGACACCTTACTATGCTCATACTGGAACTACCAAGATGTACCATGATGTGAAAGCTAACTATTGGTGACCTAGTTTGAAGAAAGATGTGCCTAAGTTTGTAGCATCTTGCCTAACTTGCCAGCAAGTCGAGTATGAACACCAGCGACCCTCAGGATTACTACAAGAGATTTGACTACCTGAATGGAAGTGGGAACGCATCACTATGGACTTCGTTGTTGGCTTGTCGAGAACCTCTAAGGGACATGACTCTATATGGGTCATAGTGGATAGATTAAATTCTAGGAGTTAAGACCACATATTCTGCAGCTCAGTATGTGCAGTTATATATAGATGAGATCTTGAAACTACATGGAGTGCCAATTTCTATCATCTCATATCGAGAAACTCAATTCACCTTAAGGTTCTGGCAGAAGTTGCAAGAAGCGTTAGGAACACAACTAAATTATAGTATGGCGTTTCACCCTCAAACGGATGGCCAATCTGAAAGAACAATTCAGACACTCGAGGATATGCTAAGTATGTGTGTCTTAAACTTTGGCGGTGGTTGGGATAGGTATTTACCCTTGATTGAATTCGCCTACAATAATAGCTATCATTTATCCATTGACATGGTGCCATATGAAGCATTGTATGGGAGAAGATGTCATTCTCTGATTTGTTAGATTGAACTTAGAGACAAGCATGTAGAAATGCCCGATTTGCTTAAGGAGACTACCAAGAAAGTACCATTAATTCAAGATCGGCTAAAGACGGCATTTAGTTGGCAAAAGAGTTACGTGGACCCTAAGCGAAAGGAAACCCAATTCACCATGGGAGATCACGTATTCCTAAAGGTCTCGCCAATGAAAGGAGTTATGAGATTTGGCAAGAAAGGAAAATTATCACCTCGTTTCATTGGTCCTTTCAAAATCTTAAATAAGGTTGGAGAAGTATCTTATAGACTTGCCCTACCTCTAACTTTGGCGCATGTACACCCAGTGTTCCACATCTCAATGCTAAGGAAGTATGTATCAGATCCATCACATGTTCTTTTACCTCAGACATTACGTTAGATGAACAACTATCCTATGAGGAGTCACCGATAGCTATAGTGGATCAACAAGTAAAGAAGCTAAGAAATAAGGAGATACCTATGATTAAGGTTCAGTGGCGAAATCATGGAATAGATTAGTGCACTTGGGATGCAGAGGAAGAGATGTGACAGAAGCATCCTTAGCTTTTCAAGAGAAACTAGGTAAGAGTTTAAATTCTAGGACAAATTTCTTTCAAAGGGGGGGAGAATGTAACAACCCACACCCACCCTATGAATTTTCGTGATGAATTGCTTGATTTAGAACTATTAAAGTTAAGTGTGTGCTTATGTGAAAATTTGTGATCTAAGTGATTGATGAGTATGTGGCATATTAGATTAATTTTAATATGTATAAAATGAGTTACTATTGTGAAATAAACGATTTACATGAAGTGCATTTGCATAAAAGAATTTATTTTAAATAAAACGAATTTTCATGCATAAGACAATTTTTAAACATAAAATAATTTTGAGTATTTTTAAAATATTTTAAAATAAATATTTTTGGGGGAAATGTTACAGAAATAATAAGAAAAATATTTTTTTTTAATTTTTATTCAACGGAAAATTTAAATAAAAGCCTAAATACCCAAAAGTCCATTACACAAAAATCCTCCTAACCTAGTTTATTAAGGGTATTAGTGGAAATTTCACCCAAACCCTAATATATAACCTAAATTTCAGCCAAACCAAGGTTCCAGCAGCCATTCTCTTATTCTTTCTATATCTTGATAGAAAATTCTATCAAAATATTTCTCTCTACCGAAATTAAGAAAACACCTTTCCGTTTCGCAATTTCTTGATCGTAATCATAAGTTTTTCTTCTCTTTTGATTTCTAAACTGATTTCTATGAAATAAATTATGGAAAATTATTTTGAACTGGCTGATTACTGATTTTTATAGGTTTAATTCTGTTTGGGTGAGTTTTTGGGAGAGAAAATCTATTTTCTACCGAAAACACGATTCTTTCTGTGAGATTCCTTCAAAGGTGAATTCTATAACTTAAAATCACAATTTTTATGCATAAACATCATAAGGGGGGGCGATATGTACATGGTTGTGTTCTAAACTGATTTTTGATTTGTTTTGATGGAAAATATTGATTAAATAATATTTTTGCATATTTTTGTGATGTCCGAAAAGTTTTGAAAAACAAAGGAGTTCAAGGTTTTCGTGTTAGAACTTGAAAATTGGAAAATTTTATTCTTGAATGGAAATATGGCTGATGATTTATATGAATAAGTGCTCTAATATGATATTTATTTTTTTTAGATGAAAAATAATGATCTGAATCATATGTCTGTTTATCGCTGAAATGAACAAAATGCGTGGAAAGTGCGAAAACTCATGATTTTTCACCTAAGCCTTTAAACTTGGAATTTTTTTTTGTATAAACCCTATCTATGGCTGATGAATCATGTAGGGATGTGTTCTAAACTGATATTTTCTATGATTGAATGAAAAATAATAGTTTAAACAACCTGTTTACATATTTCTGAAATGATCGGAAAATACCAAAAATAAGAAAAATCATGATTTTGTGCTCTATAATTCAAAAGTTAAATTTTTGTGTATAAATAACACCAAGAGTGCCGATTCTTATGAATTTAAATTCTAAAATGATTTTTGTTGCATTTACATGAAAAATTTTGGTCAAAACCATATTTTTAAATATTTCTGAAATAGACGGAAAGTGCGAAAAGAAGAAGAATTTAGTCTCTACCTTGGTAATGCATTTCGCCTACATGAATCTTTTTGTCCCAATGGTTATAAATTTTATATGATGTGTTTTGATGATTGTTGACATGTATGTATGTATAATAAATGATAAAATTGCATGTTAGTTGAAGGTATGATCCTAAATAAGCTTAAATGCTTTTTGGTATACTTAAGGTATACTTAAGGTATCTTAACCGTATATTGTGATTAGAATGCAAATGTGATTGGGGAATTTGGAACTAGATGTTATGATAACTTGATGATGAAAATATGGTTATGGGTTAATGAAGTGAAAGGGATCATAAGAGTTAAGCATGATGCTTGAAAGGTTAATTGTTAAGTTGACATGTATAGAAGTGTAAAGTGAACTAAGATAATTGTTAAAGTGAATTGATATTGAGGTAATAATATTGAAATGACCCTAAAGAGGTATTGATATGATTGTGATGTGTTGTCATGAGAGCCTATAAGGCCTAAGTATGCAAGACTTTTAAAGTCAACGTGCTATGTGCAAGTGATGAGTACACCTATATATGAACTCTAATGTGTATGCTATATGTGCATGGGTAGTTATGGGATAGGAGCATCATGAGTAAATAAATACTAAGTATTAAATCAAATATTATGTTCGAGTTTGAGGAACTTTAGAAGTGCAAAAGGGACTATGTGTACTAGGAGCAAAGGAACCCCAAGGTGAGTAAACATCGTATTCATTCTTCAAGTGTGGGCAAATGCCACATTCATGTTATAAGTGTGAGCAACATCATGTTGTGTTATAAGAATGTGATATATTGTTATGTGAGCCTTTGTGATCTTTGAAACCCAAGTTCTTTCTATTCTAAATATGATTACATGAATCCTTTGACAAGCTTAGGTTGCCAAGGGACATTTGGTCCAAAACTATTTTGTTTATCCAATGAGAATTTCTTGTGATTAACACTCTAACTTGTATTCTTTCTAAAACTACACTATCATTGTATCATTGTTTGAAAAGCTAAACCACTATTATTATTGGAATACATGTTATTGTTGCCTTATGTGATATTGTTAATTGTGATTACCATTAGCTCTAGCTATGGTACCTTTTACCCTTTATACAGAATCCTGATTCCGATGCAAGTAATCATCGAAACCTGTGCACATGGTCTTAACCCGATGGATAGGGGTAGTGTATCCACCTCATCTAGAAGGGGCGGTTCTAGCCATAGAGCCTGATCAGTTTCATGCCTTATAAGTGATAGGAGTTGGAATTTGGTATAAGGCCACCTCTCCTTAAGTGTTTGAGTGATAGAGCGATAGCCTTCACTTATTATAAGTGATAAGTGTGATTTCTGCAAACTTGCCAAATTGAACCCTTACTAAATTGCAACCTAATTCATGAATTATAAGTCATGAACTAAGTGTATAAGCTATGTGTTTCCTTTTCAAAGGAATATGTGATAATGTATGTGCCTTTTCGTTTACTTATTGAGATCATCTATCTTACCACTTTTTCCTTGTGTGGTTCTAGGTGAGCAAATGTGAGAAGGTAAGGTGATGGCTCAAGACTTCTACTTCGCTTGGGGAATTCCTTGTCCAAGTTATTAATAATACTATTTTTTATGAAGTCTTGTCATTAGATGCTCCGGGAATGTTGATTGATACTTATTAATATATATTATTTTCCTTATGGATTTTATATGTAAGGATTTATTTTAGTCTTCCATAATTTATGGTATTCATCTAAATATTTTAATGAGTTAGGCATGATTGTTTATATGTAAGTGGGTTCTACGGGTGTGGATGACTTTATGTTTCCCCATGTTCTAGGACCGTCATATCTCTAAGGTTGGGATGTGACAGTTAAGAAGAGGGTTTTGATGATTGAAAAGCTTAGAAATAGGATTTAGAAAGCTTTATGGAGAGTATAAAAGCATATAATTGTGTGTCTTTGTTGTTATGAGGTGCAAGGTATTTATAGGAGGAGTTTAGGGCTAAAAATTCACAGTTTTCGAGTAAGATTCTAAAAGGAGCACTCTACGGTAACTGAGGTGTCGGCTGCAGTAACTACAGAGCCCTTTGTGGTTACCGTAAGGCCGACTGTGGTAGCCAATTAGCTATCATAGGGACTTCTGCGGTAA
Organism: Reutealis trisperma; assembly: GCA_947687605.1. Classification (NCBI taxonomy): domain Eukaryota; kingdom Viridiplantae; phylum Streptophyta; class Magnoliopsida; order Malpighiales; family Euphorbiaceae; genus Reutealis; species Reutealis trisperma. Next base: position 376,376 of record CANTUT010000460.1, read on the forward strand.
CCATAGCCGGCTACGAGTTACCACAGTAGGCCCGCAAGCTGCCGCAATTTATTTTTCAGCCCATTCTCACCCGTTTTTTATTCGATTTGAGCTTAGCTTGATTCTGTGGGTTCATAATCCAGTGCTAATCATCTAAAGTTACAACTTTCAAGAAATTTATTTTTCAATAGGGCGCTACCCCCCTTGACCCTACTAACTGGCTAGCGGGACCGCCTTATGCATAGCACACGAATCTTAGTAAGTGTCAAGCTGCAATCAGATCCTAAGAGTGCAAATTTGAGGGTTCATAATAAGTAGTGGTGTGAGGAATGGAAGAAAGATCATAAGATAACAAAGTCTGCTACAGCATCTAAGAATCGCTATTCTAAATCAGGGGGTGATGGTAGTGGGCCATCTTATCATACGGGTGGTTCTATCTCCCATGAGGAGCATCATCATAGATTGGTTATTATATATTCTAATTTACTATATAAGAACAAATTTTGTAAATGTCCCTATTTATGAAAAATATAAAATTTAAATACTTTGTAATGTTTTAAAGGCTTCTACATTAGGATAAGATCCACTACCGACGAAGATTTTCATCTGTACTCATACTAGGAAGGCCAATGGAAGTTTTATTGATTCTCGCTCGAAGGCAGTTCATGTAAGTCTAAAATTTTATTTGCTAGTCTAATTCATTTGTGGAATTTTTTTATATAACTAAATTTATTTCTAATGATGGAAATAATTCAAAATTTTCAAAACTTTATAATTTATTTTATTATAAAATTTCAGCTTGTAATTTTAAAAAATAATAAAAATTATGTGCAACTTTTTTATATAACTAAAATTTGTTAATTGAATTATTTAATAGGATGAGATTGTGAAATTGCGCAGAGAGATGTCTCAACCAACACCAGAATCTGATCAGCTAGCTGTTGTTGATGAGTTGGAGCTATACTTGAGAGCTCTTGGAGGGGAGAACAAGAAGAAGAGAATTTATAGAGTCGATTCTTGTGCATCGTCATATTATGGACATTCGAGTGGTAATTCATCTTCTGCTACTTACTCATCATTTGCCCCTCCTCCTACTTCTTCCCAGCCAAGCAATGAACATGATATGATTCGATTGATTTCAAGTCTAGGAGTTCAAGAAGTAATTCAACAATAGTTACAAAGGATGGTGTCGGAGAGAGAACGAGAGCTGACGGAATGCCTTCATCGCCTAGAGAGTTTTATGATTGCAAGAGGCTTGGATCTTGTTTCATCTGTCCGGAATGATCCTGTGAGTAATGATGATAGTACTGCTACTGATGATAATACTGCGACTGATAATCATGCATCCGATGATCCATCTCATACTGATGAGTAGCATGATTAGGAGGATGATTTAGGACTCTATTATTAGTATCTTCCTATTTATATTGTTACCCTTTTATGATTTATTATTTATGGTTGCTACTTTTTTATGATTTATAACTTATGTTAATATTTTATTACTAATTGAATTTTTAATATTCATATTAATATTGTTAACATTGCTAAAACTTATTAGTATATAAATATAAATATAAATATAACGTATATAAATATATATAATAATATAATCATAAATAAAAAAATAAATGAAAAATATTTGCGACAGATTTGCAACAAAAAGCAGTTTGAAGTAAAATTTTGCGACGGATTTTTCCAATAGATTTGTGACGAAAAATAAATGATAAATTTTTAAATAAAAAATTGCGATGGAATATATGGATAATTACAATGGAAAAAATTAATTTTTAATTATAAATTACGACGAAATTCTGATAGAATATTCCATCGCAATTAAACAACAATAGATTGCTTTATTTCAGTAACAGATTTTATTGAAATTTAGTTCTAAACTACAATAGATTAACTACAGATTAGTGATGGATCAGCAATGAAAATTCTGTCACTGAATTTTGCAATAGAATTTAGCGTGAAAATTTTCGTCGTAGATTACTGGCGGATTTCTATTTCCGTTGCAAAAAATTCACTGACTAGGGTTGTAGCGACAGAATTTTTTCATCGCAATTTCATCACTATAATCATTTAGCAGTGGAATTTTGCTATTTAGCGATGAATAATTTCATCGCTAAATAGCGATTTTTTGGTAGTGAAATAGCTGAAATGAGGGCTCTATTTATAGAGCTGCTGGAAGGGTGCCTCCACCGGCCGGGCAACACCAATAAAGCGCAGGCCAGCCAACGTGTCACCCATGCCACCGGTAGGATGGGCATGCATCCCCATTGCCAGCATGCTACCCAAAGTGGTGACACGCCTGGCATGCCACAATTCTTCTGGCCCAACCTGTTTCTGCACTGTTTTGGCCGATTTTGGTCTATTTCTGATTCGATTTGAGCCCAGTTTGATTCTATGGGTTCATAATAAATAAGTAGTCAACTGGAGGTGAAAAGATTCCTAAAATTTATTTTTCAACAGGGTGCTGCCCCTTGACCCTTACCCGCTAACTGGCTAGCAGGACCGCCGCATAGCGCACTAATCTTAATAAGTGTCAAGCTACGGCTGAATCCCAAGGGTGTAATTTTGAGGGTTCACAACTGCCTTGTCATAAGAATTGGCTTTGAGCAAAAGGTGATTCTAATGATAGTGAACCCTGGGAAGAGATGCCATGTCGGACTCTGGGCTTGTGCTCGTGCCACATCAGATTTTTGGCTTATGTTAGATTCTGAGCTATACCATGTCAGACTCTAGGCTTGTGATATCTGCTTGTGTTTGTCAGCATGATGGCATTCATGCTTTGTGCAAATAGAACCTTATGAAGGACAATATGGTATAAAAATATAAACCTTTTGGGAGAAGGCCCCTAGGATAAATGAGGTTTTGTCAATGGCTATCAATTTAACCTTAGCGTTGGATGTGAGAATGGTCATAGTGAACTTCAATTAAGGCTATATGTTCGCCCTAATTGTTGGAGATAAAGATGATTTGGTGAATTTTAATCAAGGCTATCTGTTCTACCTAGACTTTAAGATTTGGAGATTTGGTCAACCTAAGGACTTCAAATTGGTTTAGCAAGGCCACCTATTCGGCCCTTCTATTAGGGAGATTATGATCAAAGTTTTCTATTTAGCTTTGATGTTTAGGAAGATTGGGATCAAAGCTATATGTTCAGCTTTGGTGGTTAGGAGGATTAAGGTTAAAACTATCTGTTCGGCTTTGATGGTTAGGAGGAATAAGATCAAAGCTATATGTTCGAATTTGGTGTTAGAAGGATTATGATCAAAGCTATCTGTTTGGCTTTGGTGTTGGAAGAAATACGATCAAAGCTATTTGTTCAGCCTTAATGTTGGAAAAGTTAGGATCAAAGCTATCTATTTGGCTTTGGTGTTGGGAGGAATAGGATCAAAGCTATTTATTCAACCTTGATGTTGGAAAGTTGGGATCAAAGCTATTTGTTTAGCTTTGGTGTTAGAAGTATTGGGATCAAAGCTATCTATTCAGCTTTGATTTTGGGGTTTTGAGAAGGTTATGTCTCTGGGAATGTTAACATGGGTGGCTTGACTTGGTTTGCCCATTAAAAGTTATGATTGAGGATCAATCCTTATAAGGAAAAATCTTGGCTAAAGAGGGTAGGTCTGGTTAGGAAATCCATTTGAAAGGCTCAGTCTGATTTTGCCTTAAAAGAGATCATGGGCTTCATAAATGAAGGCCTTTTGGGAGTGGGCTTCATGATGAAGGCTTTTTAGGAATGGGCTTTATGGTGAAGGCTTATTAGTTTAAGCTTTACAATGAAGGCTTTTGGTTTTGGGCTTCATGGCAAAGGCTTTTGGTTTTGGGCTTCATGGTGAAGGCTTTTGGTTTTAGGCTTCATGGCAAAGGCTTTTGGTTTTGGGATTCATGGTGAAGGCTTCTAGGTATTGAGGATAGTTTTCTACGAGGGTGCTTCAGATGGTTGGCTTTGGGTCAAGTATGGTGCTATAGGTTTTGGGCACCAGGATACCATAGGCTTATGGATAAGGGTTTTTCCTTTTTGACATGCTTGTATCAGAATGGTTTGCAGGCTTTAAAGATCTCAGGGATTATGTGTTTTGCTAATGAGGCTCAATCTTTCAAGGATCATAAGATGTTTGCCAAAGAGGCATGAGATGGGCCTTAACTAGTTTGAGTCCTTCTCAATCAACTTGAGGATGATAGGCTTTTAGGAGATATTCCTCGTCTTCTAGTTTTGCTAAGGAAAGGGTGGTATGTGGATTGAGCTTTGGTATGATTTACCAATAAGGCTTGGGATGGAACAATATGATTTCATAAAGATCGAGAATGGTTTTAAAGCTAGGTTGAAACTTCTGAAAAGAATCCTAGAGGTTGTATAATTTTGCTTTTTGTAGCATGAATCATGGAAAAAAGCAAGTTAAGCTTTTCTTATTATTTGATATTAAAGAGACTCTTAGAGTAACACTTAATTAGTTTGACTTGATGTAAATTGCACTAGCTAAAACAAAGAGCCCTTATGAATGGCTTAAGGGCTAGTGGAAGAAGACAAATTAGGGATCATGCTCCCAAATGAGAGAGAAGAATGTGAAGGTGGGAAATGTGAGGGATTGCACCTTAGCTCTTTAAGCTAAGTGATGGGATAGATTGACAACAGATGACAACCTAGGAAGACATGCCCCATTGTAGGATATAGAAGATTGTTTATCCTTAGAGAATGAACCTCTAGTGAGGAAGGATGACTCTAAAGACATGAAATGAGACAGATTGATTAAAGATGATTTGACAACTTTAGACATTATGGAAGATGGCTTAGATGAGCTTTCTCTCTCTCTCTCAGCTCTAACTTTTGCCTAAGCCATCCTTTCATATTTTCAACTTAGTGAGCTTGGATTAATGAAAAACATTCCACCATGTTTTGCTATTTTTCTTTAAGGGGTCTGACCTTTGAATTTTGGATTTGACAAAGGTTTTCTCTGAACTTGTCACCCCTTGTTGAGGTGCATCATTTTGATTACCCAATGTGCAATAAGTAATTCCATTTGATTTGCTTTTTGGGCTTCAATTGTTTGATGAGCGGTCCCTTACTTGACCTTCTTTAATTAGGAGCCAGTGAAGCAATTGTTGATTTGAGAGAATGAGGACACCTCAAATTCTAATCTATACAGATTATGGTGGACTTAATTGATTGCTTGTTTATCTCTCTCTTTTCTTCTTTTTTTTTCTTTTTTTTTTTTAAGCTCATCCTTGTTAGACTAAATCAGGAAAGATAAGAAAGTTAATGCATAAATAATGCAAAGAAGATGCATTATCGTAAGGGAACTTTATTACAAGATGATAAAAAAGAACCATTATAGTTGACAAGAATACAGAAAAAAATAAGATGACAGACTCTAACTCAAATTTGGGCTCATATTTTGAGATTTGGACTTGGAATTCAATCTTAGATAGGTCAAATTAGCTAAACTTGAACTACTCCATGACATGCCTTTTAGGGTTGAAGTAAGGTGGGGTCGAGTCGAATCTAGATTCCTCATCACTATTCAGGTTGGTGGTGGGAAATTCAGCTTGAAATGATATACTTTGGATGCAATCTTCAACCTTTGATGTAATTGCAACCAAAGCTCTAAAGGTAGGTAGGTATTGTGTTAACAAGTGGGTTCAAAAGGCTGAGAGTAGATTCTTGACAATGATATCTACTTGTTCTTGCTCGATTGGCTTGTTTACCATTTGAGTAACTTTAGCCCTCTACCTAGTAAGGAACATGGAGAAGGACTCATCTGAAAATTGCTTTGTGATTTCTAAATCCCTTCTTGTAATGTTCACTTCAATATTATAGTGGTATTGTTTGACAAATGCTTCACAAATGTCCTCATAGGTCTGTTTTTGGGTGTCATCCAAGTTAATAAACCATCTTAGGGTAGCATTAGTAAGGGTTTGTTGAAAGAGTTGAGCAAGGAGCTCGTTGTTAAAACCAAGGGGATGCATTGCCCTCACATACATCTTTAAATGGATCTTAGGGCAAGTAGTACCATCAAATTTACTCAAATTCAGCATCTTAAACTTTGATGGAACTCTTGCATTGGGAAATAAGCTCAGAAAGCCTATATCAACCATGTCCTCCTTCTTCTTCAGACTTTTTACCATCTTTTCCATGGCTTTTAGTTTGAGTAAGAAGACCTCAAGCCTAGGATTACATGTGGTTTCCATCCCTGGGGAAGGATCCGTAGGAAAGTAGGTGATTTGTGGTTATTTAGTGGGTGCTAAATAGGAGAGAGTGTTTGTTTAGAGGATATTAGGTGAGGGAAGTGATGGAGAGGTTGGCTTGGTGGAGGAAGTAGAAGCATGGGCTTGAACTAATGCCAAATTTTGGTCTAGGTTTAATGGATTATAGAGAGTGGGATTTGGGGTTTGATTTACGCTAGCCCGATTTAGAATGTCTTGGGCATCATTTAGTATGGCCTCCCTTTGGGCCTACAATTGGGCCTGAATTTGGGCTGCTTGTTTCTTAAAAATTTCTTTTTGTTGCTCCAACAGTTTGGCTAAAATTTTATCCATGACATCTTTGTCAAATTCAGTAGACATCTTGCAATCTTAGAAAGGGAGAAGGAACTAGGTTAGTATCAAGCTTTGGAAAAGATGGTTATAGTGGGGTATGATGAACCAAGGACTTTAGGTTTAATGGTAATGGATGACGGTGTCTTATGGTTAGTTTGAGGTGTAGGGGGAAAGATGAGTGTTGATATTTAGCAAGGTAGGTATTTAGCTAGGGGAGCTAGGTCAAATTTTAGCTTTCAATAGTTAGGTCAAAATTCATATTTGAGTAGCTAGGCCAGATTTTAGCTTTAAGTAACTAGGTCAGAATTTAGCTTTGGGTGGCTAGGTCAAAATTTAGCTTTAGATGGCTAGGTCAAATTTTAGCTTTAAGTGGCTAGGTCGGATTTTAGCTTTGAGTAGCTAGGTCTGATTTTAGCTTTGAGTAATTGGGATTATGATTTATGAATGGTTTACCATGGGTTTAAGGATAGAGTGACCATGGGTTTTTTTATTGGGTTATGGATGTACCATGGATTTGGATGTTAGGTGGACCATGGGTTTAGGTGATAGTTAGATAATGGGTTTGATTGGACTGGACCATGGGCTTAGATAGAGCATGGGTTTGAATAATGCTATAAAAGATGAGTCAATATTTAGTTTGGGTAAGTACTATGGATAAGGATGAAACTTATGTCAATGTTTAACCTTGGTAAGGATTGTTAAGGATAAAGCTAGATTAATGTTTAGCTTGGGTAAAGATTGTGGATAAGGATAAGGGTACCATAGATGAGTTTATTTTTACCATGAGTTTGACATGGGTTTGGATAGGATTGGACTATGGATTTAGATGAACCATAAGTTTTGAATTTTGACCATGGTCTTAGGTGACCCATGAGATTTGGGTATTGACCACGGTTTAGGTGGACCATGAGCTTTGGGTGTTGACCATGGGTTTTGGTGGACCATGGGTTTTGGGTATTGACCATGGGTTTAGATGAACCATAGGCTTTGGGTATTGACCATAGGTTTAGGTGGACCATGGGCTTTAGGTTTTGACCATAGGTTTAGGTGAACCATAAACTTTGGATGTTGACCATAAATTTAGGTGGACCATAGGTTTTGGGTGTTGACCACGAGTTTAGATGGACCATGGGCTTTAGGTGTTGACATGGGTTTAGATGGACCATGGGCTTTAAGTGTGAAGATGTTTGGATAGGTTTTTGACTCTTCACAAGGTTCAAGATATGACGTATATTTGCATGAATGAAAAGGTTTTATGATAATGACATACCAAGTTTAGTATTATGGTGCATACAATCCTAAAGGAAAGTTTTATGAGTCATTACATGAAAAGGTTAGGGTGGTTTGAAGGGAACCCATCACACTAGAGATGTGATATATCCAACAACATATGAGACAAGGGACCTATGGGTCCATTGGTACGTGCATACTCATTACACCTCTAAAAAGATTAGAGGATACATCGTGGGCTGGATGATTTCACTATCAGCCAGCAAACCTAAGAAAAGTTGCCCACTTAATTTACTTTCTATCCTTTGTTTTCCTAGAAAGCTAGGATTTTTTTTTTAGACAATAAGTCCGATGTAGTGATGCAATGAAAAAGAGTTGTTTTACATTAAAGCCAAACTTGGTATTTTACCAAAAGTAATCCACTTTATATTTTATTTGAAAAAGATTTTGAAATCTCCAGTGGAGTCACCAAATGTGAGGCCTCGCCCGAGCACTGGTCTGATCCGCCGAAGGGAATCGAAATGCTCTTCAGGAGAAATTCCATGATTGGAACTTGCTGTGAGTTCAAAAAATTGAGTTTTGCTATTTGGAATTTGTAAATGGGAGTCGCCACTTTAATTTACTTGTTTTAATTGGGAAAATTAAAGAAAACCCAAATCGATTGATTCCAAAAAATGTTTGATTTATCTCAATGGAAAATGCACCAATCCGTGAGTGACCAAAGAGAGTTCAGGGATCAGGTTTTGGTAATTGCACGAATTGAGAAAATGTAATTTTCTTTAGTTTGGCTATAAGTTGCAAATAACTCTTTAAAAAAAAAAAGTAATTTTCGTTTATGCATGAACAAGAGTAAAAATGATGAATAAAGCAGTTATAGATTATGAAATGACAATTATAAATAAAGAAGTAAAATAAATCTTACTTAATTATTACAAATCAAATCGGATGAAATAAGAGGATCTTTCCTCTAGCCTTTATGGGTACTAGGAAAAGCACACATTCCTCAACTAAGATAAAAAAATGAAAATATAGAATTAAAAGTAAAGAACATTTACAAATAAATAATAAAACAAAAAGGGAAAATGTTATTGAAAAAGATTTTAGAGTTGATATCTTACAGAATGGCAACTTGCGTATCCTATTGAATAAGAATCAAACCCCACGTAATTCTTCCTTCTTGCAAAGGAGGGGTTCTTGAAAAAATATTGGTTTGTTTATTAATTTAAATTAATAAATTTTAGAGCTTTTCTATTTTAAACCTAAAGAGAATTCTATATCTGAATTTAGAATTTTAGAAATGGAAAGAAGAAAAGGAATTATACCTTTGCTTTCCTTGACCTTCAGATGAATGGAGCGAGCTTAGTTCCAGATCTAAGCTTCACTTTGGATTCAGGAAAACTAAAGTTGAACCTTAAATAAAAAGATTAGCAAAACAGAATAATAAATGTAAATCAAAAGAATTTGAAATGATAGTCTTTTAGTACCAAATTTCAAAGAGAATTTTAGCATAAAAAGCAGAGCGATATAGGTAAGTTTCTATCTTGGAATTTGTCCCAAATAACTAAAATGAGGGCTCTATTTATAGAGCTACTGGAAGGGTGTCCCCGCTGGTTGGGCAGCACCAGTAGAGCACCGGCTGGCTAGGCAGCACGTTGGGTGTGCCGGTGGTGGGCGCGTTGCAATTCTGCTAGTCCAACCTATTTCTGCACTGTTTTAGTCTGTTTTTGATCCAATTTGAGCCCGGTTTAATTCTATGGGTTTGTAACTGATAAGCAGTCAACTGGAGGTGAAAAGATTCAAGAAATTTATTTTTCATCCCACACCCCATAAGGGGCGCTATCCCCTTGACCCCTGCCCACTAACCGGCTAGCGGGACTACTATGTAACGTACTAATCTTAACAAGTGTCAAGCTATGGCCAAATTCTAAGGGTGCAATTTTGAGGGTTCACACCCACTAGCATGGAATATGGGGGCTAAGTGCAGCTTAAGGCAAAAGAAAAGGGAGTATGGCTTAGTGGGAATATGGAGTTGAAATATAGGAAGACTAACTACCTGTCAAGCACTATAAGTACAAGAAATTTCTATATAACAAAGAATGAATAACAATTTCAACAAACACTCAGACTACAAGTCAATCAATCAACTTTCCAAACTTCTAAAGCTTTTACTTTTATTTATTCCTAAATTGTGGAAGTCTCCGTGACTTTTATTATTTACTTTTACAGTCCCTGCAATTTACATTACAAAATTATTGTATTTAATACACTCAAGTTTACATTAATACAAGTCAAAAAGTTACAAATCCATATTTCTTTTATTTTCTTAGTGACAATTGATGAAGCTACACATTTGTGGATCCAGGAACCTTTGGAAACTATTGTCTGTTTGTCTCTTTCACAATTAATTGAAGAAGTCAGGTATGCACAAATTTCAATGAAAAAGGGTATTTTAACATATATTTTTGGCATTTGTAGTAGGACACTTGCCATGCAATGCCGCCATGACTATATCTCAAGTTGTAAAGGAAGTGGCTGCAACAGCAGCACCTGGATATGTACCTCAAATGGTTGAGCAAATTGAGAAAACCCATACTCCTTTATAGGCTAATGATCTTCCTAAAAAAATAACTCAAAGGACTCTAGTATTTGCTACTTCTCAAGGCATTGATGGACGCCTAGATTTTTTGAACAAGAACATGTATTTTATGGGAAAGATCATGACATATATCAAAACTCTTTTGAAGCAGGTAGCCTCTGGAAAGTCTTTTACCTTTGGTGGTGCTGCTTCTACTCTCAACCAATCTGTGAGACAGGCTGCTAAAGAATCCTTGGATTTGATGGATTCTAATGATATACCTCAGTAAAATGCTAATATGCACTATAACAAAATAAAGAGACTCAAGGTTTGTCAAAAACCACAATCAACATAGGCCACCCTTATAATTATAGGCCTACCCAAAATACACCAGCACAGCCACAGCCATTGCCCTTACAATAACTGCCATAATAATTCTAAAAGCATACCACCCTAATGACTAACCCTATAGTATACAATGGAGAGTAAGCAACATATGCACAAGTCTTAAGGTCAAGGTCAACTAAAGGGTGGGTGCAAGAATTTACATACCTGATATTGTTGCTGGTCAGACTCCTCTAGCTACTCTTGTGTCTCCTATAGCTCAAGTGAATCTGGAGGCTGATAGAGATGTTGTGCAAGAGTTATATGGTCTAGGTTTGAGTTCCATAAGCCATATCCCCTAGCCATCGATTCATCAATCGAGAAAATCCTTATCCAAAAGGATACCACATCTCAAGCTTTACCTTGCTCCCTAGAGAAGATGGACAGTCTACATTAGAACACATTGCTAGATTTACAATCCAACATGGAGAACTAGCAAACTATGAAAATATTGATTTTTTTAAACTAAAGTTATTTTCAAATTCCTTGATGGGCTAAGCATTTACTCCCTCTGTCCCAAAAAGGTTGTCCACTTTCTTTTCTCACACAATTTAAGAAAATATTATTAATTGCTTGCCAACTCATAAATTTTATTATATTTTTTCACTTATATCCTTGTATATACTCATTTATTACTATCTTTATTATTAATTTTAAGAATATACACCTTTCAATTAATATGGACAAATCTTATAATTATTTTTAGAATAGGCAAGTGTTTTAGGACATCCTAAAAAGGAATAATGGACAACCTTTTTGGGACAAAGGGGATATATGGTATTCAACATTATCAAGGGACTCAGTCTATTCATAGCAAGAAATAGAGAGAAAGTTTCATACCTAATTTTTTAGAGCTGAGCTTAAGGTTTGTGTTGTTGAGTTGTCAAGGATAACTCAGAGAAGTAAGGAGTCTGCTGATCTATTTGTAATCCGCTTCAAGAAAATAAGAAATGGGTGCAAAGTCTTCTTAACATAAATTGAATTTGTGAAAATGGGACAAATGGCGCTTAACATTGAACTCAAAAAGAAATTCCAGGGGATGAAATTTAGAGACTTTTGTGAGTTGGCTACAAAATTGGCAAAATATGAAAAGTTATTAAGACAATATAAAATAATAAAAAAGAAAGCCATCAGAACTTACTTTCAAAAGGTAAGTCCCTAAGACACTGATGTTATTGCTTATTTGACTGACTTTGGATCACATGTCTTTCCCATTTTGATGAGGCCACCACTACTAAAGATTGGGGATACTTGGAAGAAGACTCAGTCTTCTTCAATGTAGTACACCTTTGACATAAGTAAGACCTAGGAAATCTTTAACTTCCTTCTCAAAGAATATTTTAACGCTTTGCATGTAGGTCATCACATACCTATAAAAGAAGAAGTCGAAGGAAAATAGTATTGTAAATATCACGACTCCTAGAATCATATCACTAGTGCATGCTAGTCTTTTAAAATCTCATTCAAGATAGAATCAATAAAGGGGATACTAAAGTTTTCTAAGAAAAAGAAAGAGACTATACTGATTGATGTAGACCCTTTCTCTCCTGTGCCTACTGTCAACTCTATTGGAGTGGACCTTCATGTCCTAATTAATGAGAAAAAGAAAATTTAGCAAAAAGCACTAAGGGAGAAGGCAAAGCAAATGTGGGCTACTAAAAGACTCAGCAAGGATCAACAAAAGATTGGGCAAAACCCTAATGGGAAAAAGAAAAGCTTACTTTGGATCACTCTCCCCATTTTGTTGTTCAAAGGAGACAATTTAAGATTACCAAAAGGGTATCTAAGGGTCTTCATGTAAAGTTGGATAGGAGCCTACACCAAAGTCTACATAAGGGTTGTATTTAAAAAAAAAAAAAATAAAAAAAAAAAAAAAAAAGAACAACGAAAAGAAAATAAAATCAAAAAGAAACTTGGATATCATATTGTGGTTACAAGTTACAAGCAAAATATGAGGTTATATTATGTTTTAAAACATGAGGATGGATGTTGATCACTCTTTTTAATAAATTGTAAGAAAATCAGTTGAAAATGACCATTCGACACCATGGCCTCATAAAGTCATAAATCATTATCATTTGTCAAAGTTAATTAACCAGCTTGAGCTGTAACTCTCTTATTAATCAATTATTATTAAATTCTCCAACTATGATAAAATCATTTTCTGATGTGTATATATATAGAGAGAGAGAGAGTTGAAAATATCTAGCTCAAGAAATTCTTTAGTCAAATTAAAAATTAACTAATAATAATAACCACCAAAATATTAAATACTATAATTATTAGAGACGTAATTATGTGTAGATATCACATGCTTGGATTTTCTTCCTTTGTATCATTAAGTATCTTTTGGTCGGCTCTTTATTGATAATAATATGAGAACACAGTACTTTTTTTAAAAAAAGAAATGTAAATATATATATATATATATATATATATATATATATATATATATATATATATATATAATGACATGTTTTATACATACACTTATGTAAATATATTATATATTTTCTTATAAAAATGTAATTTTTGGATAAATATATATTTTTTATTTTTAAGAAAATAATAGATATTTGTAATCTTATTCGCCCCATTATGTCTCGCTTCATATTTAAATCCATTTTATCATTTTTCTAAATACATTTCACTCTAATGCAAAATGGATAAAAGATGGATATGGCAAAACTCATATCATATTCGATCCATAACTATATCTAAATTTTAAAATTCATTTTTAACTTACTAAAAAACTAAATTTGATATAAAACTTAAAAACTCATTAAAATTTTAACTACCAAAACTCCTCCTTTCTAATTGCAAAATCCGAATTGAAGAACTATTTAACTAAAACTAATTCAATATGGTTTTCAATTTATAATTTTGACGATTAAGTAATTAAATCCTTCTAAAAATCACTATTATTAAAAAATTATTAGTATAATATAAGTTTAGCTGATTAAAAAATAAATTTAATTTAACTAAATTAAATAAATGAATAATATTTTACTAATAAATGATTAATCGATACTTTATGCTTAGAGTAGAAATATTCTGAATTTAGAAAAAAAAGAAAAAAAAAAAGGAAAAAAACAAAAAGAATATAACCGTTACCAGTAAAGAACGCGCGGACATTTAAGAAAAGATATAAAGGCTATTCACCTGATACGACACCGCGTACAGCAACATAAAACCGCGTTGCAGTTGTGTGTACTTGTTTGCAATAAGCAATTATATGGGATCCGGCGTGTTGGAAAGTAGCATTTTAGTAAAAAGAAGAGAAATAGACACCCAATTTGGTAAAAGAAAAGAAAAGGAGTACGTGTCAGATAGGCGTTTGTATTGTCACCAAGCTGTATAGTGCTATATAAAGAGCCTCTAAGCAAAACAGCTCTGAGAAAGGCAGAGGGGAAGATCAAGAAAATTATTTTTTTCTCGAGAAAATTGTTTCTCTATTTAACTATAATAATAATAATAATCTGGTTTTCTATTCTATTAAGCTTTGTTTGTTTGAAGATAAAGTATTGATTTATTAGAATCGAAAGCTTTATTTGTTTCTTTGAAGATCAAGTATCTTTTTCCTCATGGAGGATCGTAAGGAGGTACTTTCCTCTCTCTGTTTTTGGTGTTTGTTTCTTGAGAAACTCTGGGAAATATAAAGAAATAGAAAGTTTGTTTGTGAATTTCAAGTTTTGAGTGAAATTTCTACGCTGGTTTAAGTAAATATAAGAATAAATTTTGTTTGATTTGGAGAAAGTTTTGGTAATTGTTTGTTCTTCATCCGTATGTGTGTGTGTAAGAAAAAGATTTTCTTGCGTTTTCTTACTAACCAAATACGGTTTTTTTTTTTTCTAGTTTATGTAAATGTTTTAATTTTTTTTTTTAATTTGTTAAAAGATTGGAAAATAATTATTGTTGAGATCTGGTTGGATGATTTATTTATTTATTTATTTTTGTATTTGCATTTTTGTTTTCTAAAGTTGCTTTTTTACCTTTCAAGAAACATTCAAACTAAGTAACTATTCACTTTTTTCAAACCTCAGAAGTAGTCAAAGTTCCTCGCTCTCTCTTTTAATAGTTGACACAGTCATTCTGTTTAATTTTCCATGTTTGTTTCTTTCTTTCTTGTATTCTCTTCCAATTAAGTTTTTTATATGCAGTTTTGACCATCCAATTTAAATTAGATAAATTTATTTAATGTTTATGGTTTGATTGTTAGTGTCATATGCTGAACCAAAGAAAGCACTTGACTTATTTGCAAGCTGAAATGGGTCATTTGTGAATTTTGTTTTAGTTAATTCAAAATTTTATTATATCGCAATAATTTTGGAAAATGATGTTGATTCTTTTAGAGTAATTTGTAATTTATATTTTTATGTCTTTTTGTGAAGAAAAATGCACCATGGCTATCAGTACCACAGTTTGGAGATTGGGATCAAAAGGGTGAATTGCCAGATTACTCCATGGATTTCTCAAAAATTAGGGAAATGAGGAAACAGAATAAGAGGGATGTGTCAAGAGCTAGTCTTGGCAATGATGAAGACCTCATTAACCCGACGGCCACCACTGCAAATGTTGCTCATAACGATCATCATCAACACAATGACCATTACCATCAAACCCATCACCATCCTACTAATGTAAGATTCTTTGGCCACCTTTATCTGGAAAGCTTTATTGAAGGTTACATATCTAGTAGCAGTTTGTTAGATATTAATTGGACAGAATAACATAATAAACAACGGATATTGTATAGCAGCAGGCATGTGATATACTGGTGGGGAAATTGCTTAGCTGTGTTTATTAAACTTGGTGGGTCAATGTTGCAAACCAGTTGGTAGCATTTATTTAAAAGCATATTAATGTAACCTTTGATCAATCTTAGTGCCAAAAAAGAAAACCTAAAAAGATAAAGCCTAGTCCACTTGGTATTGGATCCCCACCCCAAAGAAAGGTGCTAGAAAACTTGGCACTGCCAACCAGCTTGATGTATGGGATCCAGTCTGGCGCAGCACAATCACTTATATTTAATTCATTTATGTGAATATAATGTATCAAAAAAAAAAAAATACTCGTGTGGTGTCCAAAGCCGATAGGAATGCTCTGAAACAATACTGATAATGGGGTGGCACGATAAAGTATACACATAATAATGCCCTATTATTGATATTCATATTATATCTCCTTTATATATATATATATATATATATATATATAGAGAGAGAGAGAGAGAGAGAGGGTGGATTAAAGAGCAGTTTAGATTAAGAATTTGGAAATAGCAAGTATATTACTTATTTCTTGTTGGAAGTGCAAAAATGTTATTGTTGTTTACATTTTTCAATTGATCAACCACACCTGGCATTTTAAAGGAAATATAAGCATATAACTATAAAGATCTTGTAAGGTCATCTCGGCCATTGAACTGACAAGGGTCGGACAATGGTCTTGTGTGATTCTAGATCCTTAGTGTCCCATTAGATTTGAGGTCTAGGATCAGTACCAAGCATTTAAATTAATTACTAAATTAATTAGCTACTTCTCAACTAGTGCCATTATAGAGGTGTGTGCCCACAGAGGGAAGTGAGGATGGTCTTGTACATACCTAGGCTACACGGAGTTGCAAGTGATGCACATGCAAAAGAAGCTTTGGACCATTCTATTTGTGGTCAGTGATACTGCATATTCTTTTGAATTTTGTCTAATTTGTAAAGTATCATGTGTTTTGTATCTGGAAAGTAGCAAGACAAGTTTAACGTTTTGTATCTGGAAAGTAGCAAGACAAGTTTAACTAACTGATTAATTTATCACATGCCAGTGTTTAGGTGATATACCAGCTAAAGAAATCAGATATTTGCATATCATCTGTAGCATTTGACACACGAGTATCCATTTGTTGTGGGAAATGTTCAAAAAACCATACAAAGAATGCAAAATAATCAACAAAAATAAGTAACAACAAATAAAACAAATTCATTTTGTTAGTACCTAAAAGCCTGGTAACTCTGCTGCTATCTTTATAAATAATATATGATCAATTTATCTTATATTCATTGTGATTTTTCTTAAACAGACAAGGAGGAGTATTTTCAGCTACTTCAACTGCTGTGTCAAAGCTTGATGTTGAAAAACTCGATGATTGTTCGCTAGGTCACCTGTAATGATAGTTTAATTTGGAGACCACTATTTCTTCAGTATTGTATGTTATTGGTTTTCTTTTTCCTACTCTTTGTCTTCTTCATCACCCTCACTTTCGGATGAAACCATGATGTATTTTGTAAATTGGTGATGATTGATGCTAGACTTGATTATGAGCGGGAGGGATACTGATGCATGATTATTGGTCGACCTCATGGATAAAGTTATGGGGTTTCATGGTTTGTGGGTGCATAGAACACAGTGACCAGTATTTAGATTCAGAGTTTGGACAGGCATTGGTTAAATTTTATTTCTGCTTTTTAGTGAAATTATTTTGGCTATCGAATTTTTGGAAATTATTTTTTAGATAGGGACCAAATGGAAGGTCCTTATAGGGCAATGGGGACCAAAGGGGGGCAGCTGTAGCCTCTCCTTTTGATTACCTTTGTCCTATTTGTTTCTATTCTGTTCCCACCACATTGTTCTGTTCTTACTCGTTGTAAGTGATTTTCTTCTCGTTCCCACCACATTGTTCTGTTCTTACTCGTTGAAAGTGATTTTCTTCTCAATTTGGCTTAAAACAGTACGAGTGAGAGATTTTTTTTTTAAAGTATAAAATAATGTTATAAATATTATAAATATAATAAAGAAGAACAAGAATAAAAAATATAGAAAAGAAAATAGTTTTTTTTGGATATTTTATTCAATAATATTAGGCCATTTATATAGAGTATAGAAAAGAAAGAAATAGGAAGGTTTTTTAATAAGAAAATTATAATCAATACTAATATGAAAATTAGAGTATTCATGTATATAAAAAGACATCAATCAAATCATATAATATATCATAACACTCTCCTTTGATGTTTTTTACACAAAATATGTCTCATTAAAATCTTACTAAGGAAAAATCCTATGAGAAAAATTTTTAGTAAAATAGTACATTATTTTTTTAAAGATTTGCGCCATAATGTTGTTTCTTTAAAACCCTTACCAAGAAAATCCAATGAGACAAAATCTATGCTAAGAAAAAAAGAGTACAGTGTATTAAAATCTCCCCCTTATGAAAATATGATTTCTATCAAATATTTTTTAGTCTGCGCATGCCAATTTTGTTGACTAACTTTTCAAATGTGGTTGTAGGGAGTACTTTTGTAAACAAATCTGTCAAGTTATCAAATCGTATACTTAATAATGTTTAAGTAATATCCACATATAATAATTTATTTATAGTACTTTCTGAAGATATTACGTGCGCCATAAATATGTTTTATTAAAAACCTTGCTAGAAAACGCAGTGAGGAAAAACATAACTAAGGAAAAGAGTATATTTCATGCACTATTTTTGTCATTGCACAGATTGTCTCATTAAAATCTTTGTCCAATAAAATCCTGTGAGACAAAAACTTAACTAAAGAAAAAGAGTACAATCATATATTAACTCGCTCCCTCTGATGAGGACAGATTTTAACACAGCATATACTAATTGATGAAACAATACTATTTAAATACCATATCAGGTAAAGGCTTAGTACATAAGTCTGTTAGGTTATCACTAAAGTGAATTTGGTGGATATCTCTTCTGAAACTTATGTATAATACAAGAATTTGAGTGAAGTTTATATCTATTTCATCACCCTTGATCATATAACTACCTTTAATTTGTGTAATGCAAATTGTATTATTTTCAAAATACAATAGAAATATCTTTCAGTGAGGTACTTCAATACCATAAAAATCTTTATAAAATTGCAATACTACCATAAGTGAATACATAGTCAATCTAAGATCTACCATACTAAGCAAATAACCAATATTCACATATAAACCAATTTCAAATATGACTCATAATATTAATAGTATATTGAAAATAACTTTTTACACCATTCTAATGTCTCTTAGTAGATGCAGAACTATACTTAGTTAGGAATTTTATTTTGCAAATTGTATCAAGCCTGATATTGCATTTGTAAGATATATGAGTGCCTTTATAACACTTAAATATGGTACTTCAAGACCAAATTAATAGCTCTTTGTTATCTTCTTTAGGCCTAAAAGGGTATCTTTTAACTTCTAGTGAGTGGACCACCTGCTGGTATACTTAAGGAAAAAGATTTATTCATAGAAAATTACTTAAATACTTTTTCCACATAAGTAGACTAGTGTATTAGGACTCCTTGATAATTAGTTTACAGGCCGATATGAAATTACATTTCCTTTAAATTTTTCATCTCGAACTTACTCTTCAAATAAAAACATGCTTTTTTGAGTTTATTATGAGTCATAATGATATTTAAACCATCAATATATATTGCAATAATAACATTTACCATTCTATGGTCTTTTATGAATACAAATTGACATAGTGTATAATTCACATATCTTTCTTTCAATAAAAATTTACTCAAACAATTATACCATATGTCCATATTACTTTAATCAATACAAGGATTTTTGCAATTGGATGAAATACATATTACTTGTTTAATATATATTGATTTATGATATCTCTAGTCTTTTTGGGATTCTTATATAAATATTATTTTCATAAGGCATATATCAAGTCTTTTTGTAACTACCATACAAATCGAATAATTGAACATGAGAATTATTTTTCTCATAGTTAATAATAGAACGAGTCTAGCTCTAGTTTGATTGTCTCTTTCCATGATGATTAATCATGTTTATATAACTATTTAGTTATACTTATAACTTCTGGTTCCAGATTTTCTCTTGAAATAACAAGATCTATTATTGAGGCAAATTCATCGTCGACGATAATTGAATTTCTATCAATTCTTTCTCTTATATCACAAAAATAATTGAAAACTCATAATTTTCATTTATATGATCATCAACTCTAGAAGCCATATCTGGAGGATCTAATTATTCTGCTGTCTCAGTCTGTGTCTCATAATTGGCTATAGCTCTTTGACTGAGATCTTTCTCTTCAGGAGGTTTTATGAGTGATGCTGCTTTTTTTATGTGGATTTTTATCTTTAATTGCAATTTACTATCCACACTTCTAGCATGTAGTGAGATTGATTAATTTTCTATTTGCAATTGGAACCACAACCCTTGCTAAGGTATTGGCAGCTGTAATATGAGACTTTGTCACTCTTTGAGAATCTATAAATGTATTTGGTAGTTAAGTTGCAATTTGTTACAACTGTATTATTTTGTAAACTTTTGATTTACTCTAACTTGTACGTGGATCAAAATTATTTAAAGAGTTTTCCTTCCAATAAATTTTTCGATATTTTTTAGCATTGCAGGTGCTTTTTCTCCCTTAGTATCAAGAAATGTGTCTCATCAAAATAAATTCTTAGTCTCTTTTGTAGACCTACTTTCACACATTGAGAGAGTAATACTAATATATTCATAGCACAACTAAAAATTTATGGCTTATATCCTTGTACAAGTTTTAAAGGAGATTATGTATCATATACGTAATGGCATTCATGCCAAACTTTCAAGGTTTAATTATTAAACTATAAGTTTAATGCTTGAACTGTAGGTTCAACGCAGTATATTATGCATGTATACTGAGAATAAAACAATGATGAAATAAATTATTATAATGCACAATTTTTAAAATCCTTACAAATTACTCTTTCAGGGAGTTTACATAAAATTACCAATATTGAGTTGTATCCTTTATATGAGTTGTTACTATTTTAGAGTTGTCATGATCTCCTAAATAATTTATAGTATTCACTTCAGGGAATGCAGTTGTACTAGTAAGCATTGTTTGATGATTTCTCATTAGTAATTATTCTTTGCAACTACTAGAAGACAAATAATATTTGTAAATTTTTACTTTTTATACTGCTACTACAGGAGCATGTTAGAGCTATGAAGTGATTATAACCATAATTGAATTATATTATAAAATAAATTTAAAATTTTTTAAGCACATGTTTAGCCAGCCATATTGAACTTTATGGTAGGACTACAACTTTCAAGTGATCATATCTGTCTTTAAAGCTCTTATATATAATACAAAAATCTTAAATAATGAGATATTCAGCTTTTAAATCCCATTTACATATAGTATAAATATGATCTTTGTGTTAAAAATAAAACAATAATATTAAATTGATTTTCTTAAAAAATCCAAAACTCAATCGACTTTGAGAAAAATGAAGAAATTTGAACTAATGTCATGTAAAAACTCCAATAATTTATAAATCAATCCAATTATTTATAATAAATTCATATTTATAATGAAGTAATAAATTTTCAATTATTTCAAATTTCATATTAAAATTAAACACATAAACAATATAAAATTTACACTCATAAGGCAATTACTATAAAATATGTTTGCATTATAAGTCACAACAATCTCTATACTATAATTCAAGTTAAAAATAAATAAATAATATACAATGAAGACCTCTCTTAAGTAAACTCGAGCTAATTATCAATTTCACAGGATTTTGGAACGCCAAATGTATTAATTGGTCAATTAGTAAATTATATAGGTTTAAGTCTACAAAATATAAAAAGTACATTATAACCATTCTATACTCCTAGTATAAGCAAAGTTTACTGTATAATATATAAACTAAAATTTTCATAAGCAATCATCTCAATCATGCCCAACAAAAATGCAAAAAAAAAAAAAAAAAAAAAAAACACAAATTTTCTATTTATATGTTATATATATAATATTGTTCATTTATTAAAATAAAATCATCAAGAGTATATATATATATTAACCAATTAAATATTTCAAATATCTACTGTAATTTGTAACCTATTGAATATTATTAAAGGAAGATAAAATACAGCAAATAAGAAGTTCACTCTATAAAGATTAATTAGAATACCAAATCTGTCAAACAGTTTTTAGACAGATGAAAAATCTTTACTAGTGTTAGATTTTCAATATTCAAAAAAGTGATACCAATTAATCCAAATCTTATTAGACTTAATTTCATATTCAACAAAATCAAAATTAATGGGCAATAAGTCACATTGATTTGCTGCTCTCAATTTCGCATGAATAAAGTATACTACCATGACAATACGGCATGAGCAAAGTACAAGGACTAACTAGTTAATATAATATCACCAAAACCATATATAAAGATAATAAGTCTAGCAATGGTCTATTCGAAGTCATCGCTGGAATCCAAGTAGCTCAAAATAGATTTTCAAAATATTATAAATAAAATTATAATTAAATTAGTCTTCCAAAGACATATAAACAATTTATTTAGTTTTTCAGAAATCTAGAATATCAGTCATTTAATAAATTAGAATACTAGTTTCTCAATAATATATGATACTTGGTTCTTCAGGAACGTAAAATACAAATTCTTCAGGAATTTATATTTATTTATTTTGATTAGTTTTTCAAGAACTATAGATATCAAGATATCAGTCATTGAACAAATTAGGATATAAGTTTCTCAATAATTTAAGGTACTTAGTTTTTCAGGAACGTAAGATGCAAATTCTTTAGGAATTTATATTTATTTATTTTGATTAGTTCTTCAAAAACCATAGAGAATACCAGTTTTTCAGGAACTGTAAATAATACTAGTTCTTCAGGAACTGTAGAACATACTAGCTCTTTAGGAACTGTAATTATTATTAGTTTTTCAGGAATTCATAGCTTAATTATTTATTTAATTAGTTCTTCAGGAACTATAAATAATACTAGTTCTTTAGGAACTAGAATTTAAAATATAATGTTAGTTATTCAGGAACTAGAATTTAAAATATAGTGCTAGTTCTTCTAGAACTAAAGTTTAATTAATCATAAAATAATATATCAAATCTTTATAAATTTAAAAAAATATGATTTGAGGTAAATGATTATAAGAAAGGAAAAAAACGATTTGGTATTTTCTTCAAAAATTTTTTTTTTGCTTTTTGTATGCAATTTGGTATAATCTCTTCAAAAGTTTTTTTCTTCTTAAAAAAATGTATTTGACACATAAATCTTAATAATAATAGTAATTAATTAGACAAAAATTGTTTGTCATAAATTTTGAATCTTATTTTTTCAAATTTTTTACTTTAGTTGGATTGTAACAAACCACAAACTATCCAAAATTATGAACAATATTATAGAACGATTCGTACTGATAACGTGTTATAAATGTAATAGAGAAAAAGAAAAACAAAGAATATAGAGAAGAGAATAGTTTTTATAGATATTCTATTCAATAGTATTAGACCCTTTATATAGAGTATAGAAGAGAAATAAATAGGAAGTTTTTCTAATAAAGAAAATACAATCAATATTAATATGAAAATTAGAGTATTTATGCATATGGAAAGACATTAAATAAATCTTATAATATATCATAACAATAAAGACTTGCTATTTTTAAATTTTTATAAAACGTGAAATTTATTCTAAAAGTATATTTTAATTATTTCTAATTAATAATTTTTAAAATATTACTTTTTTAAACAAATAATGAAAAATTTTTACCTATACTTGGTATATAGATTTATTTTGACACTAAACTAATAAGTGATCAGATATTTTACCAAGTATGACTTTTATATATTTTTTACTTAGGAAAAAGATATCGGCACTCTTTTTTATTCTATATGTTTTTGTTTCATTAGTTAGTGTATATATATCCGGTATAGGTAAGAATTATTCACAGATAATATTAATCATATGTAACTTGGTCGTTTGAAGTATTATTTAGAGTTCAATTATAAAAACTAAAAAGTAATAAAATTTTATAAAAGTTACGGGATAATACCTAATTTAAAGCTTAAATTATAGCTAAAAATGTAATTGAGGGTGTAAATTCAATTTTGATGCAAGCAAATGCCTCAATTTAAGTCAATTTAGAATTTAATGCGACACGTATTGTTATGTGAGGCTAACATCCATTAAATGTGTCCCACATAATTGTAAGTGGGCCTCATTTTTTTGAATCAGTTAACCTAGAAATTGAAACGAAATGAATTACCGAGAGAGAAGATCTAATTATAGAGGGGAAACATAATTTTTCATGGCTTCATCATCATCTTCAAATTTAAAGTCTAGGATCATCTCTTATCCTCTTGTTCGTGAAGCTATAACATTTATTGCAAGTGTGAGTTACTAGGGTTGTGCAAGGTTTGGGTAAAGCTGTGAATTGCAAAATCTTATACCGACTTGAAATTTCGGGGGTTAAAAAATTAAAAAAAAAAAAACAGTCCCAATTTGTAAAAATAAAGTACTGGTTTCGACTTGTACTAACATTTTGCTATAAGTTGGTTCGGTTATTCGGGGTAATGATTCAAGCCAATATAGTTCAGATATCGTGGATTTTGAATAATTAGGTCAAATTTGATTGTAATAAGATATAATTTGACTTTAAAAGGTTGAAATTCGAACTTAATACGGTGAAAATTCAACCGTACCACGGTCAAATTTAATCTTACTGCAGTTGAATTCGGCTTTATCAGGGTCAAATTTGACCTTAATAATTAATTTTGATATTTAATTTAATTTAATTTAATTTAATTTTTAAAATAAATAATAATTTGCAATTTATTTAATAATGAGTTATGTGATATATATTTAAACAAATTATATATATCATTTAGTAAAATAATAATTTATATTATTTTGAAATATATTAATAATTTATTTTTTAGGGTACATGTTATTATTATTCAATGTTATGAATATGGAACTAAATTTTAATAATAAGATTGAATTCAATTTTAATGACTAATATCTTTTAGTAAAAATGTTTATACATATGATATATCGTTTTAAAACTCTTATATTATACTGTAAATTAAATTTACTTCATAGTAGTTATTATAAAAATTATAAATTTACACTGTCTAAAGTTCATTGATAACTAATTATTAAAATCGAGTTTGACCTTAATAAGGTTGAATTCTACCTTATTAAAGTTGAATTCTAGCTTATTAATTAATTTTGATATTTAATTTAATTTAATTTTTAAAATAATTAATAATTTGTACTTTGTTATGTTTAAAAAAAATTGTATATATTATTTAGTAAAGTGATGATTTATATTATTTCAAAATAGATTAATAATTTATTTTTTAAAGTATATATTACTATTATTCAAAATTATTAATGTAAAACTAAATTTTAATAATAAGGTTGAATTCAACCTTATTAAAGTTGAACTCAGTTTTAATGGCTAATATATTTTAGTAAAAAGGTCTATGCATATGACGTATCATTGTAAAGTTTTCATAGTATATTATAAATTAAATTTATCATTTCATAGTAATTTTTATAAAAATTATAAATTTACAGTGTTTAAAGTTGATTGATAACCAATTATTTAGGTCGAATTCAACATTAATAATTAATTTTTTTAAAAATAATTAATAATTAATAATTTATTTAATAATGAGTTATGTGATATATATTTAAACAAATTATATATATCACTTAGTAAAATAATAATTCATATTATTCCAAAATAGGTTAATAATTTTTTTTAAAAAATATATGTTACTATTATTCAATACTATTAATGTGGAACTAAATTTCAATAATAAGATTGAATTCAATATTATAAAGGTTGAACTCAACTTTAATGGCTAATATCTTTCAGTAAAAAAGTCTATGCATATAACTTTTCATTATAAAGCTCTCATATCATACTATAAATTAAATTTATCCTTTAAATTTACAGTATTTAAAGTTAATTGAGGTCGAATTCGACCCTAATAAGGTTGAATTCTACTTTATTAAGATTGAGTTCAACATTAATAATTAATTTTGATATTTAATTTAATTTATTTTATTTTTTAAAATAATTAATAATTTATTTAATAATGAGTTATGTGATATATATTTAAACAAATTATATATATCATTTAGTAAAGTAATAATTTATATTATTCCAAAATAGATTAATATTTTTTTTAAAGTATACATTATTATTATTTAATGTTATTAATGTAGAACTAAATTTTTATAATAAGGTTGAATTCAATATTATTAAAGTTGAACTCAATCTTATTAAGATTGAACTCAACTTTAATGCTAATATCTTTTAGTAAAAAGATTTATGTATATGGCCTATCGTTGTAAAGCTCTCATAGCATAATGTAAATTAAATTTACCATTTCATAATAATTATTATAAAAATTTTAAATTTATAGTATTTAAAATTGATTGATAATTAATTATTAAGTTTGAATTTGACTTTAATAAGGTCAAATTATATCTTAATAATTAATTTTGATAGTTAATTTAATTTAATTTTTTAAAATAATTAATGATTTTTTAATTTGTTTAGTAATGAGTTATATGATATATATTTAAACAAATTATATATATCAATTAGTAAAGTAATAATTTATTATTTTGAATAGATTAATAATTTATTTTTTAAAGTATATGTTATTATTAAATATTATTAATTTAGAACTAAATTTTAATAATAAGGTTGAATTCAACTTTAATAAGGTTGAACTCAACTTTAATTGCTAATATCTTTTAGTAAGAAGGTTTATGCATATGATATATCATTATAAAGTTCTCAAAGTATATTATAAATTAAATTTACTATTTCTTATTAATTATTATGAATAAATTTACAGTATTTAAAGTTGATATATTTAAAGTTGATATATAATTAAATATTAAGGTCGAATTCTACCTTATTAAAGTCGAATTCAACTTTAATAATTAATTATGATATTTAATTTAATTTTTTTTGAGATAAGTAATAATAATTTGTTTAATAATGAGTTATATAATACATATTTAAACAAATTATATATCATATGACAAAATAATAATTTATATTATTTCAAAATAGATCATTAATTTATTTTTTAAAATATATATTATTATTATTCAATGTTATTAATGCTGAACTGAATTTTAATAAGGTGTAATTTAACTTTAATAGCTAAAATCTTTTAGTAAAAATATTTATTTTATATATATGATCGACCGTTGTAAAGCTTTCATAATATACTATAAATTAAATTTACCATTTTATAGTAATTATTACAAAAATTATAAATTTATAGTATCTAAAGTCGATTGATAAGTTGAATTCGACCTTATTAAGGTCAAATTCAATCTTATTTTACCTATATATTATTAGATTTTCTTAGAAGGTGATGCTAATATTTATATAATCACTTCTAGTTTTGGTTCTTTGGGTTCTATACTTGTGAGATCTCACCCGAGCACCGGTCCGAATATGCTAAGGGGAATTGAAGTGCCCTTTGAGAGAAACTGCATGATTAAAACTCTCTATGAATTTAGAAAATTAGGTTTTGCAATTTGTTATTCGTAAAAGAGAGTCGACATTTTAATTTACTTATTTTAATTGGGAAAATTAAAGGAAAACCCAAAATATTTGACTCCAAGTTTGATTTATCCCAATGGAAAAGCATTAATCTACGAGTAACCAAAGAGGGTTTGGGGATCAGGTTTTGGTATTTAAACAAATGTTTGGTTAAAAGTTGTGAAATAACTCTTTAAAAAGGCAATTTTAGTGTATGTATAAACATTAGTAAAAATGATGAATGAAATAGTTATAGATGACAAAATGAAATGACAATTATAAATAAATAAGCAAAAATAAATTTTACTTAATTATTAGAAAACTAAAATGAATAAAATAAAGATGATCTTTCCACTAGCCCTTATGAGTACTAGGAAAATTACACGTTTCTCAACTAAATTAAAGAAATTAACATAAAGAATTGAAAGTAAAGCGCATAACAAAGTAAAATGAAACTTAAACTGTAAATGTGAAAGGAAAAATGTTATTGAAAAAGATTTTGGAGTTGATGCCTTGCAGAGTGGCATGCTTGCGTATCTCATTGAATAGAAATAAAATCATACGTAGTTCTTCCTTCTTGCAAAGGAGGAGTTCTAGAAAAAATATTAGTTTGGTTTATTAATTTAATTTTGATTTTTAAATTAATAAATTTTATATTTTTTCTGTTTTAGACGAAAGATAGAATAGAGAAAATTCTAGATCTGAATTTAAAATTTTAGAAAGGGAAAGAAGAAAAGGAATTTACCTTTGTTTTTCTTGACTTTCAGATGAATGGGGCAAGCTTTACTCCGGATCTAAGCTCCACCTTGGATTGGGGAACCTTGAAGTTGAACCTTACATAGAAAAGATTAGCAAAACAAAATAATAATTACAAATTAAAAGAATTTGGAGTGACAGATTTTAGTATTAATTTTTTAATTTTAATTTAGTAGAATTTTAACATAGAAAGAAAAGCATCTAGGTAAATTTTCTTCTCAAAATCTCTCCTCAAATCCGTGTCAAGAGAGTTGAATGGAAGCTCTATTTATAGAGCAAAGGTGATTCCCGTGGTGGCACCAGCAGCATGCTTGCCAGCCAGGCGGTGTGAACCCTCAATTTTATACCCTTATTATCCAATTACAACTTTTGCACCAGCTAAGTTTAACGTGCTACGCAGAGCCATCATGGCGGTCCTGTTAGTCGGTTAGCGGGTAGGAGTTCGGGGTACTACTGCAACATGTGGTATCACATTTCCAATAGATTCTCGAGTCTCCTTCAAAGATCGAGTCACCCCTTTGTCTATATCATAGTCCTTTCGCCACTAATAGTTCCTCATATAGTCTCTCCTTCCTCAACTGCGTCATCCTCTATTTCCCTCTACAGGGCAGCCTCTTTCTCAATTACCTGACATACCTATCTATGGTCTTAAGTGAAATTCCAAAACAAACAACATGGTAACTGTCCAGCCAGTCATCACCTAATAGCTCTAGCAATGGGAGCTGTGATCTCCACATACTTCAAGAAGAAAAGAAAAAAAAAAGGGGGCACATCCTGAGTCTGCCTCATTTGCCTTAAGATCCTTATCTCCTAGTAGAAAGTTATTAAAAGTTATTAAAACCAAGCCCAACAAGCAAAACCACTCAATACCCATGGCCTCCAATAAGGAGAGATCTAATCCTTTACCACTAGTAGTGCTAAAAATGTATCCTCTGAAGGCAAACTACAAGCAACCATCTTATCCTATCTCTGACCGAGTCTCAATAAAGCATGTGTAGACTGAAAAGTAGGGGCCACCACTTGAAAATGATCCATCAGCCACACTTAACCCAAAACCTAGAACCAGACACCTACAAAGCACCCAAAGTAGAAAGGATAAGAGTAGACAAATTTTTCTCATATGAAAATAACTGGCAAGACAGTTCATCTCTCTAAATCCCTAACAAAACAGTCAAGGCTAATCAGTGTCTTTGCCAACACTTCTCTAACCATAAAATGTCTCTATTCCATCTGCCACTCTGGCATCACCCCAATCAATAAACCCGTATTTGACACTTAAACAGAAAATCAATGCCCTTATGTTGAGTCTCTATCCCCCTCATATCTCCTTGGTTGCCAGGATCATGAAACTTTTCAATCACAATGGTCAAATTCACTTGACTATCACTAACTATCATCTATCTTGCGATATCCCGAGACAAGTCCCAAAAAAAAAAAAAAACTCTTGAAAAATCTAGGAGATGCCAAACTTTAAGCTCTGGCATCACTATAACTACCTTCGAATTATAGCCAAGCCATAGTACCAAACTCCTGTGAAATAGGCATAGCTCTTTCTTAGCAGCACCAAAACAGAAAACATGGGGCATCATATTCCAAAACTTGAAGCAACCCCTCGAACTCCTTGTAAAGCCACCATGGCAAATATCCTATACCAATCCAAGTTGAGTTTCTCAAACTTTGTAAAGTTTCTTAGTCCACAAATGCATGTCTCCGTGAACATAAAAGTCACATGAAAAAATTACATTCACAAGAAAATGCATGGATCCACCCTCATGCATCCATGCAATCATCTATTAAAAACATCATCACAGATCATGCATGGCATAGAAGTCAAGCAAAAGGACTATGAATTCTGAAATATGCATACATGAACATACATCATCTATGTATTATGAACCCTTAATTTTGCACCTTTCAGTATGTGTTTGAACCTTAGAAGCACTAAGGCTCGGTAAACAAACTTTTAAAAGTCAAAAACTCTCAAAATGGGAAAATCAAAATATTTCTTTTTAGCATTTGAACCCTTTCAAATCCTTTAAGATTGAGTAACGAAACAATGCAACTAGAATCATGAATAACAGATGAGAAACGAGCAAGAACGGGCGAAAGCGAGGCCCGTTGCTGCAGAGCTCTACAACACTACCGCAAAGCCCTCTGCAGAATCACAAAGGGCTGTGCAGCACTACTACAAAAAGATTCATGGCGTCGCAAAGCCCTCTGTGGCAACTCTTGCAAGAATTCAATTTTTTGCAATCCCACATTAGAATTTGATGCATTCTATGCTCCAATCCTCCTCCTATATATATAGGGCCTCCCCACACTTCGAAACACCAACTTGTAGAGCTTGAAAAGTAATAACTTCAAGCAAACTGCTTGCATTTGCTCCTTACTTCGCAAAGCGAGTTGGGGGGTTTCTCCTTGATTCCTACCTGACTAGTTTAAGGCTTTCCACCGCCCACCTGTTTGATGCAAGTCTCTTGCCAAGGCTCGTATTCACTGTCCAAGGCTAGCTGCCGCCAGCCGTCTAAGGTTATCCATCGCCCTCCGAGGCTAGCTGCCGCCAACCACCCCCTGCTGAGGCTAGCCGCTGCCTGCTATCCTAAGTCAGTTCCCACTTGCCATCCAAAGCTAGCCGCTACCTGCCATCTAATGCTAGCCGTCGCTTGCTGTCTAAAGCCAGCCGCTGCCTGCCATCTGATGTAAGCTTTTTTTTCTTTAATATTCTTTTATCTAAATTTCCTTTCTTATTTTTGTTAGTTAATTATTTTGATTCATCTAGGTTGCTAGCTAATAGCTCGGTAATCAATTAAATTAATTAATTAACTCAACCTTCTTTTAATCAATCAATCAAAACATGATAAAGTGGCTAGGCTA
This sequence comes from Reutealis trisperma, assembly GCA_947687605.1. NCBI lineage: Eukaryota > Viridiplantae > Streptophyta > Magnoliopsida > Malpighiales > Euphorbiaceae > Reutealis > Reutealis trisperma. The sequence continues at coordinate 407,114 of CANTUT010000460.1, forward strand.
AACTAACCCCTTCACAAGAAGGGAGAATTGTGTGGGCTTTGATTCCCATTCAAAAGGATACGTAGGCATGCTTGGTTCAGGTATCGAATCCAACTAAAATTAACCAACTCTCTCCCCTACCACCTTTTTCACTTACTTTTATTTTGCTTTCCTTTACTTAGTTATTAGGTTTAGTTTGGGGAATGTGTGACTTTCCTAAAACTCATAAGGGCTAGAGGAGGTATCCCCTAAGTTTGGATTTTATTGTAATACTGACTCAACTTTCTCTTATCTCAAACCTTTAATTGTGTATTTACTTTATTATTAATTGAATGATCATGCATATTATAAATTGTCCATGCATTTTAAATTATTCATGAAATATATTTTAAGTCACTTTTACATTATTTGGCCAAACTTATTTTGTTAAATTAAACTGAAAACCTAGTCCCCAAATCCTCTTTGGTTTCGAGGCTAGTGATCTTTTTCCTATGGATAACAATTAGAGTCAAATGGGTTTTTTTTCTTATATTTTCCTAAATAAAAATAAATTAAGATGGCAACTCTAAGAAATAATTTTCAAACCTATCAAACATAAGCCCAAGGGCTTCTTCGTGAGTTTTTTCCCAAATGAGCATTTTGATTCCCTTTAGCAGATCGGACTGGTGCTCAGGTGAGGTCTCACATGCACAAACATACCTACATATGCAATCATCTGTGCACCAACATCTATGCAATCATAGACCATCATGCATAAGTTAAGCTAATAGCCTCACGACATCTCAAAGCTGACCAGTACTTCCTTAAAACTGACTGACACCTCCTAAAGTTGACCAGTGTCTCTTTGAGGCTAAATGATACCTTTTCAAATCTAATAAATGAAGTGTAATTTTTAGAGTCCCTTTACTCCTAGCAAAGTTCCATTGAGCCTTCTAAAGGCCTAAACCCTCACATTTAAAAGCCCAAGTTTCTTTAGCACAGCCAAAATCTTATCAGAATCTGTTGAGCCGACTAGCCATAGGTTAAGGCTCTCCTATCAAAATCTTGTCAAAATCTCTTGAACTGACCAGCTACAAGCCGAGGATCTCTTACCAAAATCTTTTCAGAATCCCTTGAGCTGACTCGCCATAAGCCGAGGCTCTCCCTTGACTAAAATCTTCTCAAAATCTCTTAAGCCAACTTGCCATAAGCTGAGGCTCTCACCTTATCAAAATCTTGTTAGGATCTCTCGAGTTAACTTGCACAGGTTGAGGCTCCCCTTTCATTAAAATATCTTGTCCAAAATTCTCTTCCACCTATAAATGTCTAGAGACGGTCACCTAGACATCTATGTGGTTCCTTTTTCTATCTCTTTTACCCAAATCTATCAACTTCACCCACTAAAACCGATCACCTAGACATCTATATGGTTCCACTTTCCACCCTTTTTTACAAATCATCTTTACCTCTAGCATTAAGGCCAAACAAATAGGCTTGATTGAGATTTACCCAAATCTTCTTTACCTTCAATATTAAGGCTGGACAGATAGCCTTAATTGATATTTACCCAAATCTTCTCCAACATTAAAGCCGAATAGATAGCCTTGATTTAGATTTACCCACATCTTCTTTATCTCCAACATTAAGGCTGGATAGTTAACCTTGATTGAGATTTGCCCAAATCTTCTTTACCTCTAGCATTAAGGCCAAACATATAGCCTTGATTGAGATTTATTCACATCTTCTTTACCTCTAACATTAAGGTTGGACAGATAGCCTTTATTGAGATTTACCCAAATCTTTTTTACCTCCAACATTAAGGCCGGATAGATAGCCTTGATTGAGATTTACCCAAATCTTCTTTACCTTTAGCATTAAGGCTAAATAGATAGCCTTGATTGAGATTTACCCATATCTTCTTTACCTTTAGCATTAAGGCTAAATAGATAGCCTTGATTAAGATTTACCCATATCTTCTTTAGCTCTAACATTAAGGCTGAACAGATAGCCTTGATTAAGATTTGCCCAAATCTTCTTTACCTCTAGCATTAAGGCCAAACAGATAGGCTTGATTAGGATTTACCCACATCTTCTTTACATCTAACATTAAGGCCTGATAGATAGTCTTGATTAAGATTTACCGAAATCTTCTTTAACTCCAACATTAAGGCTGGACAGATAGCCTTGATTGAGATTTACCCACATCTTATTTATGTCTTGCATTAAGGCTAAACAGATAGTCTTGATTGAGATTTACCCACATCTTCTTTACCTCTAACGTTAAGGCTAGACATATAGCTTAGATTGAGATTTACCCAAATCTTCTTTACCTCCAACATTAAGGTCGGACAGATAGCCTTGATTGATATTTACCCAAATTTTCTTTACCTCCAACATTGACGCTGAATAGATAGCCTTGATTGAGATTTACCCTAAATCATCTTCATCTTTAACATTAAGGCCGAACAGATAGCCTTGATTGAAATTCACCAAACCTTCTTTATCCCCAACATTAAGGCTAGACAGATTACCTTGATTGAAATTCACCAAACCTTCTTTGTCCTCTAACATTAGGGCTAAACAGATAGCCTTAATTAAAATTCACCAAGACCATTCTCGCATCTAATGTCAAGGCCGAACTGATAGCAATTGATAAAACCTCATTTATCCCAGAGGGCCTCCTCTTAAAGGATCTAACAAGAACACACAAGCCCAAAGTCTGACATGGCACCTCTTCCCAATATCACTATCATCAGAATCACCTTTTATTCAAAGCCAATTCGAATGAGGGGGCAACTGTGAACCTTTAATTTTGCATCCTTATCATTCAATCGCAGTTTTTGCACTTGCTAAGTTTAACGCGTCACGCAAAAAATTTTTTAGCTTTCAATTATATTGCTACCGAACATCCAAATTTCCTAAACTCTTCATACCAACTAATCTCTAAAAAAAAAAAAAAAAAAAGCCACATTAGCAATGTAATTGTAGAGGCCAGCGACGCGGGCCCCATTGCCCTTTTTGCTATTCCCAAAATGCCCCCAATATGATTTTTCAACATTTTTCTAGCCCTACCCTTTTACTGTTTTCACTTTTCCACTTCCCAAACTACCCTCACCCACTTTTCCTATAAATACCTCCCTCCACTTCTCATTTCTACACACCTCTTGAATTAATATTGATGGTTATCTACTAATTCCTCTCTTCTTCTCCCTCCAACCACTCTTTAATTAATTAATTAATCTTTTTAATTAATTAATTTTCTCACCCTAACTAAGTTAATTGATCTTTTTAATTAACTATTTTTTTAAATCAAAATTAATTACTCAATTAATTAATTAATTAATTAATTAATTAATCTTTTTAATTAATTAATTAACTACTTTTTTTCTTTAAAATCAAATTAATCATTTTTTTAATCCACCTTTCATCCAAATTAATTAATTAATCATTCTTAATTAATTAATCCATCTATCTATCCATCCATTTCATCACATTAATTAATTAATTAATTAATCCCTCAAATTAATCCAAACACCGGTCTCGATAAAATGAAAATTCGGTCCGATAAAACTCTCCACCCAGTAAAAGCAAATGTATTAGCTTTTTTTCCTCACTCTCAAAATAACCAAACCAAAATCAATTTGATCAACTCCTAAACCCCTCCACTTAATTGTGGAATGAACTATGTGGGTTTTGATCCCCATTCAATAGGGTACATAGGCATGTTTAGAATCTAAATCTAAACCTTAAATCCAAATCCCAATCAATCTCTTTTTCTCTTTTTAATTTATGGATATTTCATTTTAATTTTCTCCTTGCACTCATGTCATATTCATGCATCTTATTTACAATTATCATCTTATAATATTTGTCATTCATGAAATCAAATTTTCAAAGTCAAATTAAACTTAAGAACCAAATTTTGATTAATTAAAACTAAAAACTTAGTCTCCGAGCTCAACTTGGTTTGAGGCTAATGGATTTATCTATAGGCAAATTAAAGTAAAAAAATTAATAAATTGGAGTCAAATTGGGTTTTTCCTTAATTTTTCTATTTAAAAATAAATTAGGGTGGTGACTCCTAAAATCATTTTCAAAATCAACCAATCCAAACCTGAGAGTTCCATTGTGAGTCTAAACTCGAATGAGCATCTCGATTCCCTCTAGCGGACTGGGCTAGTGCTCGAGTGAGGCCTCACAGGCAGCACCCGGTGGCACGCCTGGCATCCCATTGGAGTCGGTCTGACACTCAAATCAACCCAGTTTCGCATAGCTTTAGCTAGTTTTAGTCCGTTTATGATATGATTTGAGTCCGATTTGATTCTACGGGTTCATAATTGAGTGCTGGTCTTCTGAAGGTGAAAGATTCAGGAATTTATTTTTCAATGGGGCACTACCCCCTTGACCCTTGCCCACTAATCAACTAGCGAGACTATTATACTGGCTATGCATAGTGCACTAATCTTAGCAGGTATCAAGCTACGGTCGGATCCTAAGGGTGTAATTTTGAGGATTCATAGCTCCCTCCTCATCATAATTAGCTTTGGACAAAAGGTGATTCTGATGATAATGAACTCGAGGATGAGGGATGGTAGAATGAACCAAATGGATGCCTAAGTTAGAGTCTATACATGTTTTGGGGAAAATGGTGGATTTTGAATAAAAGTGGCAGAAAAAATGAACCATAGGGGTGCCTACGTGATTGTTACAAAACATTTATGGTTGAAATGATCCTAAGGCTATCCTAGGATGGTTTGATTAAAAGAGATACCTAATTCAGATTTAAGGTATGGATCCTAAGGTTGATCTAGGGTGGGTCTGATTAAAAGGGATACCTAATTCAAATTTAAGGTATAGATCCTAAGGTTATCTTAGGATGGATTTGATTAAAAGAGAGATACCTAATTCAAATTTAAGGTATGAATCCTAAGGTTGACCTAGGGTGGGTTTGATTAAAAGGGATACCTGATTCAGATTTAAGGTATAAATCCTAAGGCTATTCTTTATGGCAAGAGCTAAAAAATGATGTTCCTGTTTGATAGGAATAATGACAACCCTGTCTGGTAGGAATTGGTAAAGAGGTGATCCTGTCTAGTAGGAATGATTATGACCCTGTCTAGTAGGAATTGGCAAGGAGATGATCCTATCTAGTAGGTATCGGCGAGGAGGTGATCCTCTCTTGCTTTATAAAGCTTGACCTGATAATCTGTCTTGATTCAATAGCCTATTTAATGCAAAATGCATATGATTATGTAATGATTGGATACTTTGAACCTATGAAGGGTCACTTTGTTATGCTGAGTTTTTTTTTTTTTGGGAGAAGGATGCCCTCATTTCAGGAAGGTGAATATTTGGGAGGGAAATGCCCCCACTTTAGAATGATAAAGTGGTTTGGCTATTTTGTTCAAATAGACTAGCCTGGGGATGGTTGGACTGGGTATAAGGTTGGTAAAAAGGTCGGTCAAAGGCTATCAGTTTGACCTTGGAGGAGGAAGAGATCGAGCTAGTCAGCTTGAAATGCTTAGTCAAACATGGCCTTTTGATTTGGGATTGGATTGAACAACCAACTTAGGGTCATATCAGGTATGAAGCTGCTTGGTCACTGGTTATCAGTTTGGCCTAAGAAGAAGTCACTTTAAGAAGTTAAACTAGGTATGGCTAAAAAAGATCAAGTTAGGCTTAGGTGGGTTCGCCTTACGAGAATGTTTGGTTTGAGGTTGAATTGGAAAGATCAAGTCCTTAGAGATGATTAGGTCAAAAAGCTAGGTCATGTTTTGGGGAAGGTCAATTTTTCAGGCTTGTCTCTAAAGAAGTTCATACGGGAGTCTTTGATTAGGTATGGCAATTGGCTCATTCAGTTATGGCCTTTAGGGAGAATCAATTTTGGAAGCTCAGTCAGGTTTAGCCTTGGCTAGGGTCATTTGGAAGCTCAGTCTTATTTGGCTTTGTAAGAGATTAGATTAGATCCTCGATCAAGTTATAGCCTTCTAGTGAGTTCATTCGAAAGGCTTGGTAAGATTTTGTCTTAAGACTATGTCAGAGAGATCAGGTTGGGATGCTAGACCTGGGAGGCTAATCTTTGCTTAGAGAAAAAGTTTAGGCTAGGCAATCAATTTGGAAGGCTCAGTTAGATTTTGCCTTAGAGGAGATCATAGGCTTTATAAATGAAGCCCTTTTGGGAGTGGGCTTCATGGTGAAGGCTTTTGGTTTTGGGCTTCATGGTGAATACTTCTAGATTTAGGTGTTATAACGAAGGCTTCTTAGTTTGGGCTTCATGGCAAAGGCTTCTAGATTTGGGCTTCATGGCAAAGGCTTTAGTTTTAGGCTTCATAATGAAGGCTTCTAGATTTAGGCTTCATGGTGAAGGCTTTTAGGTGTTGAGGATAGTTTTCTACGAGGGTGCTTTGGATGGTTGGCTTTGGCCCAGGTATGGTGCTACAAGTTTTAGTCATAAGAATAACATAAGCTTATGGGTAAGGGTTTGCCCTTTGACATGGTTGCATCAGAATGGTTTGCAAGCTTTAAGGATCTTAGGGATTATATGTTTTGCCAATGAAACTTAAGCTTTCAAGGATCATGAGATGTTTGCCAAAGAGGCATGAGATGGGCCTTAGCTTATTCAAGTCCTTCTTAATCAACTTGAGGATGATAGGCTTTGGGAGATATGCCTTGACTTATGGTTTTGCCAAAGAACTAGATTCAAGGATGATGAGTCTCGAGAGACTTGGGATTTTTAGTTGTGCCAATAATGAGATTTTTCCAAGGAAAGGGTGGTAGTGGCTTAAGCTTGAAATGATGGTATGATTTGTTAATGAGGCTTAGGATGGAACAATATGATTTCATAAAGTTCGAGAATGGTTTTAAAGGTATGCTAAAACTTCTGAAAAGAATCATAAAGGTTGTATGATTTTGCTTTTTGTGGCATAAATCATGGAAAAGAGCAAATCAAGCTTTTCTTGTTGTTTGAGATTAAAGAGACTCTTAGATTGACAGTTAATTGATTTGACTTAATATAAATGACTGCACTGGCTGAAACATAGAGCTCTTAGGAATGGCTAAAGGGCTAGTGGAAGAAGAAAACTTGGGGATCATGGTCCCGAATGAGAGATAAGAATGTGAAGGTAGGAAGTATAAGGGATTGTGCCTTAGCTCTTTAAGCTAAGTGATGGGATAGATTAATAATAGATGATAACCTAGGAATGTGCCCATTATAGGATAAGGACATAGAAAATTATACATCCTTAGAGAATGAACCTCTGGTAAGGAAGGATGACGTTTAAGAGATGAGACAAGATAGATTGATTAAAGATGATTTGACAACTTTGGACATAAGGGAAGATGACTTGGATGAGCTCTCTCTCTCTCTCTCTCTCTCTCTCTCTTAGCTTTAACTTTTGCTTAAGTCACCCTTTTGGGTTTTCAACTTTGAGAGCTTGTATTAATGAAATTTTGGAGAAAATATTCCACCATGATTTGCTACTTTAAGGGGCTCTAACTTTCAAATTTTGGCTTTGACAAAGGTCTTTTCTAAACTTGTCACCCTTTGTTGAGGTGCATCATTCGACTACCCAATGTGCTATAGGTGGTTACATTTACTTCTCTTTGTGCTTCAACTGTCTTGATCTGCTTTGATTAGGAGTTGGTGAAGTGATTTTTGATTTGAGAGAATGAGGACACTTCAACTTGTGATCTATGCTAATTGTGGTGGATTTAATCTTTACCACTCTTTTCTTCATTTTCTTTTTCTTTTATTTTTTTCCTCTTTTTTTTTCACTTTTTTGAAAGCTCATCCACATTGGACTAAACAAGGAAGCTAAGAAAATTAATGCATAAATAATGAAAAGAAATGTAGATGCATTACTATAAAGGAAACTTTATTGTAAGATGACAAAAAAGGAACCGCTATGGTCAATGAGAATACAAAAAAATAAAATGATAGACTATGACTCAGATTGGGACTCAGACTTTGACATTTGGACTTAGACTCAGGTTTAGACTTGACATTTAATCTCAAATAGGTCAGATTAGCTGAATTTGAACTACTCCATGACATGCCTTCTAGGGCTAAAGTAAGGTGGGGTCGAGTCGAGTCTAGATTCCTTATCAAGGTTGGTGGTGAGGAATTTAGCTTGAAATGATTTACTTTGGATGCAATCTTCAAAATTTAATGTAGTTGCAACCAAAGCTTTAAAGGTGGGTAGGTATTATGTTAACAAGTGGGCTTGATAGGTCAGGAGTAGATTTTTGACAATGATATCTACTTATTCTTGCTTGGTTGGTCTGTTTACCATTTGAGCAGCTTTAGCCCTCCACCTAGTAAGGAACATGGAGAAGGACTCATCTGGGAGTTACTTTGTGGTTTCTAAATCCCTTCATATAATGTCCACTTCAATATTGTAGTGGTACTGTTTAACAAATACCTTGCAAATGTCCTCCCAGATATGTTTTTGGGTATCATCCAAGTTAATAAACTATCTTAGGGCAACATCAGTAAGAGTTTGCTGAAAGAGTTGAGTAAGGAGCTCGTTGTTGATACCAAGGGGATGCATTGCTCCCACATATCTTTAAATGGATCTTAGGGCAAGAAGTATCGTCAAATTTGTCCAAATTTGACATCTTGAATTTTGGTGGCAACTGGGCATTGGGGAAGAGGCTTAATGAACGTGTATCAACCATGCCTTCCTTCTTCTTTAGAATTTTTACCAATTTTTCCATGGCTTCCAGTTTGAGTAGGAAGACCTCAAGCCTAGGATTACATATGGTTTCCCTCCCTTAGGAAGGGTCTAGAGGAAATTAGGTGATTTGTGGCTGTTTAGTGGGTGCTAAATGGGAGAATGTTTGTTTGGAGGATATTAGGTGAGGGAAGTGATGGTGAGGTTGGCTTGTTGGAGGAAGTAAAAGCATGGGCTTGAACTGAAGGCAAAAATTTGGTTTAGGTTGAGTGGATTCTGGAGAGTGGGATTTAGGGTTTGGTTTATGCCATGTAATATCCCAACCCAATATAGGACATATGTACAATATACATGTGAAAGTATCTGATTAATATCGTGTAATACGTGCCTAAGCTAAAAATGAATATTTTTAAATATTCAAATAATTCAAATATAAATGTTTTAAAGTAATAATTTTATTCGAAAATATTTTCCTTATTGTTATAATTATATTTACTTTCAAAGTTATAGATATTTATGAATTTTCATTTGAATATTGATATTGATATTTGAGATTATATATATGATTTATAAATATTGTTATATGAGTATTTGAAATAGTAGAAAATTATTTCAAATTTAATATTGATATTTGGAATAATTTATTTGTTATATTTTATATTGATATTTGAAATGATATTAATTTATTATATTATCATGTTAATATTTTTAAGAGAATATTTTATTAAATGAAGTATTGATTTTTATATTTATTATTTATCTAAATGAGAAGGTTTAAATTAAAGAAATTGAAATTTTATTGTAAAATATAGAAATTTATGTAATTAATATTTGAAATTATATATTATGATTTTATATCATAATTATTGAATAATATGGTGAAATTAATATTTTGGTTAAACTTATTGTTTTAGAATTTATATGACAATTATTATTATTATTATTATTATTAAAGTTAGTGTGTACACACACACACACACACACACACACACACACATATATATATAAAAGAAAGGTTAAAGTCGATTCAGCCCATGAATTTGGACAGAAGGATAAGAGAAATATAGAGAAACAGAGAAATGGACAGAATAGAGAAATAAAACAGAGAGAGAGAGAGCTTAATGCACCTCAAACCACTGCCCTCTAGCCACCGATTAACAACACACGCCCCACCATAACGAAGAGCACCCACCTCCTAGTCGGCCGGCCGAAGCCCGTCGACAGCAGCCACTGGGTTGCGATACACATGTCGTTCAAAGACTCATTGGCAGAAAATTTTCGAGCTAATTTTCGGCCATTTTCAATCTCCTTTTCCAGCAATATTGGTATGGATGAATTCCTCTTGATTCCAGCTTTGATTTAGTATATTATCTGCTAATTTTAGATAATGTTTAGTTTGACCAGAATCCGGTGTCCTTAATCGCAACCAATGCCTTTTTTTGTTATTTTCCAGTGAATTATAGAAAAAAAAAGTTATATTCGGACTCCTCACATCATGAGCTAACTGCTGGTATCATCAGATTGTGATTTGATCGTCAGTGGAATTTTCCGGTGACCCTAAAATCAACAATTTCGGACAGCGACTCCAACTCATTAAACTGAGCCATATGGTATAAATCTTGACTCCTAATGGTGTATAAATAATGAATTATGAATTTATTTGTAAGAATTTAGGTAAATAGTTTATTGGAATTAAGTGGTTAAATTGGATAATTGAATTGAGTTAATTGTTGTTTATATGATTATAAAGTATTATTGATGGTTAACTGAAAGATTGAAGTGAGATGTTGAGATTAATATTGATCGAACTGAATTGGTTGAATGTTAGTTTGATAATGAAGAATGGAATTGGCGGATGGGATTAGTGTGTTGAAGGTCTAGGTTGGACCATTTGATAGTAATATTGTGGATAAATTGAATTTATGGAATTGTTGATGGAAATTGCTTAATTGACTTTACTTGAATTATATGAAGGTTGAAAGGTGAAATTGGAAGAAAGAGAACTATTCTTTTTAAGTGAGCTATTGGAAAACAATTAGAGAAATATTAAGTTTAGTAATAAGTTGTGAATAAAATAGAAGTATTAATAAGTTAAGCTAAATTAAGTAATACGATAATGAGGAAGTGATTGATATGTGATTGAAATGCAATGTGTAAAGTCTAAAGACAAGAATGAAGATAGTGTCCAAGAGTGTGAGGAGCACTACTTGTATGAGAGTCAAATGTAATTAGGAGCAAAGGAGTCTAAGATGAGTACTTGATAATATAATATGCTTTATGTTAATTGCTTGAAACCCTTATTGATCAAATCATGATCATTAAAAGCATTCCAATTCCTTGATAAGTTGAATTGCTCATTGATATTGAACCACTTGTTATAATGCTTCTTGATTCCTTGATAAGCTTGAATTGTTCATTAAACATTAAACCATTGACATGATGATTCTTGATGACAATTGATTGTTGTAAATCTATCATACCGAATTCGTAATATGTTAGTTGAATTCCTTAACATGAAATCCATATGAATACCCATATTGAATACCTATTAATAAGTAGAAATCCCTTGTCTGATGTGGTGAAATACATCAGACCTTGTGTACTTGGTATATACCTATGGGTAGGGCGAAAGTACCCAACCTCTGTTAGGGGGAAATGCCTAATCGTAAGACCCGATCCTTCTTACGTAATGTGATATATGAGAGCGAGCAAGGCTTAGGCTGCCACTCTTGAATTAATACATGTGGGAATCATCCTGCTTCCAAGAAAGTGATATTTTTGCTAAAGATACTATTTCCATTTGAAATGACCCATTAAACTATATTGACAACATTGATTGAAAACGTTTCATTGCTACAAGAACCATCTTGAAAATAATCCTTATGCTTATCTTATGTATTGTATTATTTTTTACTCACTGAGCATTGTCTCATATTGTAGTGGTTTAAACTTTTTAGGTAAAGTCAATGAGTTAGCAAGGAAAAAGTTCCGAACCCATCCTTTGCTTGGAAACTACTCTGTTAAGTTCCGGTGTTGTAAGTTAGAGCTCCATGGTTGTTGAAGGTTATAGGGTCTATATGTAATATTAATGGTTATCGAAGAGTTAGTACTAATATGTATGTAAAGTGAATGGTATTGTAATTGCTATTGTAATGATGTATGAACTATTGAACATTGGGTTAATAATACGAAATACAATTTTAGAAGTTTTACAAGTTATGTGTGCAAATGATATTATGGGTAACAAGTAATGTAATTAGGTTACAATCTTAGGATATGGTTCAATGTGATGAATGTTAATTGATTATGAGTGAAATGGGTTCTACAGGTTTTCAGTGCCCTTATGGCCACCCACGCCCTAGGATCGTCATGATTTAAAAAGGTGGGTCGTGACATGCCAGCCAAATTTAGCATGTATTGGACATCACTTAGTATGACCTCCCTTTGGGCTTACAATTAGGCCTGAATTTGGGCTGTTTGTCTCTTGAATACCTCTTCTTATTGCTTTAACAGTTTGGCCAGAATCTTATCCATGACATCTTTGTTGAATCCAGTAGACATTTTGCAACCTTAGAACGGGAAAAGATTAGTATCAAGCTTTGTCTGACAAACCAAGGACCTTAGGTTTAATGGCAATGGATGACGGTGTCTTATGGTTAGGTTGATGGTGTATGTGCAAAGATAAAGGTGGAGGTGTATGATGTTAGCTAGGTCAGTATTTAACTAGGGCAGCTAGGTCAGATTTTAGCTTGAATAAGGATTTTGCTTTAAGTGGCTAGGTTGGATTTTAGCTTTGAGTAGCTAGGCCGAATTTTAGCTTTGAGTATCTAGGTCAGATTTTAGCTTTGAATAGCTAGGTTAGTTTTTAGCTTAGAGGAACCAAAGTTTAGTTAGGAAGGCTAGGTTAGAGTTTAGCCTCAAGTAATTGGATTTGCAATTCATAGATGGTTTAATGGGCTTAAAGATGGAGGGACCATGGGTTTTTTACGATTGGGTTACGGATGAACCATGGATTTGAAGGTTGGGTGGACCATGGGTTTGGTGATAGTTGGAGAATGGTGGACTAGACCACAGGCTTAGATAGAAGCGAGGATTTGGATAGTAATGTAAAGATGAAACTAAGTTAGCGTTTATGTAACAATCCACATCTATCCTAGGAGTTTTCGTGACAAATTGCTAGAATTTAGAGTTATTGTGACAAAATATTTGATTTTATGAAAATTCATGTATGACGTGATTTATGAGTTTGGGGCATGTTAAATTAACTTTAATATGCCTAATATGAATTATTATTATGAAATAAATGATTTGAATAAAATGCATTAACATGAAATCATTTATTTTTTCATAAAATGAATTTTCATGTAAAAAGGCGATATTTAAGCATAAAATAATTTTATGAGTATTTTTAAATAAATATTTTTGGGAAAATTTTAATGAAAATAATAAGGAAAATATTGTATTTTTAATTATCTATAATCAGCCCTAAATTAATTAAAAAGCCCAAATACCCAAAAGCCCACTACACAAAAACACTCATAACCTAGCTCATTAAGGGCATACTTGGAAATTGCACCCCAAACCCTAATATATAAGCAAAATTTTGGCCCCCATCAGTTTAGACAGCAGCCACACTCTGTTATTCCAGTATTTTCACAAAAAAAAAAAAATCTCCCAAAATAATTCTCTCTACCGAAATTAAGAAAACTCCTTTCAATTTTGCGATTTCTTGATCGTAATCGTAAGTTTTTCTTCTCTTTTGATTTCTAAACTGATTTCTATAAAATAAATTATGGGAAAATTATTTTGAACTGTTTGATTACTGATTTCTATAGATTCAATTCTTTTTTAGTGAATTTTTGGGAGAGAAAAATTATTTTCTACTGTAAACACGATTCTTTCCGCAAGATTTCCCCAAAGGTGAATTCTATAACTTAAAATCACAATTTTTTATGTATAAACATCATTGGGGGGGGGGGGGGGGGGGGGGGGGGGGGCAGTTTGTACTTGGTTGTATTCTAAACTGGTTTTTGATTTGTTTTGATGAAAAATATTGGATTAAATAATATTTCTGCGATGACCGAAAAGTTTTGAAAAACAAAGGAATTTAAGGTTTTCGTGTTAGAACTTGGAAGTTAGAAAATTTTATTCTTTCATGAATATATGGCTGCTGATTTGTATGTATGGGTGTTATAATATGATATTTTTTTTGTTTAGATGAAAAATAATGATTTGAATCATGTGTCTGTTTATCGCTGAAATGAACGAAATGCGCAGAAAGCACGGAAACTCATGATTTTTCACCTAAGTTGTTGAACTTGGAATTTTTTTGTATAAACCCCACCTATGGCTACCGATTCATGAAGGAATGTGTTCTAAACTATATTTTCAATGATTGAATGAAAAATAATGGTTTAAACAACTTGTTTGCATATTTCTGAAATGACCGGAAAATACCGAAAATAAGAAAAAATTGTGGTTTTGTGCACTCTAATACAAAAGATTGAATTTTTATATATTAATAACACCAATAGTGGTCAATTCCTATGAATTTATATTCTATAATGATTTTTGTTTTGATTACATGAAAGATTTTGGTTCAAACCATGTTTTTTCATATTTCTGAAATAGACGGAAAGCACGAAAAGGAGAAGAATTTGGTTTTTACCTTAATGATGCATTCGGCCTACATGAACAATTTTGTCCAAATGCTTATAAATTTTATGTGATGTGTTTTGATGATTGTTGACATGTATGTATGTATAATAAATGATAAAATTGCATGTTAATTGAAGGTATGGTGCTATATGAGCTTAAATGCATTATGGTATACTTAAGGTATCTTAACCTTGTATTATGATTAGAATGCAAATGTGATTGAGGAATTTGGAACTAGATGTCATGATGACTTGATGATGAATATATGATTATGAGTTAATGAAGTGAAAGGGATCATAAGAGTTAAGCATGATGTTTGAAGGATTAATTGTTAAGTTGACATGTATGGAAGTGTAAAGTGAACTAAGATAATTGATAAGTGAATTGATATTGAGGTAATGATATTGTGATGACCTTAAAAAGGTATTGATATGATTGCAATGTGTTTTCATGTGAGCCTATAAGGCCTAAGTATGTAAGACTTTTAAAGTCAACGTGCTATGTGCAAGTGATGAGTACACCTATGTGTGGACTCTAAGTGCATGTGTATGCTATATGTACATGGGTAGTTATGGGATAGGAGCATCATGAGCAAATAAATACTAAGTATTAAATCAAATATTATGTTAGAGTTTGAGGAGCTTTAGAAGTACAAAGGGGACTATGTGTACTAGGAGCAAAGGAACCCCAAGGTGAGTAAACATCGTATTCATGTTATAAGTGTAAACAACATTTTGTTGTGTTACAAGAATGTGATATATTGTTATGTGAACCTTTGTGATCTTTGAAACCCAAGTTCTTTCTATCTTAAATATTATTATATGATTTCTTTGTCAAGCTTGGGTTGCCAAGGGATATTTGGTCTAAAAACTATTTTGTTTATCCAATGAGAACTTCTTGTGATTAACACCCTAACTTATATTCTTTTTGGAACTACACTATTATCGTATCTTTTGTTTGAAAGCTAAACCACTATTGATATTGAAATACATGTTATTGTTGCCTTATGTGATATTGTTAAATGTGATTACCATTAGCTCTAGCTATGGTACCTTTTACCCTTTTATGTAGATATCCTCATACCGATGCGAGTAATCATCGGCTATGTGCTCCTCGTACCGATGCGAGTAATCATCGACTATGTGCTTCTCATACCGATGCGAGTAATCATCGGCTATGTGCTTCTCGTACTGACGCGAGTAATTATTGGCTATGTGTTCGAGTGATTATGGCAATAGCCTTCACTCTATGTGTTCGAGTGATTATAGCAATAGCCTTCACTCTATGTGTTATAAGTGTGATTTCTATGAACCTTTCTAAATTGCCAACTATGAATCATGAGCTATACGTTATGAGCTATGAGCCCTTTCTAAGTGATATGTGTTATTGTACAATCCCTACTGTTTACTCATTGAGATCATCTATCTCACCCTTTTTCCTTGTGTGGTTCCAGGTGAGCATTATGAGGAGGCAAGGTGATGGCTCAAGCATTCTACTTCGCTTGGGGAATTCCTTATCCGAGTTATCAATAATACTATGATTATGAAGTCTTGTCTTTAGATGCTTCAGGAATGTTGATTGATACTTATTGATATACATTATTTTTCTCATGGATTTTATATGAAATGATTTATTTTAGACTTCCGCAATTTAAGGTATTCATCTAAATGTTTTGAATGAGTTATCGTAAGAGGTTTGGTAAGATCCTAGGCATGATTTGTTTATATGTAAGTGGGTTCTACGGGCATGGGTGACCTTATGTCTCCCCATGTTCTAGGACCGTCATGTCTCCAAAGTTGGGATGTGATAGTTTAGCTTAGGTAAGGACTATGGATAAGGATGAAACTATGTCAATGTTTAGCATAGGTAAGAATTATGAAGGATGAAAGGTAGGTTAATGTTTAGCTTAGGTAAGAATTATGAATGATAAAAAGCTAGGTTAGTGTTTAGCTTGGGTAAGGATTATGGATAAGGATGAAGATAGGTTAGTGTTTAGCTTCAATAAGAATTGTGAAGGATGAAAGCTAGGTTAGTGTTTAACTTGGATAAGGATTATGGGCGGTAAAGTTAGGTTAAATTTTAGGTGCAAATAAAGGTACCCTGGTTGGGTTTATTTTTACCATGTGTTTGACATGGTTTAAGTTTTTGACCATAGGTTGAGATGGACTATAGATTTTTGGTTTTGACTATAGGTTTAGGTGGACCAATGGGTTTTGGGTGTGATAATGTTTGGATAGGTTTTTGACTCCTCACAAAGTTCAAGTTATACATGCATATATGCATGAATGATTGAAAAAGGTTTCATGAAATACCAAGTTTAGTATTATGGTGCATACAATCCTAAAGGAAGGTTTTATGAGTCATTACATAAAAGGGTTAGGGTGGTTTAAAGGGTACCCATCACATTAGAGATGCGATACACCTTACCACATGTGAGAAAAAGAGCCTCGCGTGGGTCCAATGGTATGTATATACTCGTTACACCTTTAAAAGGATTAGAGGATATGTCATGGGCTAGATGATTTCACTATCAGCAAGCGGACCTAAGGAAGGTTGCCCACTCGATGTTACTTTCTATCCTTTGTTTTCCTAGGAAGCTAGGGTTTTTTAGACAAGAAGTCTGATGTAGTGATGTATGAAAAGAGTTGTTTCGCATTAAAGACAAACTTGACATTTTACCAAAAGTAATCCACTTTCTCTTTAATTTGAAAAAGATTTTGAAGTCCCCAGTGGAGTCACCAACTGTGAGGCCTCACCCGAGCTCTGGTCCGTTCCATTGAGGGGAATCAAAATGCTCTTCGAGAGAAACTCCACAATTGGAACTTGTTATGAGTTTAGAAAATTGGGTTTTGCAATTTGTTATTCATAAAAGGGAGTCACCACTTTAATTTACTTATTTTAATTGGGAAAATTAAAGGAAAACCTAAAATGATTGACTCCAAAATGTTTGATTTATCCTAATGGAAAAGCACTAATCCATGAGTGACCGAAGAGGGCTTGGGGATCAGGTTTTGGTATTTAAACAAATATTTGGCTAAAAGTTGCGAAAAAACTCTTAAAAAAGGCAATTTTAGTGTATGCATGAATATGAGTAAAAATAATGAATGAAACAGTTATAGATGACAAAATGAAATGACAATTATAAATAAATAAGCAAAAATAAATCTTACTTAATTATTACAAAACCAAAATGAATGAAATAAAGAGGATCTTTCCTCTAGCCCTTATAGGTACTAGAAAAAGCACATATTCCTCAACTAAATTTTAAAGAAATGAACATAAAGAATCAAAAGTAAAGCGTATAACAAAGTAAAATGAAACTTAAACTATAAATATTAAAGGAAAAATGTTATTGAAAAAGATTTTAGAGTTGATACTTTACAAAATGGCATGCCTGCATATCCCATTGAATACGAATCAAACCCCATGCAATTATTCCTTTTTGCAAAGGAGGGGTTCTAGAAAAAATGTTGGTTTGGTTTATTAATTTAATTCTAATTTTAAATTAATAAATTTTAGATTATTTCTCATTTAGATTTAAAGAAAGATAGAATAAAGAAAATTTTAGATCTCAATTTAGAATTTTAGAAATGGAAAGATGAAAGGAATTTACCTTTATTTTCTTGACTTTCAGATGAATTAGACAAGCTTTACTCCAGATCTAGGCTCCACCTTGGATTAGGGAACCTTGAATTTGAACCTCACACAGAAAAGGTTAGCAAAATAGAATAATAATTGCAAATTAAAAGAATTTAGAGTGACATATTTTAGTATTAATTTTTTAATTTTAATTTAGCAGAATTTTAGCATAGAAAGAAGAGCATCTAGGAGATTTTTCATCTCAAAATCCCTCCCTAAATCCATATCAAGAGAGCTGAATGGAAGCTCTATTTATAGAGCAAAGGTGAAGGACGTTGCCGGAATCTGGCGGCGGCACCGGCAGCATGTCGGCCGGTCGAGTGGCACTGGCAGCATGCCAGCTAGCCAAGCAACACCACGACACCCTTGGCGTGTCGCCTGACTAGGTAGCACGCCTAGCACACCGTTGGAGCAGGTCTGACACTCGGGTCAACCCAGTTTCTCACTGTTTTGGCCTGTTTTGGTCCATTTCTATATGATTTGAACCCGGTTTGATTCTATGGGTTCATAATCGAGTTCTGGTCGTCTGAAGGTAAAAGATTCAGGAAATTTATTTTTCAATGGGGTGCTACCCCTTGACCCTTGTCCACTAATCGGCTAGCAAGACCGCCATACTGGCTTTGCATAATGCCTAATATTAGTAGGTGTCAAGTTGCGGCCAAATCCTAAGGGTGCAATTTTAAGGGTTCACAGTACCAGATAAAAAGTTTATGATGGTTTGGTTTGGAAAAAGTTAAAAAGTCAATGAATATATTCGATTTGAAGTATTTTCAATTTGAAGATTTGGGTTAGTTTGGGATCCCCGCAGCTCTGTGCTCACCCCTATGTTTCACTCATAAATTTTTGTTCTGTTTTTGATATAAATTTCATTTTAAATATTGTATTTTTTTATACATAGAGTGGACAAAAGTGCAAGTTCTTCAAATAAATTGATTCTGAGATATCAGAGAGGGTAATATTTGTGATTAATAAGCTAATTAAAGAAAATGAATAGCTTTATAATGAGATTGAATGCCAAAAGAACTATCAAAGACAACCATCTCCATGTGAAATATACAGTTACCATGAAGCAGATAATGGAAATTTGATGGATGAGATTGCTAACTTGAGGAAAGAGGTTGAGCATTGGAAGATGGTTAAGTGTAACGAAGTTGATCTATTATCTAAGTTGAATAAGAAAACAAAGTGCTACTTTGTGCTACTAATACTATAGTAGGTTTTCTTTGTTTTGTATGAATTAATTCAAAGGTGTAAAGGATTGTTTCTGGTATTTTATTTGTTAGGAAAAGTTTTCTATTTTTGTAGTCAATGTGAAATGTCTTGTATATTATGGATCTAATGAAGAAATGCTCATCATGATGAATTTATGATATGAATTCGATAAGTAATTCATAGGCTGAGCGTTTGCTTTTTCTTTTCTTTTTTTGCAAGTCTTAGCTAAGATTCAATTGTTGTGTTTGCATATATTCACTTGTCTAGTTGGTTCATATGCCTTTAAATTTGTTGATACATATATCATACATATCCTCATTATAAAAATGGAATGAATTTGTATATATCAACTCAGCAAACATAATTGCACTTCATTTTGAACATTCTGATAAATGTATCAGATAAAAAAAATTTCAAATAATGAATATAATATAGTTGAAATTAATAACTTAGTGAAATATCTTATATTCATTACCTCAATTTGCAGCAAACTATAAAAAAAATTTCAGTTTGAGACATATTGAGATAATTCAAAGCAAAATACAAGGATCATGACATATATAACTTGCTCTAAACCTATTACTTATTAAATATATCTGGTTTGCTTTACAAAAAACAAAATCAATAATTGATGGCTATAAATTGTCTAAAGCCCCTATACCAGCTATCGTGTAACCTTATGAACCATATCATAGTTGCTATTTACAACCAACAAAATCGATAATAAAATATTTCACAGCACACTTGTGAGGTCTCGCCCGAGCACCGATCAGATCCGCTAAGTAGGATCAAAATGCTCATTTGGGTTTGAACTCACAATGGAACCCTCAAGTTCAGATTGGTTGATTTTGAAAAGAGCCACCACCTTACTTTTATTTTATTTGGGAAAAGATTAAGGGAAAACCCAAATTGACTCCAATTAATATCCCAAAGTAAAAGATCACTAGCCTTGAAACCAAAGAGGATTCAGGGACTAGGTTTTTGATTTATTTAGAAAAATGATTAGTTTGGCAAATTTAATATAAAAATGACTTAAAATAAATTTCATGAATAGTATACATAATGCATGGATAATTATAAAATGCATGAATAAACAAATGATAAACATTCATTCTAAGTGATAAAGCAATAAAGTAAAGGAATTAACTTTACAATTAAAAACCACAATAGGGGATACTTCCTCTAACCCTTTTAGGTTCTAAGGAAGTCACACATTCCTCAAAATTATTCTAAAGTAATTATTAAAGAAAAATACCGAAAAAAGAGAGAGACAAAATCAATATTATAATAAAGAAAGCAAACTAAAAGCAGATATTGCAAAGAAAAGAACTAATTCATAAAGTAACACACAAGAAAAGGATTATTATTTATTTAAATTGGATTTGATCCTTTAAACAAGCAAGCCTATGTATCCCTTTGAATAGGAATTAAAATCCACATAATTCGCCCTTCTTGTGAAGGGGTTAGTTTAACCTAGCCATTTTATCATGTTTCAGTTCATTGATTGAAAGGTGGGTTGATCGATTAAATCATATTGATTGATTACCAAGTTGTTAATTAGGTTAGGTTTTAATTAACAAATCGATGCTATAATTGAAATCGCTTACCAAGTTAACTAAATGAGATTCTAATCAACATGCCTCAAAATAATGATAAAACAATGATAAAACATGCAAAGCAAATAAATAAAAAATGAAAAGAACAAACTAAGTAATCTTAAGGAAAAAATAACAAAACAAATAAAATAATATAATGCAAACGAAAAATTACATCAAAACAAAACAAGAAAACAAGAAAATAAAAAAAATAAATACCTTACGAGGACAAGACATAGGGACATAGGGCGAATGAAGCAAATGACCGGATCGCAATTCCACCTTCTCGGCTCGGCAGAATGACAACCTTCAAATGGTGACTTGAATGACATTATTGGGACCTCCTTGGACTAATTTGAGGAGAGCTATCTCGAAATGACCACCCAAATAAAATAAAATAAAATAAAATAAAATAAAATTTTAAACTAAAAAGTTCGTTCCTTTCAGATGAAAATTTAAAAATATTGATTGCTTTGAAATCAATTAGTTTGTTTAAGCAATTCTAAGTGTGAAAATGAGGCAGGGAGGTGTAGCTTTTATAGGGAGAGAGTTGGGAGCAAAAATGATGAACTTTCAATGTGGGATTCACTTCCCAAGGCATGAAACCACATAGGAGGCTTCAAGAATTGCACACTAGGGCTTCTGGATTGCACGGAATGCACGCAACCGTGCAATGGCAAATGGTAACTACGCAGGACCTGTGCGATTTCTTATAGGCTCTGTGCAATTTCGCACAAGGTCTGTGCAGTCACAGACTATCCTGTGCAGTCCTTATGGGTCCATATGCCATTTTTTACTTTGTTCTTGACCATTTATGATCCGATTTAAGCTCGGTTTGATTATACGGATTTGTAATCAAGTGCTGGTTGTCTGGAGGTGCAAATTTAAGGGTTTACAACTACCCTCTCATCAGAATTGGCTTGTCGAGAAAGCAATTCTGATGATAGTAAACCTGTGAAAGAGGTGCCATGTCAGTTTCTGGGCTTGTGTGTTCCATTAAATCCTTTAGGAGGAGATGCCCTAGGATAAATGGGGTATTATTAATGGCCATCAGTTCGACCTTGACATTGGATGCGAGAATGGTCTTGGTGAATTTCAATTAAGGTTATCTATTTGGCTCTAATATTGAAGGTAAAGTTGATTTGGGTAACTCTCAATCAAGGCTATATGTTCAGCCTTAATGTTAGAAGTAGAAGTAGAGTTAGTTTAGTGAAATCTCAATCAAGGCTATCTATCTGGCCTTAATATTAGAGAATTTAAATCAAGGCTATCTGTCCAGCCTTAATGTCAGAAGTAAAGATGATTTACTAAAATCTCAATCAAGGCTATCTATTCAGCCTTAATGTTAGAGAATTTAAATCAAGACTATTTGTCCAGCCTTAATGTTAGAGGTAAAGATGATTTAGGAAAAATCACAATCGAGGCTATTTGTTCAGCTTTAATGTTAGAAGTAAAGATGATTTGGGAAAAATCTCAATCAAGACTATCTGTTCAGCCTTAATGTTGGAGAATTAAAATGAAGGCTATCTATTCAGCCTTAATGTTAGAGAATTAAAATCAAAGTTATCTGTCTAGCCTTAATGTTAGAAGTAGAGTTGGTTTGGTAAAATCTCAATCAAAGCTATTTGTCTGGCCTTAATGTTGGAGAATTAAAATAATGTTGGAGAATTTAAATCAAGGCTATCTGTCCAACCTTAATGTTGGAGGATAAAAAAGATTTGGTGAAATATGGTAAAAGTAATGGTTCTGGTCTATTTTGGAAAGCCTAGCTTAATGTCCGGTCAGTTTTGAGACATTTCCAGTAGGATGACGACCCTATTTGGTAAGAATCGATGGAGAGATGATCTTATCTGGTAGGAATGATGATGACCCTATTTGGTCGAAATTGCAAAGAGATGATCCATTTTGCTTCAGAAGTCTAACTTACAACTTGTTTTATTGTGAAATGCATCTAACTATGCAATGATTGGATACCTTGAACCTATGAAGGGTCAATTTGGTAGGAGAGTACTAAGCTTTTGGGAGAAAGATGCACCTACTTTAAGCAAGGTGAATATTTGGGAGGGAAATGGCCCCACTTTAGAATGATAAAGTGGTTTATTTAGATAGACCAGCTTGGGGATGGTTAGATCGAGTATTAGGCTAGTTGAAGGGTCAGTCAGAGGCTATCAATTCAGCCTTAAAGGAAGAAAAGATCGACCTAGTTAGCTTAAAAGGCTTAATCAGGCACAACCTTTTGGATTAAATAGCTAGCTTAGGGTCATATCAAGTATAAGGCTACTTGGTTACTGGTTATTAGTTCAGCCTAAGAAGAAGTCACTTTAGGAAGCTAAGCTAGGTATGGCTAGAAAAGGTTAGGCTAGGCTTAAGTGGGTTTGGCCTAAGAGATAGTTTGGTTTGAGGCTAAATTTGGAAAGGTTGATCAGAGGCAAACAAGTCCTTTGTGATGATTAGGTCGAAAAGCTAGATCAAGTTTTGGGGAAGGTCAGTTTGTTGGGCTTGTCTCCAAAAAAGTTCATATGGAAGTCTTTGGTTAGGTCTAGCAATTGGCTTAGTCAGTTTTGACCTTCTAGTTTGGCTTTAGGGGAGATCATCTTGGAAGGCTAGGTCAGATTTGACCTTGGCTAGGGTCATTTGGAAGTTCAGTTGGTTTGGCTTTGTAAAAGATTAGATTAGATACTCAATTAAGTTATGGCCTTTTAGCAAGTTCATTTGAAAGGCTTAGTCATATTTTATCTTAAAACTGTGTTAGAGAGATCCACTTGGGATGCTAGACCTAGGAGGCTAATCTTGGCTTAGAGGAAAAGGCCAAGCTAGGTAATCAATTTGGAAGGCTCAGTTAAATTTTGCCTTAGAAGAGATCATGGGCTTTATAAATGCAAGCCTTTTGGGAGTGGGCTTCGTGGTGAAGGCTTTTTGGGAGTGGGCTTTATGGTGAAGGTTTCTAGATTTGGGTTTTATGGTGAAGGGTTCTTAGTTTTGGGCTTCATGGTGAAGGCTTCTAGATTTGGTTTTGGGCTTTGGCTCAGGTATGGTGCTATAGGTTTTGGTCACAAATATACCGTAGGCTTATGGATAAGGATTTACCCTTTGACCTGGTTGCATCAGAATGGTTTATAGGCCTTAAGAGGCTTTGATTATCAAGGATTGTGTGTTTTGCCAATGAGGCTTAATCTTTTCAAGGATCATGAGATATTTTCCAAAGAGGCATGAGATGGGCTTTAACTAGTTTGAGTCCTTCTTAGTCAACTTAAGGATGATAAGCTTTAGGAGATATGCTTTGACTAGATTCAAAGATGATGAGTCTTGAGAGACTTAAGATTTTTGGTTCTACCTATGATGAGATTTTACCAAGGAAAGGGTAGTATGCGGCTTGGGCTATAAATGATGGTATGATTTGCTAATGAGGCTTGAGATGGAACAGTATGATTTTAAAAAGTTTGAGAATGGTTTGAAGGTAGGCTGAAACTTCTGAAAAGAATCATGGAGGTTGTATGGTTTTGCTTTTTGTAGCATGAATCATGGAAAAGAGCAAGTTAAGCTTTTCTTATTGTTTGAGATTGAAGAGACTCTTGGAGTGACACTTAATTGGTTTGACTTGATGACACACTGACTGCACTAGCTAAAACAAAGAGCCCTTAGGAATGGCTAAATGGCTTGTGGAAGAAGACAACTTAGGGATCATGTTCCCAAATGAGAGAGAAGAATGTAAAGGTGGGAAATGTGAGCACATGACAAATTGACAACAGATAACAACCTAGGAAGACATGCCCCCATTGTAGGATAAGGGCATAGAAGATTGTATATCCTTTAGAGATTGAACCTCTAATGAGGAATGATGACTTTGGAGAGACGAGACAAGACAAATTGATTGAAGATGATTTGACAACTTTGAAAATCAAGGAAGATGACTTAGATGAGCCATCTCTCTCTCTCTCTCTCTTAGCTCTAACTTTTGCCTAAGTCGCCCTTTTGGGTTTTCAATTTAGCGCGCTTGTATTAATGAAATTTGGGAGAAAATATTCCACTATGATTTGCTGCTTTGGGCGGCTCTGACCTTTGAATTCTAGGTTTGACAAAGGTCTTCTCTGAACTTATTGCCCCTTGTTGAGGTACATCGTTTAATTACCCAATATGCAATAGGTAATTACATTTACTTACTTTTTATACTTCAATTGCCTTAATCTTCTTTAATTAGGATTTTGGTGAAGCAATTGTTGATTTGTGAGAATGAAAACACCTCAAATTCTGATATATATTAATTGTGGTGGACTTAAATGATTATTCTTTCATCTCTCTTTTCCTCTTTTTTTTTTCTTCTCTTTTTTTTCTTTTTTTCTTCCTTTTCTTTTTTTTTTTTTATGGCTCATCCATGTCAGACTAAACAAGGAAGATGAAAAGAAAATGTATATGTATTACTATAAAGGAAACTTTATTACAAGATGACAAAAAGGAACCACTATGGTCGATGAGAATACAAAACAATAAGACGAAAGACTCATACTTAGATTTTAACTTAGACTTTGAGATTCGAACTTGGACTCGGGTTTAGACTTGGAATTCAATCTCAAGTAGGTGAGATTAGCTAAACTTGAACTACTCCATGACATGCCTTCTGGGGCTAAAGTAAGATGGGGTCGAGTCGAATCTAGATTCCTGTAACAACCCATACCCACCCTAGAAGTTTTCTCGATCAATTGCTTGAATTTAGAGCTATTATGGCTAAATGTGTGATTTCATGAAAATTCATGTGTGATGTGATTTATGAGTATAAGGCATGTTAAATTAATTTTAATATGTCCAATATGAATTATTATTGTGAAATAAATGATTTATATGAAGTGCATTAGTATGAAATAATTTATTTCACATAAATTGAATTTTCATGCACAAGTCAATTTTTAAGCATAAAATGATTTTGAGTATTTTTAAAATATTTTTAAATAAATATTTTGGGGGAAATTTTAATGAAAATAATAAGAAAAAATATTTTTATTCTAATTACCCATAACTAGCCCCTAATTTAAATAAAAAGTCCAAACACCTAAAAGTCCACTACACTAAAACACTCCTAACCTAGCTCATTAAGGGTAATATTAGAAATTACCCAAAACCCTACAAATAAATATCAAAAATTTGGCCAGCCCTTCATTCCAATAGCCACCATTCTATTATTTCATTATTTTGGCAGAAAAATTCTCTCAAAATTATTCTCTGTACCAAAATTCACAAAATACTTTTAAACTTTGCGATTTCGCGACTGTTTTGTAAGTTTTTCCTTCCCTTTCAATTTGCCATTTGATTTTTATGAAAATAATCATGGAAAAATTATTGTAAACTGAATATTTACTGATTTTTACTAATAAAATTCAGGCTAGGTGACTTCTTGTGAGAAAAATTAATTTTTCTACCAAAAACACCAACCTCTCTATGCGATTTCTCCAAAGTTGATTCCTACGATTCAAAATTGAAATTTTCATGCATAAACATTACCAGGGGTGATTTTTACATGTTGCTGCTCTAAACTGATTTTTAATGTGTTTAGATGAAAAATATTAAATTAATACATATTTCTACATATTACTATAATGACCGAAAAGTTTCAAAAAACAAAGAAATTCAAGGTTTTTGTATTAGAACTTAGGAGTTGGAAATTCCATGATTTCATGTGCATATGGTTGCCAATTTGTGTATGGAGGAATTTTAATATGATATTTGTTTTATTTGGATAAAAAATAATGATTTAAATCATGAATTTGCATATCGCTGTAATGAACAGAAAGCTTGAAAACTTATGATTTTCTTTCTAAACCCTAAATTTTGAATTGTCATGCATGAAAAACATCCACGGCTTCCAATTTGTACATTTAATTTTATAAACTAATATTTTTTGTGATTGAATGAAAAATAATGGTTTAAACAACATGTTTATATATTACTGTCATGACCGAAAAGTACTAATAAGAAAAGTTTATGGTTTTTACCCTAACACCTAAAGTTAGAAAATTTTCATGTATATGGATTTATATATGTGCCAATTCCTACATGTTTATATTCTAAAATGATTTTTGTTTTGATTACATGAAAAATTTTGGTTCAAACCATGTTTTTGCATATTACTGTAATAGATGGAAAATGCGAAAAATAAGAAAATTCAAGTTTTCTTTGGAATGGAGCATTCGGCCTACTTTGGGATTCTTATCCCAATATCCATATTTTTTGTGTGATGTATTTTAATAATTATTAATATGTATGAATGAATGATAAATGGTTAAATTGCATATTGGTTGAAGAATAACTCTAGACAAGGCTAGAGGTAATTTGGTATACTTAAGGTATCTTAACCTTATGTTGTGATTAATATGTGAATGTGATTAGAAAATATGGAAGTAGGTTGTATGATAACTTGATAATGATTTAATGATCCTAAATTAATGAAGAGATTGATTGAATGAATTGGTCATAAGAGATAAGCATGACACTTGAAAGGTTATTTGTTAAGTTGACATATATGGAAGTGTTAAGTGTACTAAGATGATTGTTAAAGTGAATTGATATTAAGATAATGATATTGTGTTGAACTTAGAAAGGTATTGACATGAATTATAATGTATTTTCATATGGGCCTATAAAGGCTAAGTGTACAGGACTTTTAAAATCAACATGTTATGTGCAAGTAATGAAGTACACTTATATGTGCAACTCTAAGTGTATGTGAATGTTATATGTGTATGGGGTAGTTATAAGATAGGATAGCATCATGATTAAATAAATACTAAGTATTGAATTAAATATTATGTTAGAGCTTAAGGAGTTTTAGACATTCAAAAGGGCTACGTGTACTAGGAGCGAAGGAACCACAAGGTGAGTAAACACTGTATTCATGCTACAAGTGTGAGTAAATATTATGTTTCAAGTTACAAGTGCAAGCTATCATGTTTTGTGAACCTTTGATATCTTGAAACCCAAGTTCTTTTCTATTTTAATGATTCTTTGTACGCTTGGGTTGCCAAAGGACAATTGGTCCAAAACCATTTTTGATTATCCAGTGATAATGCCTTTACAATTATTATCCTAACTTATATTTTTCTGGAACTACACTGTTGTTCATCTTTTGTTTAAAAAGCTAAACTCTTATTGTTATTATGTTACATGTGATTATATCCTTCAATGATACTATTACCTTCATATGTTATAAATTATGTTATAAGTTATGTGTAAACATGGCAGCAACCTTCACTTTACATGTTATGAGTTATGTGTGAACTTGGCAGCAGCCTTCACTTTATATGTTATGAGTTTTGTGTGGACAGGGAAACCGCCTTCACTCTATATTATGTTATGAGTGGACAAGGTAGCAGCCTTCACTCTATATTATGTTACTAGTGGACAAAGCAGCGGCCTTCACTCTATATTATGTTATGAGTGACAAGGTAGCAGCCTTCACTCTATATTATGTTATGAGTGGACAAGGCAAATGCCTCCACTCTATATGTTATGAGTTATAAGTTGATTTCTATAAACCTAGTTAAATCACAAGCCATGAATTGTGAATCATAAATTATGAACTATAAGCTATGAAACCTTCTAAGGGATATTTGTTATTGTATAAATCGTATTATTTACTCATTAAGATCATCTATCTCACTCCTTTTTCCTTGTGTGATTCCAAGTGAGCATTATGAGGAGGCAACATGATCACTCAAGCTACCTATTCCGCTTGGGAAATTCCCTTGTCAAAGTTATAATAATACCATACTATGTTGAGTCCTTAGACGCTCCAGAGTTGTTATAGGAACTTTACTTTAAGATATTATGTTGGAGAATTTACTTGGAATCTTATTATTATTTTCTTATGAATTGTAATAAAGTATATTTTTAGCTTTCGCAACTTAAAGTTTTTCCTTTATAAAAGGTTTTATTAAGTTAATGTATGAGGTTCGGTATGATCCTAGGCAATTTTTGCATATGTATGAGTGGGTTCTATAGGTGTGGGTAACCTTATGTCTCCCTATATTCTAGGACTGTCATGTCTCTAAAAATTAGAATGTGATAATTCCTTATTACTGTTTAGGTTGGTGGTAGGGAATTCAGCTTGAAATGATTTACTTTGGATTCAATCTTCAACCTTTGATGCAGTTGCAACCAAGCTCTAAAGGTGGATAGGTATTGTGTTAACAGGTGGGCTCGATAGGTCGGGAGTAAATTCTTGACAATGATATCTACCTGTTCTTGCTCAATTGGCCTGTTTACCATTTGGGCAGCTTTAGCCCTCCACCTAGTAAGGAACATGGAGAAGGACTCATCGGAAGTTGCTTTGTGGTTTCCAAATCACGCCTAGTGACATCTACTTCAATGTTATAATGATATTGTCTAACAAAGACATGACAAATATCATCCCATGCTCTCTTTTGGCTCTTGT
Source organism: Reutealis trisperma (assembly GCA_947687605.1). Lineage (NCBI taxonomy): Eukaryota > Viridiplantae > Streptophyta > Magnoliopsida > Malpighiales > Euphorbiaceae > Reutealis > Reutealis trisperma. The sequence goes on from CANTUT010000460.1 coordinate 436,270, forward strand.
CTAGTGAAGGAAACCATCTCTGGGCAGCTTGAATTAGCGATTCTTGGAACATTTGAGCAAGGAGCTCATCGCTAAGTCCCATAGGTTTCATTACTCCCATATACATCTTCAGATGAGTTCTGGGGCATGTGGTTCCATCAAATCTATGCAACTTAAGCATTCTGAATTTAGGAGGAAGCTAGGCATTAGGGAACAAGATTAAGCTATCCATATCAATTAAGCAATTATAGTGCTTCAGCGATTTGATGGTTTTCTCCATAGCTTCAAGTTTATCCATAAGCAATTTGGTATCTTAAGAGAAAACTTCCCCACCTTGAAAAGGATCTAGGAGAGAGGAAAAGCTACAGTGGGTAGTGGTGTTTAGGGCTTAAGTATTGGTAGGTTTCCCAAGATAGTTCTGGTTTGGATTGTGGTTGAGATTATTTTTATTGAGGTTTGCTTGGCTAATCAGGGCTCGAACTTCCTTAATGATGGCTTGCCTTTGTTCCTTTATGTTTTCTTCAAATTAGATCTATTGAGCAGCTAGGATAGCTTGAAAATGCTCTTTATTCTTCTTAAAAAGGCTAGTCATAAGTGTGGTCAGGGTGTCTATGTTAAGCGAGTTGGCCATTGGTACTTTACAAACCGAATCAAAGAATTAAGCTAAGTGCTTAGGGAAAAAGCAAGAATATGGGCATGTAAACTTTAAGGAAAAAGACTCCCTTTAATGTCTTGAGCTAACTACATTTAGGTTTTTGAGGATTTCCTAAGGTTGCATAGGTTAAGGTCTCAGGCTTAAGGTATTAGGTTGAACCAAAGGTACTGGATTTAGGGTAGTGTGTTGGGCCAAAGGTATTGGGCTAAGGATAGTTTGTTGGGCCAAAGGTATTGGGCTTAGGGCAGTGTGTTGGGCTAAAAGTATTAGGCTTAGGGTATTAGTGTTCAGGTTAAAGGCTAAGGTAATAAGGTAAGGTTTAGGGTGATGGCTTAAGGTTTATGGGCGCAAAGGTGATTGAGATAGAGGTGAGAGTGTTTAAGGTTTAGAAGTGAAGGTGTTTGGATAGAAGTGAAAAGCAATTATGTGACCCTTATTCGATTCAAGGTATAACCAAGACTAGAGATGAATGCATGTTTTGTCATACAATATAGATGCATGATATGTATAGGGAAAATATTTCATGAGAATGCAAAGTTACAAGGTTTTAATTATGGTATATACAACCTAAGGTCAAGATCTAGGTTCATTACATGAAAAGGGTAAGGGTGGCTTATACAGGGCACCCGTCACACTAGAGCAGTGATATACCTAACCAAATATGAGTCAAAAAGCTTGTTACACCTTTGAAAGGATTAAAGGATTCATCACGGGTAGATGATTTTACTATCGGTGAATAGACCCAATGAGGGTTACCCACATAATGTTACTTTCTATCTATTATTTTCCTAAGAAATCTAGGTTGAAAGGTAAGGAGCCTATGCAAATGATGCATGAAAGCCATTTCTATATTAAATGTGCCAAACTTTGATTTAAACTAATTGGTAGTCCTCTTATTTCTTTTATAAAAAGAAGGTGATTCCCCAGTGGAATCACCAGCTGTGAGGCCTCCTCCAAGCACCGATCCGATCTAGTAAGTAGGATCGAAATGCTCATTTGAGTTTAACTCATGATGAAACCTTCAGGTTCAGATTGGTTGATTTTGAAAAGAGTTGCCACCTTAATTTTATTTTATTTGGGAAAACAAGCAAGCCTACTTATGCGATCGTACAGCAGCAAATGGTAACTACACAGGACCTATACGATTTCGCATAAGTCTATGAAATTTTGCATAGGGTCTATGCAATCACAGACCGCCCTGTGCAGTCCCTGTAGGTCTATATGCCATTTTTTACTTCGTTCTTGGCCATTTCTAATATGATTTAAGCCCAGTTTGATTCTACAGATTCGTAATCGAGTGCCAGTTATCTGGAGGTACAAATTTAAGGGTTCACAACACTAATTATAAATGAAGCTCCTTTGTTTGAGCATCGCATACTCTTATATTGGTTTTTGTTAAGATGATCCTCTTTTACCCTTATTAGAGATCATCCTTTGCCTCTGCTCTTTAAGTTGTATACTTATCAATGCTACTTCATTGCCCACTGTAAACTTGTGGGCTTAAACCCAATATCCTAAGGACTAGTGGTTTTATGCTCACATGTTTGAATATATATCTGCCTACCAACAGAATCTTTCTCTAGACTAATCACTGTTGGAATGTTAATTAGTGATGACACATGCAGGCTAGTTCCACTGCTTTGTGCACCTGGGTTATTTACATTGCTCTTTTGCCTCTTATAATAGAATCTTGGACTACCAAAACCTTCATATTCAGATTTGGTTGGTAAAATCACCCTTTCAGAAGATTATGTTAGCTATAAACAATAAATTTAAAATGAAAATGCAACATTCAAAAACTTAGTTCAAGCACTATCAATGAACTCAAACAATTAAAGAATTAATTAGGTTATGTAAATATCACATTATATAACTCACCTTGTATATTGTCTTGCCACTATGTCCATTAATGTAAACACCATAACCTAAGATTACTTTATTTCTGGGAGCTCTTTTGCATATACCTCCCAACACCTTAGCACTAAAAGGTTCTAAACTTCCACCATTTGATACAATGCCCCTTATTCTTGGCATTTGATCTCTTGATATCTCACTTGTATGCTTTCTTGTTCATTAGGTACAAGTATTGCAGGATCACATAGGCTGATTGCATTTGTTTCAACCTTGTTCTCTTATTGCTCTCTCTTTGTGCACTTGATTTTTTTTTAGTTGCCTCTTTTTTGGATGTTGATACACCAACTATCATATTGATTGAACCTCCAACTAAGACAAAAGCATTATCATCTCTATACCTTTGTTTATATAATTCACAAAACAAAATCTATATGTATGAAATTGAACTAAAAAATTAAACTAATACATTAAAAAAATTAGCTCATTGTCAGTGTATATTAGTAAAAAATAACAATTATACCTATGTGGTATTCTTTTTATTGGCACATATAAATTTATTATGCCCCTTTCATAGAAAATACTATATGTCATCACTATGCCCCTTTTACTTAACTTTCATGTTTTCCTTTTCAGCTAGTCCTCATTAACTTGTTTTTGTCTATTCTTCTTCCTCCTCCTCCCAACTTTTGTTATTAAAGGTGGATGTTATATTGGCTGAAAGTGATTACACTTCCAAACTTGACAAATTTGAGATGAAATTGATAAGCAGTAGCATATGTGGTTTTGTGATACCAATGGGATATGAAACATTCAGGGTTCAACTTCTCATACAATGATGCATATATGGCATGTGCATATGAGATTCCAGTTAAATCCTGTGATCTACTTGTGCATACCCTTTTGTTTAAAAAAAATGCATGCATATCCTGACCATAACCAATTTCATAGCACTTCCCTCTATTAGACTTCACCCTACAATTAATTGACTTAATCACATTTTTGTGAAATCTCTCAATTGCTTTAGGTGAGAAATCTATAGCCTATTTTAGTACTTGCTTTCTATTCTTCCACATCCTACTTATGACTTTAGTTTTGATGGTCTCAACCATACTAATGATATGCTTTTCCTAGTTTCAAGTGTCCATGCATTAAATGATTATGATATGTTATTGTTAACCATATCACTTTTGTATCTGCTACTTATGTATGCTCTGACCCATTTATGAGGTGGCCAATGCAACGTATCTTTAACAACTCTTAATCCATGCTCAACTGCCATTAGTTGCAAGTTATCTTTGAACTCTTCTTCATATGTGCTCTAAGCACAATTTCAAAATTGCCTCTTCAAATCCTCATCTCTCAACTTCTTTCTCTAATTGATAAAACATGTCTTGCACACAATCTATATTCGGTAGCAGGTAAAGCTTCATCCATAGTAGGTAACCATCCCTAACATTTATATCATACAACAAATAACAAGTAAGAAATTCTAATATTGAGGCAATATATATTATTATTGTGATATAAAAAAAACAATTATGCTAAATGAAATGTTGAAATGCTTACCCTTTGCATATCAACAATCATAGTGAGTCCATCTACATCCTTCAAATCAAGTGCTTTCCCTATCCATTCAATGAACCATTTCCAATTACTTTTGTTCTCCCTATCCACAATAACAGCCTAGGCAATTGGAAAAAATTGATTGTTTCATCTATTCCAACTGCATATAGAAGTTGCACCCTTGCAAACATTCTTTAGAAAACAACCATCAAGACTAATTATAGGTCTACACCTATCACTCTAACCTTTTTTACAAGCATCAAAGCAAATTAAACAACTATAAAAGATCATTTCCCCCCTCCTTAGGCCTTCTTTATCTATGCATATTTCCATTTTAGAACTTGAATTAGATTTCTTTATTTCAAATGCATATGCTTCCAATTCTAAGTATTTTACCTTGTAGTTGCCTTCAAATTTTGCCTTCACCTATTTTTTTTCCCTTCTACACTTTGACATTGAGACATGTAGTCTAAGCTTCTTCTTTGTCATCTTCTTCAAAACTTTGACTTTGACATTTGGTTCTTTAAAAACTCTCTCTAAAGAATTTAGCTAGATACTTTGCAGTAACTCTTGGGTTCTGGAACACTTTAGAACATTTGTGCTTTGACTTATAATTCTTCACAATTAAATATGATGAAGTACCATTGACTTTAGATGCATAAATCAAAAAAGGACAATTTTCTGTACACCTTGCTTTGATTCTATTATTGTTATTCCTCACCATTTTTAATCCCACTCTATTAGCTATTTATCTAGCCAATGCTTCTCTGAACTTATTAGCAGAGGCAAATTTCATACTAATTTGAAAAATAGGGCATTTTGATTCTAGTTTTATGTTGGTCTAAAGCTCTATTTAATTTTTTCTATCTTCTTTTTGTGAGGCCTCGATCAAGCACCAGTCCAATCCATTAACAGGTACCGAAATGTTCTTCGGGAGAAACTCTATGATTAGAACTCACATGAGTTCAGAAAATTGGGTTTTACAATTTGTTATTCATAAAAGGGAGTCGCCATTTTAATTTACTTATTCTAATTGGGAAAATTAAAGGAAAACCTAAATTGATTGACTTCAAAATGTTTGATTTATCCTAATGGAAAAGCACTAATCCTCAAGTGACCAAAAAGGGCTCTGGGATCAAGTTTTGGTATTTAAAAAAATTGAGAAAATACAATTTTCTCTAGTTTGGCTAAAAGTTGCAAAATAACTCTAAAAAAAGGCAATTTTAGTGTATGCATGAACAAGAGTAAAAATGATGAATGAAATAGTTACAGATGGTAAAATGAAATGACAATTGTAAATAAATAAGCAAAAATAAATCCGACTTAATTATTACAAAACCAAAATGAATGAAATAAAAGGGATCTTTCCTCTAGCCATTATAAATACTGAGGAAAGCACACATTTCTTAACTAAAGTAAAGAAATGAACATAAAGAATTGAAAATAAAGCGCATATACAAATAAATAACAAAGTAAAGGGGAAAATATTATTGAAAAAGATTTTGGACTTAACGCCCTATAAAATGGCATGCCTGTGTATCCTATTGAATAGGAATCAAACTCCATGCAGTTCTTCCTTCTTATGAATGAGGGGTTCTGAAAAAATTGTTGGTTTGGTTTATTCATTTAAGTTTGACTTTTAAATTAATAAATTTTAGATCTTTTATGTTTTAGACCTAAAGAGAGGTAGTAAAGAGAGAATTATAGATCTGAATTTATAATTTTAAAAATGGAAAGAAGAAAAGGAACTAACCTTTGTTTTTCTTAACTTTCGGATGAATGGGGCGACCTTTATTCTAGATTTAAGCTCCATCTTGGATTAAGAAACCTTGAAGTTAAACCTTACACAAAAGAGGTAAGCAAAACAGAATAATAATTGCAAATTAAAAGGGTTTGGAGTGACAGATTTTAGTATTAATTTTAACTTTAATTTAGCACAATTTTACCATAGAAAGAAGAGCAATTAGGTGAGTTTTTGCCTTAAAAACTATGTAAAGAGAGCTTAATAGAAGCTCTATTTATAGAGCAAATAAGTGGCTGCACAGGTGGCATTCCTGCCGGTAGGGCGACACTGGTGGCATGTCAGCCTTAATGCTGCCCATGCCGCTGGCACACTAGGCATGCTTCCCAATCGAGTGGCACACCTAGCACATCGCCCGACTGAGTGGCGTGCCTGGCGTGCCACTAGAGCTAATCAAACGCCCAGATCAACCTAGTTTTGCACTATTTTGTTTGATTTTGGTCCATTTTTTATCTGATTTGAGCCTGGTTTGATTCTATAGGTTCATAATCGAGTACTGGTCATCTGAAGGTGAAATATTTAGGAAATTTATTTTTCAATGGGGCACTGCCCTCTTATCCCCTGCCCACTAATTGACTAGTAGGACCACCATACTGGCTCTGTGTAGCTCACTAATCTTAGCAGGTGTTAAGCTGTAGCCAAATTCCAAGGATGTAATTTTGAGGCTTCACAACTACCCCCTCATCAAAATTGACTTTGGACAAAAGGCGATTCTAATGATAGTGAACCTAAGGATGAGGGATGATAGAATGAACCAAATGGATACCGAAGTCAGAGTCTAGACATGTTTTGGGGAAAATGGTGAATTTTGAATAAAAATGGTGGAAAAAATGAACCATAGGGATGCCTAGGTAATCGTTACTAAACATTTATAGGTAAAATGATCCTAAGGCTATGCTAGGATGGTCTAATTAAAAGAGATACCTAATTCATATTTAAGATATGGATTCTAAGTTTGACCTAGGATGGATCTAATCAAAAGAGATACCTAATTCAAATTTGAGGTATGGATCCTATGGTTGTCCTATGATGGGTCTAATTAAAAGAGATACTTAATTCATATTTAAGGTATGGATCCTAAAGTTGTCTTAGATGGGTCTGATCAAAAGAGATACCTAATTCAAATTTATGGTATAAATCCTAACGCTATCTTAGGATGGGTCTGATTAAAAGGAATACCTAATTCAGATTTAAGATATGGATTCTAAGGTTGTCCTTTCTTGTAGGAGCTAAAAATTGATGTTACTGTCTGGTAGGAATGATGACGACCCTGTCTAGTAGGAATCATCTAGGAAGTGATCATCTCTTGCTTTGTGAAGTTTAACATGATAATTCACCTTGATTCAAGAGTCTATTTAATATAAAATGCATATGATTATGCAATGATTAGATACTTTGAACATGTGAAGGGTTAACTTGTTTTGCTGAATTTTTTTTTCTTTTTTAGAAGAAAGATGTCCCCATTTCGGAAAGGCGAATATTTGAGAGGAAAATGCCCCCACTTTAGAATGATAAAGTGGTTTGGCTATTTTGTTTGGATAGACCAGCTTGGGAATGGTTGGACTGAGTATGAGTATGGTTGAAAGGCAAGTCAAAGGCTATCGGTTCGGCCTTAGAGGAGGAAGAAATCAAGCTAGTCAGCCTGAAAGGCTTAGTCAAGCATGGCCTTTTGATTTGGGATTGGATTGAACAACCAGTTTAAGATCATATCAAGTATGAGGCTACTTGGTCAATGGTTATCAGTTTAGCCTAGGAAGAAGTCACTTTGGGAAGTTAAGCTAGGTATGGCTAGAAAAGGTCGAGTCGGGCTTAGGTGGTTTCGGCTTGGGAAAAGGTTTGGTTTGAGGCTAAATTAGAAAGCTTGATCAGGGGGGTCAAGTCCTTGGAGATGATTAAGTCGAAAGGCTAGGTCGAGTTTTAGGGAAGGTCAATTTGTTGGGTTTATCTCCAAAGAAGTTCATACAGGAGTCTTTGGTCAGGTCTGGTAATTGGCTTGGTTAGTTATGGCCTTCTAGTTTGGCTTTAGAGGAGATCACCTTGGAAGGCTAGGTCAAGTTTGGCCTTGGCTAGAGTCATTTAGAAGCTCAATCTTGTTTGGCTTTGTAAGAGATCATATTAGATGCTTGGTCAAGTTATGGCTTTCTAGTGAGTTCATTCGGAAGGCTTGGTCGGATTTTGCCTTAAGACTGTATGAGAGAGATCTGGCTAGGATGCTGGACTTGGGAGGCTAATCTTGGCTTAGAGGAAAAGGTCAGGCTAGGCAATCAATTTGGAAGGCTCAATTAGATTTTGCCTTAGAGGAAATCATAGGCTTTATAAATGAAGGCCTTTTGGGAGTGAGCTTTATAATGAAGACATTTTTGGGAGTGGGCTTCATGGTGAAGGCTTCTTGGGAGTAGGCTTTATGGTGAAGGATTTTGGGAGAGGGCTTCATAGTGAAGGCTTTTGGTTTTGGGCTTCATGGCGAAGGCTTCTAGATTTGGACTTCATGATGAAGGCTTCTAGGTATTGAGGATGGTTGGCTTTAGCTCAGGTATGGTGCTATAAGTTTTGGTCACAAGGATACAATAGGCATATAGATGGGGGTTTGCCTTTTGACACAGTTACATCAGAATGGTTTGCAAGCTTTAAGAGACTTTGATCTTAAGGATTATGTGTTTTGCCAATGAGGCTTAATCTTTTAAGGATCATGAGATAGTGACCAAAGAGGTATGAGATGGGCCTTAACTAGTTCAAGTCCTTCTTAATCAACTTGAGGATGATAGGATTTAGGAGATATGCCCTGACTTATGGTTGCCACAAAAACTAGATTCAAGGATGATGAGTCTTGAGAGACTTGGGATTTTTAGTTCTGCCCATGATGAGATTTTGCCAAGGAAAGGGTGGTATGTGGCTTAAGCTTGAAATGATGGTGTGATTTGCCAATTAGGCTTGGGATGGAATAGTTTAATTTCATAAAGTTTTGAGTATGGTTTGAAGGTAGGCTAAAACTTTTAAAAAGAATCATGGAGGTTGTATGGTCTTGCTTTTTATAGCATAATTCATGAAAAAGAGCAAGTCAAGCTTTTCTTGTTGTTTGAGATTGAAGAGACTCTTAGAGTGACATGTAATTAGTTTGACTTGATGTAAATGACTGCACTGGCTGAAATAAAGAGCCCTTAGGAATGGCTAAAGAGCTAGTGGAAGAAGACAACTTGGGGATCATGTTCCTAAATGAGAGCTAAGAATGTGAAGGTGGGAAATATGAGGGATTATGCCTTAGCTCTTTAAGCTAAGCGATAGGATAGATTGACAATAGATGAGGACATAGGAAGACATACCCCCATTGTAGGATAAGGGCATAGAAGATACTATATCCTTAAAGAAGGAACCTCTGGTAAGGAAGGATACTTTTGAGAGATGAGACAAGAAGAATTGATTGAAGATGATTTGACAACTTTGGACATGAGGGAAGATGACTTGGATGAGCTCTCTCTCTCTCTCTCTCTCTCTCTCTCTCTCTCTCTCTCTTTCTCTTAGCTTTAACTTTTGCCTAAGCTACCCTTTTGGGTTTTCAACTTAACGAGCTTGGATTGGGAGAAAACATGCCATAATGATTTAGGCTGCTTCTTTTCTTCATGTTGACGAGCTTTGACCTTTGAATTTTGGGTTTGACAAAGGTCTTCTCTAAACTTGTCGCCCTTTGTTGAGGTGCATTATTTGATTACCCAATGTGCAATAGGTAATTACATTTACTTACTCTTTGTGCTTCAACTATCTTGATCTTCTTTGATTAGGAGTTGGTGAAGAGATTGTTGATTTAAGAGAATGAGGACACCTCAAATTCTAATCTATGTTGATTATGGTGGACTTAATTGATTGTTCATTCATATCTCTTTTCCTCTTTTTTCCTTCTTTTTTTTTCATTTTTTTAAGGCTCATCCATGTCAGACTAAACAAGGAAGATAAGAAAATTAATGCATAAATAATAAAAAGAAAATATTTATGCATTACTATAAAGGAAACTTTATTACAAGATGACAAAAAAATAATAATAAGACGACAGACTTTGACTCAGACTTTGAGATTTGGATTTAAACCCAGGTTTAGACTTGGAATTCAATCTCAAACATATCAGATTATCTAAACTTGAACTACTCCATGACATGTCTTTTGGGCCTAAGGTAAGGTAGGGTTAAGTTGGATCTAGATTCCTCATCACTGTTTAGGATGGTGGTGGGAAATGCAGCTTGAAATGATTTATTTTGGATGCAATCTTCAACTTTTGATGCAGTTGCAATCAAAGCTCTAAAGGTGGGCAGGTGTTGTGTTAACAAGTGAGCTTGATAGGTCGAGAGTAGATTCTTGACAACAATATCTACTTATTCTTACTCGGTTGGCCTGTTTACCATTTGAGCAGCTTTAGCCCTCCACCTAGTGAGGAACATGGAGAAGGACTCATCTAGAAGTTGGTTTGTGGTTTCTAAATCCCTTCTTGTAATGTCCACTTCAATATTGTAGTGGTACTATTTGACAAATGCATTGCAAATGTCCTCCCAGCTATGTTTTTGGGTGTCATCCAAGTTAATAAACCATCTTAGGCTAGAGAAAGGGTTTGCTAGAAGAGTTGAGCAAGGTGCTCATTGTTGATACCAAGGGGATGCATTGCTCCTACGTACATCTTTAAATGGATCTTAAGGCAAGTAGTACCATCAAATCTGTCCAAATTCGGCATCTTGAACTTTGGTGGTAACCGAGCATTAGGGAAGAGGTTAATGAACTTGTATCAACCATGCCTTCTCTCTTTTTTAGACTTTTTACCAATTTTTCCACGGCTTTTACTTTGAGTAGGAAGACTTTAAGCCTAGGATTACACATGGTTTCCTTCCCTTAGGAAGGATCCAGAGGAAATAAGGTGATTTGTGGTTGTTTAGTGACTGCTAAATGGGAGAGAGTGTTTGTTTGGAGGATATTAAGTGAGGGAAGTTATAGAGAGGTTGGCTTAGTAGAGGAAGTAGAAGCATGGGCTTGAACTGATGTCAAATTTTGGTCTAGGTTGAGTAGATTATAGAGAGTGGGATTTAGGGTTTGGTTTATGCCAGCCCGATTTAACATGTCTCGGATATCATTTAGTATGGCTTCCTTATGGGCCTGTAAGTAGGCCTAAATTTAGGCCATTTGTCTCTTGAACATCTCTTCTTATTGCTCCAACAGTTTGACTAGAATCTATCTATGACATCTTTGTCAAATCCAGTTGACATCTTGGCAACCTCTTAAAGGGAAAAGGAATTGGGTTAGTATCAAGCTTTGGAAAAGATGGTTATAGTGGGGTATGATAAACCAAAGACCTTAGGTTTAATGGCAATGGATGATGGTGTCATATGGTTAGGTTGACGGTATAAGTGCATAGATGAAGGTGGAGATGTATGATGTTAGCTAGGTCGGTATTTAGCTAGGAGAGCTAGGTCAGATTTTAACTTTGGATAAGGATTTTGCTTTAAGTGGCTAGGTAGGATTTTAGCTTTGAGTAGCTAGGTCAGATTTTAGCTTTGAGTAGCTAGGTCAGATGTAACAACCCACACCCACCCTAGGAATTTTCATGATAAATTGCTTGATTTAGAACTAATAAGGTTAAGTGTGTGTGCTTGTGTGAAAATTTGTGATCTAAGTGATTGATGAGTATGTGGCATATTAAATTAATTTTAATATGCATAATATGTGTTGCCATTGTGGAATAAATGATTTACATAAAGTGCATTTGCATAAAAGAATTTATTTTTAAATAAAATGAATTTTCATGCATAAAATAATTTTTAAGCATAAAATAATTTTATGGGTATTTTTAAAATATTTTTAAATAAATATTTTTGAGGGAAATGTTCCAGAATTAAAAAGAAAAATATTATTTTCATTTTAAATCCATTCAGCCAAAATTTTTAAAGAAATAGCCCAAATACCCAAAAGCCCACTACACAAAAATGCTCCTAACCTATTTCATTAAGGGTAAAAGTGGAAATTCCACTCCAACCCTAATATATATTCTAATTTTCGGCCAAACAAGGGTTTCCAGCAGCCATTCCCTTATTCCTTCTATATTGTGGCAGAAAAACCTCTCAAAATAATTCTCTCTGCGGAAATATCGAAAACACTTTACCGTTTCGCGATTTCGTGACCGTAATCGTAAGTTTTTATTCTCTTTCGATATCTAAACTGTTTTCTATGAAATAAATTATGGGAAAATTATTTTGAACAGTTTGATTACTGATTTCTATAGATTCAATTCTGTTTGAGTGAATTTTTGGGAGAGAAAATTTATTTTCTACCGAAAACACGATTCTTTCCGCAAGATTTCACCAAAGGTGAATTCTGTAACTTAAAATCACAATTTTATTTCATAAACATCATAAGGGGAGGAAAATTGTACTTGTTTGTATTCTAAACTGATTTTTGATTTGTTTTGATGAAAAATATTGCATGAAATAATATTTCTGCATATTTCTGTGATGACCGAAAAGTTTCAAAAAACAAAGGAATTCAAGGTTTTCGTGTTAGGACTTGGAAATTAGAAAATTTTATTCTTTCATGAATACATGGCTGCCAATTTGTATGAATTGGTATTTTAATATGATATTTGTTTTGTTTAGATGAAAAATAATGACTTGAATCATGTGTCTGTTTATCACTGAAATAAATGAAATGCGTAGAAAGCGCGGAAACTCATGATTTTTCATCTAAGCCTTTGAACTTGGATTTTTTTTGTATAAACCCTACCTATGGCTGCTGATTCATCAAGGAATGTGTTCTAAACTGATATTTTCAATGATTGAATGAAAATAATGGTTTAAACAACCTGTTTGCATATTTCTGAAAAGACCGAAAAATACCAAAAACAAGAAAATTTATGTTTTGTGCACTATGATGCAAAAGATTGAACTTTTCTATATTACTAACACCAATAGTGGCAGATTCCTATGAATTTATATTCTAGAATGATTTTTGTTATGTTTACATGAAAAATCTTAGTTCAAACCATGTTTTTACATATTTTTGAAATAGACGGAAATCACGAAAAGAAGAAGAATTTGGTTTTCACCTTAATGATGCATTCGGCCTACATGAACAATTTTGTCCAAATGTTATAAATTTTATATGATGTGTCTTGGTGATTGTTCACATGTATATATGTATAATAGATGATGAAATTGTATGTTAGTTGAAGGTATGATCCTAGATAAGCTTAAATGTATTATAGTATACTTAAGGTATCTTAACCTTATATTGTGATTAGAATGCAAATGTGATTGGGAAATATGAGACTAGATGTTATGATGAATTGATGATAAACATATGATTATGAATTAATGAAGTGAAAGGGATCATAAGAGTTAAGCATGATGTTTGAAGGATTAATTGTTAAGTTGACATGTATGGAAGTGTAAAGTGAATCAAGATAATTGATAAGTGAATTGATATTGAGGTAATGATATTGTGATAACCTTGAAAAGGTATTGATATGATTGTAATGTGTTTTCATATGAGCCTATAAGGCCTAAGTATGCAAGACTTTTAAGTCAACAAGCTATGTGCAAGTGATGAGTACACCTATGTGTGGACTCTAAGTGTATGTGTATGCTATATGTACATGGGTAGTTATAGGATAGGAGCATCATGAGTAAATAAATACTAAGTATTAAATAAAATATTATGTTAGAGTTTGAGGAGCTTTAGAAGTGCAAAGGGGACTACATGTACTAGGAGCAAAGGAACCCCAAGGTGAGTAAACTCTATGTTCACGTTACAAGTGAAAGTAACATTTTGTTATGTTACAAATATGTGATGACATGCTATGTGAGCCTTTGTAATCTTTGAAACCCAAGTTCTTTCCATTTTAAATATTATTATATGATTTCTTTGTCAAGCTTGGGTTGCCAAGGGACATTTAGTCCAAAACTATTTTGTTATCCAATGAGAACTTCTTGTGATTAACACCCTAACTTATATTCTTTCTGGAACTACACTTTCATTGTTTTATTGTTGAAAGCCAAACTAATATTGTTATTGAATTACATGTTATTATTGCCTTATGTGATATTGTTAATTGTGTTTACCATTAGCTCTAGCTATGGTATCTTTACCCTTTATACAGAATCCTCATGCTGATGCGGGTAATCATCGGAACCTGTGCGCATGGTCTTAACCCGATGGATAGGGGTAGTATATCTACCTCAGCTAGAAGGGGCGATTCTAGCCGTGGAGCCTGATCAGCTTCATGCTTTCCATGTGATAGGAGTTGGAATTTGGCAAAGGCCACCTCTCCTCAATGTGTTTCGAGTGAATTGAGCAATAGTCTTCACTCTCTACATGTTACAAGTGTGATTTCTGCAAACTTGCTAAATTGAACCCTTGCTAAATTGCAACCTGATTCATGAGTTATAAACCATGAACTATGTGTATAAGCTATGTGTTTCCTTTCAAAGGAATATGTGATAATGTGTATGCCTTTTCATTTACTCTTTGAGATCATCTATCTCACCCCTTTTTCCTTGTGTGGTTTCAGGTGAGCAAATGTGAGGAGGCGAGGTGATGGCTCAAGCATTCTACTTCATTTGGGGAATTCCTTGTCTGAGTTATTAATAATACTATGTTTATGAAGTTTTGTCTTTAGATGCTCCGAGAATGTTGATTGATACTTATCGAGATTTATATTATTTTCCATATGGATTTTACATGTAATGATATATTTTAAGTCTTCCGCAGTTATGGTATTTATCTATATGTTTTAAATGAGTTAATGAAAGAGGTTTGGTAAGATCCTAGGCATGATTGTTATATGTTAATGGGTTCTACGGGCATGGGTGACCTTATGTCTACCTATGTTCTAGGACCGTCGTATCTCATAAGGTTGGGATGTGACAAAGGTGGTATCAAAGCCGTAGTTTTTAAAAGTCTAGTTTAGGCTTGTTTATATGAGTTGCTTAAGTAAAATCCTAGAGCATAGGAATTTTCCTGTCATGTCACTTGCAGTCTATCGCTAGCATAGTTCCGCAGAATCCTAGTAGATTTTAGTAATCCTTGTTATTATTGCTTGTCTTACGATTCTTCTGACAGATGACTAAGAAGATTATACCTGCTCAAGGACCGTGACCTAGAGCACCCCGTGTGAGTTGTAAGAGGACTTGGCCAGAGATGCTTAAGAAAGTTGTAACTGTGATTCGCCCCACAAAATCATGAAGAAAAGGACCCCGAGGAGCACTTAGATCCTGATTGGGTATATAGTAAGGTTCAAAAATTGGAGGATAACTGTTTGTGCTTGAAGGAGGAAAATCGACGTCTTAAGGTAATGATTCATGCATTAAGAGAGGATATGGAGCAACTCAAGTCAGGGATTGTCGAGTATAGAGGGGACTACTCACCAATGAGGTCTGCATCTTCTACTAATCGCCATTAAGATAGAGATCTTCTTTGCTATCGATGTGGTAGTAGTGGCCATGTCGCTCTAGATTGCTCTAGAGGTGGACACGATAAATAGGTCGGGTAGATATGATGATCATCGTAACGACATAGCACTTTATATGATATGAATGATTTTCCTTGATTACCGAGTTACCTAGGATGAGATGACTTCCTTCATTATTATGCTATAGTGTGATATTATGAGATATATGCTATATGATTATGATGTGTGATATGTGCAAAACTATGTGATATGTGATTTATATATGATGTGTGCTTAGTGATGTGACATGGTAAATGCATGATAATGTGTGCTAGGATAAGGGGGGGAGGATAAATGGGTTAGGATAGGGGATTAGTACTAAATTCTCTTATTATGATAGACAGAATGCCTCCCAAGAAGAAGGTTTGCACAGTCGCCCATTCCGTTAGGCTAATGACGACGTTATATCGGACACCGCATCGAATGCTGCCTCTGTACCTATATGGTCAAGTGAAAGATCCAACTCGAGGGCACCGACTATGGGCTCTAGTGAGCAAGCGACTTCGCAAGAAGTGTATGCCATGCATGAAGAAATAAGGGATTTGCGCAAGGAATTGGATGAGCTACGAGCTCAAAGGCGGGAAGCGCCGCCGACTCAAGAAAGGAATGGAGTTACGCCACCTGCGGTAGTGACACCTGCTCGAAGAGAGAGGAAACAACTACCTAACGAGGGAATGACCATGGCAAAATTTAAGAAGCTACAACTGCCTACTTTCGGTAGTGAGAAAAGAGATGACCCTCACAAATTTTTGGATGAGATGGATAAGCTAGTCCATTGTTTATCTTGCTCAGATGCTCAAGTGATTGAGTTGGTAGGACTCTAACTCAAGAAAGAAGCTTGGTACTGGTATGAGAGGAATATCGAGGAATGACTTTATAGAGCTGACCCACCTATGTGGGCAGAATTTAAGCGAGAAGTAATGGATCAGTTCTTGCCAGAAGGAGAAAGGCAAGATAGGGCATTGCAGTTCGAACAACTGAAGCAAAGACCAGGAATGTCCGTGTCTGATTATGCTAAAGAGTTTAACCAACTTAGTCATTTCACTATTAACATCGTTGCTACCGAAGTAAGTCACGTCAATCATTTCCTTAGAGGACTGATCACACCTCTATTCAATTCATTGGCAGCAACCGAGTTTCCAACCTTAGCCAAGCTCATAGACAAGGCCAAGGTCATGAAAAAGAGATACAAGGTGGAGAGAGTTGAATGAGCTGAACAAGACCAGAAGGGAAGGCATAAGAATAAAGGTCACAAAGGATAGCATAGAAATGGAGGGGAGCAAAAGAAGGAGTTCCCATCATTTGGACCACGGAATGGTCAAACTAAGCACGAGATCCCCACATGCGGCAAATGTGGAAGGAAACATCTTGGAATCTGCTAGAAAGATACTGGCGCTTACTTTAAGTGTGGGCAAATGGGGCACTTCATAAAGGACTGCCCTCAAATAAGGAGCCAAGGGAGTGGGACCATGGCACAACCACAACCCAAGCCGTTCCAAACGCATGGACAAAGGACCAATAGTTGGGAATGCACCAATGATAGAGAATAAGGGCAAAGGTCGAGTCTTCGCGTTAAATCTGCAAGAGGCTCATGATTCGCACACCACCATCATAGGTATCATCCCCATCCAAAGTTCTAGCGCAAAATGTTTAATTGATTCTGGTGCTACCCATTCATTTGTGTCGCTTTGTTTTGCTAAGTATTTGGGAATAGATAAGGAATTGATGAGTGAACCATTAGTAATAGCAACTCCTTTAGGGGAAGTGATGGAAGTGAAGTATGAGTATAAGGGCTGTGATGTAGATATTAATGGACGAACACTTTCGGTAGTGTTGCTAGAATTGGACATATTAGAATTCGATGTGATATTAGGGATGGACTGGTTGTATGAGCATGGAGCTCGTATCAACTATAGGAAGAAACTTGTCGAGTTTTGAACTAGAGATGGGAAGGAGTTTGTATACCAAGGAGATAGGAATGAGAATCCTTTGAACTTGATATAGGCCTTAGGAGCGAGGCAGATGTTAAGGAAAGGATGCTAAGCGTATCTAGCCCACGTAATCGACACTGGCAAAGAAGCTGCCATGTAAGATGAGAGCATTCCAGTAGTGGAAAAATTCATAGATGTCTTTCCAAAAGATTTACCCAGATTACCCCCTGATCGTGAGATCAAGTTCAACATTGAACTGCTACCCGATACCCAACCGATATCGATACCGCGATATCGTATGGCACCAATGGAGTTGAAGGAGTTAAAGATGCAATTGCATGACCTGCTTGATAAGGGCTTCATTCGACTAAGCAGTTCGCCATGGGATGCTCTAGTGTTGTTTGTGAAAAAGAAAGGTGGATCGTTCCAAATGTGCATCGACTATCATCAACTTAACAAAGTCACTGTGAAGAATAGATACCCATTGCCGAGGATCGATGATCTTTTTGATCAACTGCAAGGAGCTAGTCACTTCTCTAAGATTGACTTAAGGTCTGGCTATCATCAAGTAAAGATCCAAGGAGAAGATAAGACTGCCTTCCATATTAGATATGGACACTACGAGTTCACGGTTTTGCCATTCGATTTGACGAATGCTCCTGCTGCTTTCATGGACTTGATGAATCGAGTGTTCAAGCCATTCCTTGACAAGTTCGTGATTGTGTTTATCGATGACATCCTGATATACTCGAAGAATAAAGAGGAACATGAAGAACATCTAAGGATCGTACTTCAAATGTTACGTGATCACTAACTCTACGCTAAGTTATCTAAGTGTGAGTTTTGGATGGAGTCGGTCAACTTTCTTAGACATGTAGTAAGTAAGGAAGGAATTCAAGTTGATCCTAAGAAAGTTGAAGCAGTAGCGAATTGGCCAAGGCCCACAACAGTTTCTGAAGTGCGAAGTTTCTTGGGCATGGCAGGATATTATCATAGATTCGTACAGGACTTTTCTAAGATAGCAACCCCATTGACCAAGTTGATAAGAAAACAAGTTAAGTTTAACTAGGAAGAGTCCTGTGAGAAGAGTTTTCAGAAACTCAAAGAGTGTTTGGTATCGGCACCAGTTTTGACATTACTAGAAGGAGAAGAAGGATTCACAGTCTATTGCGATTCTTCGAGAGTAGGACTTGGGTGCATTTTGATGCAAAATGGAAAAGTCATCACTTATGCATCACGACAACCAAAGAGACATGAAGTGAATTACCCTACTCACGATTTAGAATTAGCTGCGGTAGTGTTCGCTTTAAAGATCTGGAGACATTACATGTATGGGATGAAGTGTGAGATCTACACGGATCATAAGAGTCCTCAATATATCTTGAGCCAAAGAGACCTCAATCTAAAACAAAAGAGATGGATTGAACTATTGAAGGATTATGACTGTCAGATTCTCTATCATCCCGGGAAGGCGAATGTAGTGGCAGATGCCTTGAGTCGAAAGTCAATGGGAAGCCTAGCCCAGGTGGATGTGAGAAAAAGGCCAATTGTGAAGGAGCTAAAGGAATTGCTTAATCAAGGATTGAAACTGGAGATTAGAGGATCAAGAGTTCTATTAGCTCATTTCCAAGTAAGATCTAAGTTAATGGAAGAAATAAGGAAATCACAAGATAAAGACCCATACTTGATGAAGTTAAAGGATGAGACGAGAGAAGGAAAGAATCCTGAGTTTGAGATAGTCAATGGAGTTTTAAAGTGTAAGAATAGAGTATGCGTGCCTAATGTGGATGGACTAAAGGAAAGGATATTGAAGGAGGCACATCAGACACCTTATTGCGCTCATCCTGGAACTACCAAGATGTACCATGACATGAAAGCTAATTATTGGTGGCCTGGAGTGAAGAAAGATGTAGCTAAGTTTGTAGCATCCTGCCTGACTTGCCAACAAGTCAAGTACAAACATCAATGACCCTCAAGATTGCTACAAGAGATTCGACTACCCGAATGGAAGTGGGAGCGCATCATAATGGACTTCATTGTTGGCTTACCTAGAACTTCCAAAGGATATGATTCTATATGGGTCATAGTAGATAGATTGACAAAGTCTGCCCATTTCCTAGGAGTTAAGACCACGTATTCTGCAGCTCAGTATGCACAGTTGTATATAGATGAGATTGTGAAACTACATGGAGTGCCAATTTCTATCATCTCCGATCGAGAAACTCAATTCACCTCAAGGTTCTGGCAAAAGTTGCAAGAAGCATTAGGAACACAATTAGATTTTAGCACGGCATTTCACCCTCAAACGGATAGCCAATCTGAAAGAATGATTCAGACACTCGAGGACATGCTAAGGATGTGTGTCTTGGATTTTGGTGGTAGCTGGGATAAGTATTTACCCTTGATTGAATTCGCCTACAACAATAGCTATCATTCGTCCATTGGCATGGCGCCATACGAAGCGTTGTATGGGAGAAGGTATCATTCTCCGATTTGTTAGATTGAACCTAGAGACAAGCATATAGAAATGCTCGAATTGCTTAAGGAGACCACCGAGAAAGTACCAATAATTCAAGATCGATTAAAGATGGCATTCAGTTGACAAAAGAGTTACGTGGACCCTAAGCGAAAGGAAGTCCAATTCGCTGTGGGAGATCACGTGTTCTTAAAGGTCTCGCCAATGAAAGGAGTTATGAGATTTGGCAAGAAAGGGAAATTATCACCTCGTTTCATTGGTCCTTTCGAAATCTTAGATAAGGTTGGGAAAGTGTCTTATAGACTTGCCCTGCCTCCAAGTTTAGTGCATGTGCACCCAGTGTTCCACATTTCCATGTTAAGGAAATATGTGTCAGATCCATCACACGTTCTTTTACCTCCAAACATTACGTTAGATGAGCAACTATCCTATGAGGAGTCACCAATAGCTATAGTGGATCGACAAGTAAAAAAGTTAAGAAATAAGGAGATACCTATGATTAAGGTTCAGTGGCAGAATCATGGGATAGATGAGTGCACTTAAGAAGCAGAGGAGGAAATGCGACAAAAGCATCCTCAGCTTTGCAAGAGTAACTAGGTAAGGGTTTAAATTCAAGGACAAATTTCTTTAAGGTGGGGAGAATGTAACAACCCACACCCACCCTAGGAATTTTCATGATAAATTGCTTGATTTAGAACTAATAAGGTTAAGTGTGTGTGCTTGTGTGAAAATTTGTGATCTAAGTGATTGATGAGTATGTGGCATATTAAATTAATTTTAATATACATAATATGTGTTGCCATTGTGGAATAAATGATTTACATGAAGTGCATTTGCATAAAAAAATTTATTTTTAAATAAAATGAATTTTCATGCATAAAATAATTTTTAAGCATAAAATAATTTTATGGGTATTTTTAAAATATTTTTAGATAAATATTTTTGAGGGAAATGTTCCAGAATTAAAAAGAAAAATATTATTTTCATTTTAAATCCATTCAGCCAGAATTTTTAAAGAAAAAGCCCAATTACCCAAAAGCCCACTACACAAAAATGCTCCTAACCTATTTCATTAAGGGTAAAAGTGGAAATTCCACTCCAACCCTAATATATATTCTAATTTTTTGCCAAACAAGGGTTTCCAGAAGCCATTCCCTTATTCCTTGTGTATTCTAGCAGAAAAACCTCTCAAAATAATTCTCTCTACCGAAATATCGAAAACACTTTACCGTTTCACAATTTCGTAACCGTAATCATAAGTTCTTATTCTCTTTCGATTTCTAAACTGTTTTCTATGAAATAAATTATGAAAAAATTATTTTGAACTATTTTATTACTTATTTCTATAGATTCAATTCTGTTTGAGTGAATTTTTGGAAGAGAAAATTTATTTTCTACCAAAAATCCGATTCTTTCCGCAAAATTTCTCCAAAGGTGAATTCTATAACTTAAAATCACAATTTTATTTCATAAACATCATAAAAGGGGGGGGGGGGGGGGGGGGGGGGGGGGGGGGGGGGGGAGGATTGGGGGATTTTATTCTAAACTGAGGGGGGGATTGGGGGATTTTATTCTAAACTGATTTTTGATTTGTTTTGATGAAAAATATTGCATGAAATAATATTTCTGCATATTTCTGTGATGACCGAAAAGTTTCAAAAAACAAAGGAATTCAAGGTTTTCGTGTTAGGACTTGGAAATTGGAAAATTTTATTCTTTCATGAATACATGGCTGCTGATTTGTATGAATTGGTGTTCTAATATGATATTTGTTTTGTTTAGATGAAAAACAATGACTTGAATCATGTGTCTGTTTATCACTGAAATAAACGAAATGCGCAAAAAGCGCGGAAACTCATGATTTTTCACCTAAGCCTTTGAACTTCGAATTTTTTTATATAAACCCTACCTATGGCTGCTGATTCATCAAGGAATGTGTTCTAAACTGATATTTTCAATGATTGAATGAAAAATAATGGTTTAAACAACCTGTTTGCATATTTCTGAAAAGACCGAAAAATATCGAAAACAAGAAAACTTATGTTTTGTGCACTATAATGCAAAAGATTGAATTTTTCTATATTACTAACACCAATAGTGGCCAATTCCTATGAATTTATATTCTAGAATGATTTTTTTTATGTTTACATGAAAAATCTTGGTTCAAACCATGTTTTTACATATTTCTGAAATAGACGGAAAGCACGACAAGAAGAAGAATTTGGTTTTCACCTTAATGATGCATTCGGCCTACATTAACAATTTTGTCCAAATGTTTATAAATTTTATGTGATGTGTCTTGGTGATTGTTCACATGTATGTATGTATAATAGATGATGAAATTGTATGTTAGTTAAAGGTATGATCCTAGATATGCTTAAATGTATTATAGTATACTTGAGGTATCTTAACCTTGTATTGTCATTAGAATGCAAATGTAATTGGGAAATATGAGACTAGATGTTATGATGAATTGATGATGAACATACGATTATGAATTAATGAAGTGAAAGGGATCATAAGAGTTAAGCATGATGTTTGAAGGATTAATTGTTAAGTTGACATGTATGGAAGTGTAAAGTGAATCAAGATAATTGATAAGTGAATTGATATTGAGGTAATGATATTGTGATAACCTTGAAAAGGTATTGATATGATTGCAATGTGTTTTCATGTGAGCCTATAAGGCCTAAGTATACAAGACTTTTAAGTCAACGAGCTATGTGCAAGTGATGAATACACCTATGTGTGGACTCTAAGTGTATGTGTATGCTATATGTACATGGGTAGTTATGGGATAGGAGCATCATGAGTAAATAAATACTAAGTATTAAATAAAATATTATGTTAGAGTTTGAGGAGCTTTAGAAGTGCAAAGGGGACTACGTGTACTAGGAGCAAAGGAACCCCAAGGTGAGTAAACTCTATGTTCTCGTTACAAGTGAAAGTAACATTTTGTTATATTACAAATATGTGATGACATGCTATGTGAGCCTTTGTAATCTTTGAAACCCAAGTTCTTTCCATTTTAAATATTATTATATGATTTCTTTGTCAAGCTTGGGTTGCCAAGGGACATTTAGTCCAAAACTATTTTGTTATCCAATGAGAACTTCTTGTGATTAACACCCTAACTTATATTCTTTCTGGAACTACACTTTCATTGTTTTATTGTTGAAAGCCAAACTAATATTGTTATTGAATTACATGTTATTATTGCCTTATGTGATATTGTTAATTGTGTTTACCATTAGCTCTAGCTATGGTACCTTTACCCTTTATACAGAATCCTCATGCTGATGCGGGTAATCATCGGAACCTGTGCGCATGGTCTTAACCCGATGGATAGGGGTAGTGTATCTACCTCAGCTAGAAGGGGCGATTCTAGCCGTGGAGCCTGATCAGCTTCACGCTTTCCATGTGATAAGAGTTGGAATTTGGCAAAGGCCACCTCTCCTCAATGTGTTTCGAGTGAATTGAGCAATAGTCTTCACTCTCTACGTGTTATAAGTGTGATTTCTGCAAACATGCTAAATTGAACCCTTGTTAAATTGTAACATGATTCATGAGTTATGAACTATGAACTATGTGTATAAGCTATGTGTTTCCTTTCAAAGGAATATGTGATAATGTATATGCCGTTTCATTTACTCATTGAGATCATCTATCTCACCCTTTTTCCTTGTGTGGTTCCAGGTAAGCAAATGTGAGGAGGCAAAGTGATGGCTCAAGCATTCTACTTCACTTGGGGAATTCCTTGTCTGAGTTATCAATAATATTATGTTTATGAAGTTTTGTCTTTAGATACTCCGGGAATGTTGATTGACACTTATCGAGATTTATATTATTTTCTTTATGGATTTTACATGTAATGATATATTTTAAGTCTTTCGCGGTTATGGTATTTATCTAGATGTTTTAAATGAGTTAATGAAAGAGGTTCGATAAGATCCTAGGCATGATTGTTATATGTTAATGGGTTCTACGGGCGTGGGTGACGTTATGTCTCCCCATGTTCTAGGACCGTCGTATCTTATAAGGTTGGGATGTGACATCAGATTTTAGTTTTAAGGAGCCAAAGTTTAGTTAGGAAGGCTAGGTTAGAGTTTAGCCTCAAGTAATTAGATTTGCAATTTATGGATGATTTATTATGGGCTTAAGGATGGAGGGACCATGGGTTTTTTGCAATTGGGTTATCGATGTACTGTGGATTTGGATGTTAGGTGAACTATAGGTTTAGCGACAGTTGGGTAATGGGTTTGATTGGACTAGACCATAGGCTTAGATGGGCCATAGGTTTGGATAGTACTGTAAAAGATGAAGCCAAGTCAGCGTTTAGCTTCAGTATGGACTATGGATAAAGATGAAACTATGTCAGTGTTTTACTTAGTTAAGAATTATGAAGGATGAAAGGTAGGTCGATGTTTAGCTTAGGTAAGAATTGTGAAGGATGAAAGCTAGGTTAGTGTTTAGCTTGGGTAAGGATTATGGATAAGGATGAAGCTAGGTTAGTGTTTAGCTTGAATAAGGATTGTGGATAAGGACGAAGCTAGATTAGTGTTTAGCTTAGATAAGGATTGTGGGGTGGCAAAGTCATATTAAATTTTAGGTGCAAATAAAGGTATCATAGTTGGGTCTATTTTTACGATTTATTTGACATAGGTTTGAGTTTTTGACAATAGGTTAAGATGGACCATAGATTTTGGGTTTTAACCATAAGTTTAGGTGAACCAATGGGTTTTAGGTGTAAAAATGTTTGGATGGGTTTTTGACTCCTCACAAGGTTCAAGCTATGCATGCATGTATGCATAAATGATTGAAAAAGGTTTCATGAAATATCAAGTTCAGTATTATGGTGCATACAATCCTAAAGGAAGGTTCTATGAGTCATTATATGAAAGGGTTAGGGTGGCTTAAGGGGAACCCATCACACTAGAGATATGATATACCTAACCACATGCGAGAAAAAGGAACCTCGAGTGGGTCCAATTGTACGTGCATACTCGTTACACCTCTAAAAGGATTAGAGCATACATGGTGGGTTGGATGATTTCACTATTGACAAGTAGACCTAAGGAAGGTTGCCCATTCAATGTTACTTTCTATCCTTTGTTTTCCTAGGAAGCTAGGGTTTTTTTTTGGGACAAAGAGTCCGATTTTGTGATGCATGAAAAGAGTTGTTTCGCATTAAAGCCAAACTTGATATTTTACCAAAAGTAATCCACTTTATCTCTTATTTGGAAAAGATTTTGAAGTTCCCAGTGGAGTCATCAATTGTGAGGCCTCGCCCGAGCACCTGTCCGATCCACTGAGGGGAATCAAAATGCACTTCGATAGAAACTCCAAGATTGGAACTCATTATAGTTCAAAAAATTGGGTTTTGCAATTTGTTATTTGTAAAAGGGAGTTGCCACTTTAATTTACTTATTTTAATTGGACAAATTAAAGGAAAACCCAAATTGATTGACTCCAAAATGTTTGATTTATCCCAATGGAAAAGCACTAATCTGCGAGTGACTAAAGAGGGCTCGAGGATCAAGTTTTGGTATTTAAACAAATTGAGAAAATACAATTTTCTCTAGTTTGGCTAAAAGTTGCATAATAACTCTAAAAAAAAAAAAAGGCAATTTTAGTGTATGCATGAACAGGAGTAAAAATGATGAATGAAATAGTTGTAGATAGTAAAATGAAATGACAATTGTAAATAAATAAGAAAAAATAAATTCTACTTAATTATTATAAAACCAAAATGAATGAAATAAATAGGATCTTTCCTTTAACTCTTATGGGTACTAGGGAAAGCACATATTCCTCAACAAATGAACATAAAGAATTGAAAATAAAGCACATATACAAATAAATAACAAAGTAAAAGGGAAAATATTATTGAAAAAGATTTTGGAGTTGATGTCTTACAGAATGGCATGCCTGCGTATCCTATTGAATAGGAATCAAACCCCACACAGTTATTCCTTCTTACGAAGAAGGGGTTCTAGAAAAAATGTTAGTTTGGTTTAATAATTTAATTCTAACTTTTAAATTAATAAATTTTAGATCTTTTCTATTTTAGACCTAAAGAAAGATAGAAGAGAGAGAATTCTAGATCTGAATTTAGAATTTTAGAAATGGAAAAAATAAAAGGAACTTACCTTTGTTTTTCTTGACTTTCGGATGAATAAGGTAAGCTTTACTCTAGATCTAAACTCCACCTTGGATTAGGGAACCTTGAAGTTGAACCTTACACAAAAGAGGTTAGCAAAAAAAAATAATAATTGCAAATTAAAAGAGTTTGGATTGATAGATTTTAGTATTAATTTTTAACTTTAATTTAGCACAATTTTAGCATAGAAAGAAGTGTAACTAGGTGAGTTTTCACCTCACAAATTGTGTAAAGAGCGCTAAATGGAAGCTCTATTTATAGAGCAAACCAACGGTGGCACACTAATATGCTAGGCGTGCCTCCTAACCAGGTGGCATGCCTGGCACACCGCTAGAGCCGATCTGATGCCTAGATCAACCCACTTTTGCATCTTTTGGCCGATTTTGGTCCACTTCTAATCTGATTTGAGCCTAATTTGATTCTATGGGTTTATAATCAAGTGCTAGTCTTCTAAAGGTGAAAGATTTAGGAAATTTATTTTTCAACGGGGCACTACCTCGTTGACCCATACCCGCTAACTAACTAGTAAGACTGCCATACTGGCTCTGCATAGCGCACTAATCTTAGCAGGTGTTAAGTTGCAGTTGGATCCCAAGGGTGAAATTTTGATGGTTCACACTTTTATATATGTATAGTTTTATTATGATCATCATTTGAATCAAGTATGTCAAAGCTATACAATGCATCTTCTTCTGGTGGATCATATGAAGAATCCTCATATGAAGCACTAGCACCATATCCACTCATGGATGTGTTTATGTTCTTAGTGTTGTCTTCATGGTGTGAATCCCGAGTAGTGTATTCATCACTGTCAGAACCATCATTAGTGTACCTTTCATCACTATATGAAGATGACTCATCACTAGTAGAGGTGGGATTAAGCTCAGTAATCTTGATACCAGAGAATGCAACATTGGCTCTAATTGGTTTCTCCCCAGTTTAGACTTCCTCTTCTTATTCTGAACAACTACTGCTTTCATTTTACTTTTCCCTTTACTTTTCATGGACTGAATGTTAACTCTTGTCCTCTTCTTCTTGGTTTATGTCTTTATCTCTAAAATTTCAACATTAACATCTACTCTATCAACTGGTATTGTATATTCCCTCACATTGTCACCTCCATTATCAGGCTAAAATTTAAAATTCATATAATGTAAATTACCCTCTTCATGAACATGCAGCTATTTACCTCCCAATCTATCAATTTCAACTACTAGATCACCAATGTTGTGACCTACAACTCTATCATCTGAATCAACATGTTTAACATTATCATCTCCAAGCTCACAATTCACATCATGTAAACTCCTCTCTTTAGTAACTGCCTTTGGATCACCTGCTAAACTTTTAATTTGAACTCTTTGAACATTACCATTGTCATATGCAACTCTATAATCATCTTCAGCATTTTCTATTTATTCACCAATACCAATAGGGTCATTTTGTACATATGACATCTAAATTGATATTAGAACATCAACATTATTTTTCTAAACCTGATTCTATTCAAAATTCCTCAATGTTTTCAATAGGTTCTACAACTTGTGGTTCTAAATCTATCACAGGTGGTAAAGGGGATAGACACAACATAAGCAATTGAAAAACAAGAGCATCCACGTCATGCATCACATAAAACTCAACCTCTGTTGTGGTAAGGGTCAAAAGGCTTAATAGATGCCTAATACTAACATCACCATCATGCACATAGAAACCTTCTAACAGAGGTTTGGCTAGATCCTTAAATAATAAGTGTTTTATGTTTCTAAAACCCAATTCAATTGTTATTTTATCTTTAATGTCCAAGTAATTCAATCTATCTAGATCAAAGTTAGAGACTACCTCTTCTTCTCTATTGACATATTGAACCTCACCATTTTCTTCTAAAAAAATCCCACCATATTTAAATGTCAAATCCAATAGTTGGTCTCCTATTATGAAAATGCACAAATTAAATAATAATAATCATTACATTATAATATCTCATTCCAAGCATTTACAATATGTCCAATATCAAAAAACTAATAAAATCAGTGTTTTTACACAAAATAACAAAAAAAAAGTATGATCTAATATTTCTTTACCATTGAATGAATAAAACAAATAACAAAGCCCTAAATGACAAACTCTTTTTTTATGCTCCCAGTGTTATTCAATACACAAATAGAGAAAAGTTTGGTAAGACCCCATTAAGTTAATTGTTTAACCTATTTTCGACTAATAGAAGTAAAAATACTCACTTGGATTAAGACCCAACCGTGCAAAAATAAAGATGCTTTAACTCTATGTTTACTGAGATTCTATCACTTTTGGCTTCCACATTCAGTAGATTAATTAGGATTTAAATTGGGTGGAAGTGGTTATTTATTTATTTATTTACTTTTTCAGAGAAAGATGAGGCTTTTTGCTTTTTAAGATGAGGCTTTTTGCTTTTTTACTTTGAGCTAAATGGTTTTTTAATTTGGATCAAAGAGTTAAATTGGTTATATGTCATCACTTTCAGCTCTACCAATTAGCCGTAAATTTTCCCTCCATAAATGTTAGATTTACATGACATAGATTATGAGTCCCATTTAAACTACTTCACCAATCTCACAAACGGAGCTATTTGTGTCTGTTATGGTAGGTCCTAAATCAACTCTAATTGAGAGTTTAGGGATTTAATTGCATTGAAATTGAATTTAGGCCCTCAATTATATTTTTGGCTATAATTTAGGCCTAAATGAAGTGTTATCCCTAAAAGTTACTTTTGAGTTTGTTATGTAGAAGTGTGTGTGTATAACTTGGAGAATAGACATAAGTAGTGGCAGATTTATTAATGAGAAGTGGGCTTTCTTAGTATTATATTTTAATAAAAATTCTTATTTTATATGATACAGACTAATTTACATATTAATAAAAAAATTAGGAAGCAAGTACCTTTGCACTAATAAAAAGAAAAAAAAATACTTCTTATTTAGCTTTTTTTTGCCCAAAGAAGTAAATTGCTATCATTAAAAGGGCATGAAGCCTAGTAATACAATAAGGATACAAGCAATATGGATACAAGTAAATCCAATTAAAGGGGTCAAATATGGACCTATTGTCCACTAAAAACCTAACCTGTATAGGGTTTGAACACTAGGCTTTAAGCCAAAAAAAAAAAAATACTAAACAACATGTTTTGGACCCAACTAGCACTAGGGCCAGTATAAGAGAAATTATAAATTAAACCCTTACAGAAGCCTTCCAAAACAATAGCCCTAATTCTTAATGCCTACACCAATGCTGTCGCATGTGGCCTAAAGAGGAAAAGATGCACTATTGTAACTAGATCTATTCTCAGAAGCTTGAAGCACCAAATTAATCGCCAAATCCACCATAAATCAATCCATCTAAAAACAAAATAGAAAAAACAAGGAACCCAAAATGTTCCATTATAAGTGGCTATCGAG
The DNA here is from genome assembly GCA_947687605.1 of Reutealis trisperma. Classification (NCBI taxonomy): domain Eukaryota; kingdom Viridiplantae; phylum Streptophyta; class Magnoliopsida; order Malpighiales; family Euphorbiaceae; genus Reutealis; species Reutealis trisperma. Next base: position 465,595 of record CANTUT010000460.1, read on the forward strand.
CTACACAAAGGATATGAAAAAATGGTCTAGAGAGCTTTGATGCCAGTGATAACAAAAACTTCCCTTCCCACCAAGAGAAAGGCCAAACAATGCTAGAGTCAGTCATGGTAAGACCACTTCCAAATATTCAGATATAACAAAAAAAGATCCAAACCCCTATCTGAACGAGAGCCAAAACAAACCTATTTAAGGCTATAGTAGACAAAAGCAAAAATAAATATGAGAAAACCAAGGAAAAAGAAAGTAAAAATAGGAAAGAATATGCCCTCCAGAGGCCATAGCCATCGAGGGTTACCCCTATGAAGACTCTAGATCTAAAACCAGAGAGAGAAGAACTTATTAGAAGCCATAGTGATAATTCCTAGCCACTTCTTATTTAGCTTGTGTGACATAAATCTCATTTTATGAATATCTTAAACACGCCATTGACATAAATACATAATGAATATCTTGGATCTGTCATTAGACATAAGTACATATAAGAGAATAGATTTAAGTTTAGTTCTTTTTTTTTAAAAAAAAAAAAGTGTTTTCATGCAATTTGAAAAATTGACGGGGTTTGATCTTAGATTTTATTTTGAACCATATTATATTCCTTCATTAATAAAATGACTTTTTGATTATTTTAAAAAATTGAAATGTTCTTAAATCTTATAGCAAGTCATCTATTTTATAACTCATATAATACAGATGAGTAAAATGAGGGAATTCTTTGACTTTCAGTCAACTGTAATGATGACTATAAATCTATAATTAAATAATAATTCTTTATAAAAATAATTCTTTTTTTTTTTTTTTTTGTCTTGAGACTTCTTTTGTAAAAGAAAAACTTTTCCTGTGTAATTACTAATTTTTAAGAATGTTCTATAACTAAACCCTTAATCCTTTCACCAATGATGTACTATGATTAAACTTCATAGTGATTAAAGGAGATTTTTTTTTTATCTTTTTTCTAGAAAAGGAAAATGTGAGTGGCCTGGAATGATGAATAGCTGCATATGGAAAACATCTTTCCCCAACTCTTTGATATTACTTGTTTCCAATCCAAACCAAATGCTCCTTTAAAGTTGGAAGACGTTTTACAATCCTGCATTAATTATGAATCTCTCTAATGACTATTTTTTAGACCTATAAATTAAAAAGTGATTTCTACACTATTACTACTTTGCATGTGAAAATGTCCAATCGAGTTAATCTACTTGCATTTTGCATTATTTGGGGGAAATACCTAATTTGGGGCATGAGCTTTTGCAAAATGTTTGAAGTCACCAAATTGGCTCAATTATAGGCTTTTCCATCACATGCTATCACGTGACCATAACAAATGTTATTCAATTTGGTAAAGTAATTTTGGCGGGACCTATTTTATATTTTTAATAATAAAAATTATTACAATTAAAAAAATTAAAATTAAAACTAAAAAAATAACCGAGCTCTATGTTCCATGAGTTCATCAAACATAATAAATAAATAAATGATAAGGTACAAATATATCCTAAAGTTTAGCTAAAAGTACAAATTGACATTTAATATTTTTTGAGATGAGTATTTATCCCTAATGTTTTCAAAACCCATCGATCTACCCCTTCACTTAACGCGCCGTTTGTTTTAGTAAAACACACCATTTGTGGGTCTCATTTCTTTTCAACTTGAATAAAAATAATAATAAAATAACATTTTAATATTTTCTTTAGCCATAACACTCTCTAGCTTATCCGGCAAGGTCCTCCAACCTCTGTCGTAGTCCCTTACTTATGGGGCTATGCCGCTAATGATGTCCCTCCACGAGTCCCATCCTCCACCACTCCCACCACCACAGCAATAGCTAATTGTCTTTAAATCTTATACCCATCAACTAAATTATCAAGAACTAAATTTCAAACTCATGCTTAAAAAACATCAAATTTAAAACTCCAAAATTTAGCCAAGATTTAAAGAATTCAATTGAAATAAAAAAAAAAACCATCAAATTATCCAAAAGAAAACCCCAATAAAAAACTCAAACAAAATTAGCAAAATTAAAAGAACCCAAGCCAAGAAAAGCAACAATAAGCTTAAAAAAAATACCTTAGCTAAAATTGTTAGAAAATGAATGAAAATTGAAATTTTTTTAATCAATTTTGTAACTTCAAAAATTCAATTTTGTAACATCAAAATTGATTTGCTTATAATATCCAATTTATTGGTAAAATAATTAATTTTTATGCCTAAAATTGCCCTTTTTGATCACTATAAAAGGAGGCCTCTTTCGTTTTTAATAACACAAAAAAAAAAAAAAAAAAAAAAAAACCTACACTTTGTAGCTTTCTCTTAACATTTTTCTAGTGTTTGTAGTGTTCTTAGAAAGTTCTCAAGTTTTTAAGATTTTTCAATTGGCAATAAAGTTAGCACAGTCCTAATTCGTGGAGAAGTAATTTTGTGATACTCAAAATTATTTAGTTACCATTGTATCATGGGAGACAGATACCGAATTAATCCTCAAGTACCAACGGTGAGAGACAAATTTATTTTAAAGAAACTGTGCATAACACAAGTCTCGATTTATATTTCTTATTTCTTAAATTTCTTTTTTTGTGATCACGTAATTTTATATTTATTTATAAATATAATTTTGGATTCTATTTTTATTATAGTTTACCACTTGTATAACAATCTTAAAACTAATTCTTTGAGCATAATCTCATTATGGTTCTTATCACTTGTATACACTAAATAGTTACAATTTAGAAATTCTGTTTAAGGAGATCGAATTTTAAGTGGGACCTGTTTGTGAATACTCCAATCTTTCCTAAAAATTTCTATTAAGAAATTTTATCTAAAGAGACTATATTTTAAGTGGGACCTGACTGTGACATCTTCGGCATTTCTTAGGAATTGTCTAAAGGTGCCATTTAAATGGTGGAATTATTTTCCTTTTCTAGGAAAAAGTAACAGTTTGCTTTGCTATTTTATAAATGGAGAACAACAGTATAAATGAGAATAATAGGACTCCTACCCTAGTTATTTAGGTCTCAGTTCTAATCAATCATGCTGAAAAACTTGAGAAATTCAATGGGTTGAATTTCAAGATATGGCAACAGAAGATGTTATTTTACTTGACCACTTTGATTCTTGCGAGATACTTAAATGAAGAAGCTCCTAAGCTTAATGATGATTGAACAAGACATTCAAGTTAGAATAGCATTTGATAGTTAGCATTATTCTGACTTCTTATGTAGAAATTATATAATGAATAGTATGGCTGATTCATTGTACAATGTTTATAGTACGATGAAAATTGCTAAGGAACTATAGGAGTCTTTAGACAAGAAATAAAAGTCTAAAGATGTTGATGCTAAGAAGTTTATAGCAAGATGTTTCCTTGACTATAAAATGGTGGGTTCAAAAATTGTGGCAAGTCAAGTGCAAGAACTTCAAGTAATTCTCCATGAAATTCAAGTTGAGGGGATGAACTTGAGTGAGACCTTCCAAGTAGCTACTATCATTGAGAAGCTACCCTCTGGCTGGAAGGACTTTAAGAACTACCTTAAGCACAAGCAAAAGGAGATGAATGTTGAAGAGCTAATTGTTGGACTTTACATCAAAGAAGACAATAGAAGCTTAGAAAAGAGAGAGTTCATCCCTTCAGAGGCTAAAGCAAACAATGTCGAGCATGGACAAAGTTCAAAGAAGAAGAAAACCAAAACTGACAATGAGTCCAAGATGGGACCCAAAGGTGGAGTTTTTAAGAAAAAATTCCAATGCAAATGCTTCAATTATGATAGGGTAAGTCACAAGTCTACTAATCGCAGGTTGCCAAAGAAGAAGAAGAGCAATGAAGCTAATCTCTTGCAAGACATCACACAAGATCTCTCTAACATCAACCTAGCTCCTGTGATATCAGAGGTGAACTTAATTAGGTCTAACCCAAAGGAATGGTAGATTGATACTGGTGCTACAAGGCATGTGTACTCAGAACGTGAGATGTTTTCCACCTTTACCCTTAAAAGCAAGGAGAAGCTATATATGGGCAATCCTACCACTTCTGAAGTCCTTGGTGAAGGAAATGTGGTACTGAAAATGACTTTTGGCAAGGAACTAACTCTAAATTGGTGTCTAGTTTGCTACTTAATAAGCATGGATTCCCTATAATATTTAAGACAGACAAGGTTGTTTTGTCTAAAGGTGGGATGTATGTAAGAAGAGGATATTTATTTGATTGGCTTTTTAAGCTCAATGTAACTATAATTAAGCATATGATTGAAAGTATCCCTACTGCTTACTTGCTTAAGTCTTCCAATTTATGGCATAATAGACTAGGACATATTAATTATAATACCTTAAACAGGTTAATTAACTTAGACCACATACCTAATTTCCATATAGATTCAAAACATAAATATGAAATTTGTGTTGAGACAAAATTAACAAAATCATCTTTCCAAACAGTTGAAAGACAAACTAAACCACTTGATTTAATACACAACGATGTATGTGATTGAAAATTTGTGCAAACAAGGGGCAGTAATAAATATTTTATCACTTTTGTTGACGATTGCATAAAATATTGTTATGTGTATTTGCTTAAAAGCAAGGACGAGGCTATAGAGAAAGTAAACTTTATAAAAGTCAAGTTGAAAATCAACTCAATAGGAAGATTAAGGTGTTGAGAAGTGATTGTGGTGGTGAATATAAAGCACCATTTGGTGAATTATGTGCACAACATGGAATTATACATGAAACCACGACACCTTATTCACCTCAGTCAAATAGTGTGGCTAAAAGAAAAAATCATACCTTAAAAGAAATGATGAATGCAATGTTGATAAGTTTTGGGCTACCTCAGAACATGTGGAGGAAAGCTATGTTGTCAGCAAATTACCTTTTAAACAAGGTGTCTCGAAAGAAAAAAGACAAAACTCCCTATGAATTGTGAAAAGGAAGAAAGCCTTCCTATAAATATTTATGAGTGTGGGTGTCTTGCTAAAGCGGTTGTTTCAACACCAAAGAAAGTGAGAATAGGCCCAAAATCAGTTGATTGAATTTTCATCTATTATGCACAAATAGTAGTGCTTATCGATTTCTTATGCACTAGTAAAAAATCCCTGACATACATAAAAACATAATAATGGAATCAAGGAATGCATCATTCTTTGAACATGTATTTCCATGTAATCTTCATAAAGGGCGAGTTCATCCAAACGAACTTTTGAGATAATAAGTGGGAATAGTCAAGACCAAGAACAAATCCAAGATCAAAATTAGGGAGGAGAACTTGAATTTGAGGATAAACCTGTTGAGACTGATTTGAGGTGTAGTAAGAGAGCAAGGATAGAAAAATCTTTTGGTCCAGATTTTTTGATCTATATGCTAGAAACAGAACCTCAAACATATGCAGAAGTTATAAACTTTTCGAAGGTCTTTTATGAAAAGAGTCCATTAAGAGTGAAGTAGATTCCATCATGTAAAATCATACTTAAAAATTAGTGGATTTACCTCCGGGATGTAAACCACTAGGATCCAAGTGGATCTTCAAAAGGAAGATGAGAGCTAATGGTTCAATTGATAAGTATAAGGCTAGGCTTGTAATTAAAGGTTACAAACTGAAAGAATGTCTAGATTATTTTGATACATATTCTCCTATAACAAGGATAAATTCCATTAGGATGATACTCGCTATTGCTGCATTGCAAAATCTTGAAATACATCAAATGGATGTGAAAACTACTTTCTTAAATGGAGAATTGGATGAAGAAATCTATATGACACAACTTGAAGGTTTCATTGTCCCAAGATAAGAGAAGAAAGTGTGTAGATTAATTAAACTTTGTATGGTTTGAATCAAGCACCAAAGCAATGGCATGAAAAATTTGATAGTGCAATACTAACAAATGGATTTAAGATCAATGAGTGTGATAAATCTGTTTATGTCAAAGACACTAGTGATGGCTATGTCATACTATATTTGTATGTTGATGACATGCTCATTGTTGGTAGTAATGAAAAGATGATCAAGTCAGCCAAGAATATTTTAAATTCAAGGTTTGACATGAAGGATATGGGACTAGCAGAAGTGAGCTTGGGAATAAAAATATCAAGAAGGTCAGATGGACTCACATTAAGTCAAACACACTATGTGGACAAAATACTTGAGAAATAACAATGATTCAAGTGTGGCTAGAACCCCATTAAACTTGAGTCTTCATCTGTCTAAGAATAGAGGTGAGACTTAGTCTCAAGTGGAATATTCTAGATTGATAAGCAGTCTCATATACTTAATGTGTTGTACAAGATTAGATATTGCTTACACAGTAAGTAAACTGAGTCACTATACTAGTAATCTAGGAACTGACCACTAGAAGGGAATCATAAGAGTACTTAGGTATTTACGGTATACTCGTAATTATAGGTTGCACTATACTAGATATTCAGTTGTCCTAGAAGGCTATAGTGATGCAAACTGAATCTCAAATATAAAAAACTCAAAGTCTACTAGTGGACACGTGTTCACATTAGCAGATGCAGTTGTGGCTTAGAAATTTTCTAAATGAATTATTATAGCTAGATCCACATAAAATCTAAGTTCATTGCCTTAGATAAGTGTTGTGAAGAGACTGAAACAATTTCTTAGAAGATATTCCAAAATGAGAAAGTTTCGTGCTATCAATTTGCATATATTATGATAGACAACTTGTGATTGGAAAAGCACAAAGCAAGACATATATGTCATAGACATAATACCATTAAATAACTACTCTCAATTGGGATTATCACTACTGATTATGTAAAATAAAATTAAAAGATAATGTTGCAGATCCGCTAACTAAAAAGTTAAATAGAGAGTTAGTTGATAAGTCACCAATAAGAATATGACTAAAACCCATAAGAGAATAATAAATCAGAGTAAAGGAAATCAGCCTAGTTGACTGGAGATTCCAAGATCTAATTTATCACTTGTATGATAAAATCATCTTCATGAATCACTTGCTCTTCCATACTCCAATATGTGGAAATACATGGGTTATGTCTCAACGCTGTACTATAACTCTCTGGAACCGAATTCCCATGCTCGTTAGGGGATTTGATCTAAAAGAAGAGGAAGCATGATTGACATCTTGATGGTGGGTACCAGATGGGTTTGCCGTTAAAAACAAAAAAATCGAAGTATCCTTAATATATTTACAGATTACAAAACCCAAATTCACATAATCAAACAATCTCAAAGATTGACAACAATTCTGTTGAGAATCAAAATTCCCGTCATGAAATGCAAGAAAAACAAAGATTGAGAAGATGGGTTTTGATGGATTTTACAAGTATGAAAGAGATTGGTTGGATGTTTAATTTTATAGACATGCAGCGTATGAGATTGAAGGGAGCTCTCTCTTTGACAATGAAATTTGAGAGAGAAAGAGAAAGAGAAAGATGGGTACGTACCAAATCAAATGGAAAGGCTTTAGAGTTGTGTGGTGAATGCAAATCTTTATTTGTTTTGCTTAAATTCTTTTCTTTTTTTTTTTTTCGATTTTTTTATTTATTTTTTGAGATATTTGGTAAGGAAAGAGAAATTATTTACAAAGCAAGGAAGAAAAAATTTAAAACAAATAAACCCACCAACTGCCCTTCAGAAGTCCCTGTAGGACACACAGTGGGCTCCATCAGACGGAGAAGCCAGGACGTTAACGGGAGCGTTATGAGGCGGGTCAATGGATTTTAAAAATTATAAGAAAATCTTTTTAATGTCCTATTTAAATTAAAAATATATTTAATTATATTACATTATTTTTTATTATGCTATATCAAATATTACTTAAAAGTATATTTGCTTCACAAAAAATATTAGATATTTATCTACACTTTTATATAAAGTTTAGAGATATATTTGCACTTTATCTCTAAAAAAAATTCAAATTTTCAAAAAGAAAACAGAACTCACTTTAGCAAAACTCATCGTAGTCTGATTGTTGACGATATTAAGCCAATGGGTCAATTTATGCCGTGGATTTAGATTCCCCAGATAGATCTCTTATAGAACTCGAGGGTGGTGTAAGTTTTATTAGACCTCGAAAAATAAGTTCAGATGTATTTGGGCGCTGCAGTGGCTTGCTTACTATGTACAATAATCAAGTCTTGATCAGTTTGTGGAATTCATCAACGAAAAAGCATTAAATTTTACCTAAATTTTGGGACAACACTGGTAAGGGTTTGGGTATGATGCGAGTAGCGATGAATTAATCAGCCCTTTGAAGAACAAGCAGCTAGAGTTATGATTTGCAGTTTACAAGCTAATTCTTCAAGGATTGATTACCTCCCTCATTATTCTTTACGTTATAATCAGCAAAGAACATAACTATAGAGCTCTGATTATTGGCTTTGATCTTGGGGATGAGAAATACAAAACAGTGCCATTGAAGAACTAACAAACAAAATGTTAAAAAACTATCCTTTAGAATGGAAGCTCAAATCTGGACTTCATCCAGTTCTGGGTTGGTTATTCAGTTTTAGTTTTAATATTTTTTTTATTTTTTTAATTTTAATAATTTGTCATTAAAAATATAAAATCGATTCTACAAAATCACTTTACCAAATTAAATAACTGTTATAATCACATAATAACACAATCATTTTACCAAATTAAATAACTGTTATCATCGCATGATAACACGTAATGGATAAGCTCGTAATTAAGTTAATTTAGTTATTTTAAATCCTTAATTGAATAAAATTTTTTACAAGATACCAAATTAAGCATTTTATAAAAATTCTAGCTTCGAAGTGAATATTCTCCCCGTTATTTGTGTAGTATAATTTGGAGAGAACATTTTAGCAATATTGTGGTTGTCTCCATTATTAAAAATTGTATAATTTGAGAGTGCATTTTGCACTAGGTTCCATACATTCTTCCAGTTCACTTTAAAAAGTTCGCATGGGATTTGATGATCAATTTCTCCAGAAATTATTCCAACTAATTCTTTTGTCCATTCTCATTATAGATATCTTACATATCTCGATAAACACTTGATCGCCATAAAAGTGTTGATCAAGCCATCTCCTATTAAGCTCACCAAGTATGCGTCTCTTCCACCTAATTGCTTTCATAATGTGCAGAAAAATTGGATGGGACACTCGCACATCAGCTTTTGTAATTCGTAGAATTCAGTGCACGACTCTTCTGGGGTAAAATTTATCACACCTTTTTAATAATTTGAACAACATCTTCGTCCTCTAGTTCATGTTCCTAAGACAAAAATAAATATAAAAAAAATCAATCAAAAAATAAATCATTGGGGAAAAAAAAAACATTTAGCAAATCAAGTTAGAGAAAGAACCTTGCCAACCCTCTGGGGCTTATGTTTCACACTTGATCCCCATACCAGCGCACTGTATCACACACCAAAGATAAGTATTCATAAAGCCAACGATGAAAATGACATATTCAGCCAATATATGAGCCAGGCTCTATTGCCATCATAACTGAAAAACTGCTAACTAAAACTCCTGCTTATATGCAAATTTTACCATAATGAACTGCATAAGACATGCAATCCAATTAGAGAACGGGTATTTGACATTCATAATATAATAATTGCACTGCCTAAAGCTCTCTCCATAACATCCAATTGCTTCATCAATGCCAGCAATGTCATGTCAGCTAGCATTCCCCTTTGTTTCTTATCTCAAATGTTTAAGCTGACCCTTAAGTACACAATATGTATAAAGATTCAGCCATAACCACATATGCATGAACAAAGAAGTCCTAAACGGCAATGTTTTGCATATCCTAATCATCATATGCTTTAGAAATAACAACAATGTAAGAGATACTCGGTTACTCACTACTTAAATTGTTTCATCATATCCTTGTGAATTCGGTTGCAGAAATCCTCGACTGTCCGCTTTTTAGAAGACAGAATCACAGGATCTTCGTAATCTGGATTCATTCCTTTTGGCTTCGTGTATATGCGCGTCAAATTTAGATATTCCCATACCTTCTCCAACAAACCATCAAGGTTCCATTCCAGGTGTGCACTGTGGAGTAACCATAAGAAATTAGCACATAACATCAGAATAAATTAAAAAGAAAATGGCAAAAAAAATAACTTGAACTTTTACACCAAGATGATGTACAAAAAAACTAGTAGGATTAGGGCATTTGAAGCGGAGACTGATGCTTGGAAATGCAGGGTACAAGGTCAAAGAAAAGAAGTACCAGATCATATACCATATGACATTAATCCAAAAAGAAGGAACTTACTGCCAAGATGAGAACCAGTGAAAATGGGGAAAAACTGTCCTCGAAGTGCAAAAGTTGTCCAATTTGGAAAATTTCAGGCCAAACAAAAAATGGATTGTCATTCATTACTCCGATGATATGATGTGTAACAGGTGTGTTTGGATCCATGTTTATAGACAAGGAGAGAGGGAAGAGTGATTGCCTCACTTAAAACAGATCACAAGTAAATATAATTGTAGTCACAATAACTGAAGCCAATCAACTAACCCAGGCAACAATTGATGGAGAATGTTACCATAAGATTACAGAATCATATATGCCTCTCCATGTTTTTGAAATGCCCCAATCAACATGTTATGGTTCAAGGATATGAGGGGTACAGTAATGCATAATGCCTCTCAATATCTCAACAAATTCATAGGATCTCATGTACCTTGGATGCAAAATAATAATAAAAAATAGCGATGGAAAAGATTGGACAATAAATTAAATAAAAACTCCAGATAAAAAATAAAAAGCCACCTGATTGGGCAGTAGTGAGGAAGTTTGTCCAAAATCTCCAGCTCTTCAAGGGTAATCTGATCAATCTTGTTCACTACGTAGATGCAGGGCATATATATCCTACTGCCCTCAATGACATCTATAAGGTCATCAGCAGTTGCATCATATCTCAGTGTAATATCGGCATTGTGAATTCTGTATTCACTACATATTGCCTTCACAGTTTCAAGATCAAGGTGTGTGTTGGCAACCGTTGAGATGAAATTTATCCCACCCTTATCTTTCTTCCTGAATGTCAGATTAGGCGGTTCCTTGTTTAATCTGTTTTCAAAATACAATAAGGATTAAGAGAATTACCAGGAGGCTGCAAGAATTTTAAAGTTTCGTATGGAGCATAGTTATTAAAGGCGCAAGGCGCACTAAGGCGCTAAAGGGTCCTAGGGCCTAGGCGCAAGGCAGGCACCTGAGCGACATGAGGCGCAAAAAGATGGAATTTTAATAAAATTTCAATATGAATGCCTAATTCATAATAAACTCAACATATTAGTAATATGTGATTGTTAAATTAAGTAGACACAAGTTAATAATATCCAAAGTTAATTTAAAGTTTAGAATCTAATAAACAACAACAAAAAAAAAAAAAAAAAAAAAAAAAAAAAAAAAAAAAAAACACATACACACACACACATACAAAAGAAGATCAAGTATTTCTAAATTATAAACAATTTAATTCATTATTTAAACATTTTTCAGACTTGTATTTAAGCTTGTCCATATCAATCTAATATAATAACTTATATAGACAGATTTTAGAACCTCAAGAAATCAGAGTAAATATTTACCTAATACTGTTGTGTCTTTTAGAATGTTAAAACTTAGAAAAGTAAATGGTAGAGAGGATCAATGACTGGAAACAAAATATGTGAAAGATAACTCAAATTAAGGCAAGAGATATGACCCATCAAGGTAAGAGAAGAGATGTTTGGGTGAATGAATGCCAAGAATGGAAAGATCAACCATGATTTTGAGCCAACTATTCTCTTTTTCTTTTTCCTTTTTGTTTGTTGGATCAACTTCTTCTTGCCCTAATTCCTTTTTCTATCCTTTTTCCTTTCATTGAAAAAACTGAGTGTGCTTAGACCTATCATAAGTTACTTTCAAACTTAAATCAATTGTTCCAATTATTCCACACTTTATTTAAAAAAAAAATACAAATATACATAATGTCACAAAGGCGCGCCTATAAGGCGCCTTGCCTGAGGCTCAAGGCGCACCAAGGCGCGTGCCTCTGTGACATCACCTGCCTTTGGCAAATTGAGGCGCAAGGGGATGAGCCCGGTGCGCCTTGAGCCTCAAGCTACTGTGGTATGGAGATAAAATATATTTAATCTAATGGGGAATCCAACATAGAAGTTATTGCATTTATGTTAGATTACCCACGAATCATGGATTCACTACAGGTGCCATGGCCATATCAAGCATATCTATCACTCATACAAGAATTTATCAACATATATATCAAACTAAGAGCACAGATAACGGATTACTACTCGTATTGTCAACTGAACTCTCTAAGTTCCAATTTCCACACATGATTTTGTAATAACCTTAACTTGATATCTTTTCCATTCAAGAACCTAAAATATCTTTTTCCATGCTTTTGAGAGCATTATCAACACTTAAGAAGACAATTTGAAAAATGTTACTGTTAAATGATTAATACCCCAATGAGTTATTATTTTCTGAGAAACTGCATATTGGATCTTTTTATTCTTTCTTTATTTGTGCAAATAAATGATTTAAGAGGCACAATTGTGTCATGCACATGCTATTCAAACACTTAAAGAAGAATTCAAGAGGAAGGAAAAAGGATGAGGGAGCAACACTTCATACAGTAGCACCAACAGTGAGGCATTTAAGTAAAAGACAAACAATACCTGTTTCTTAAAAAGAGGTAGACATAGTAGGTAAAGAATCATGGAATGTACAATACTACTCTTATTACCTTATGCCAAATCCCTCAAGCTCTTTCTCTATCAGACGTTTGTGAGTTATTGGCTTTATTGCGTCGAGAACAATTAAGATACAATTGCATGTCCTAGCAGTACTGATAACCTGCATTGTAATAGCATATGAAGAATGCACATGGATTAATTAACATGTAAAATCAACATAACCAACAAGGAATTTTGTATTTAAGATGGATCAGAATCATGACCCGATACAGTTATCAATTTTTGCATCCTACTGTTATACCACCATTGTTTTGAATTTTTTTTTTTTTTTTTTTAAAAGCCATAGATATATGACAACTCATAACAAATCTAGAGCATAATTGAGAAAAAAATCCATATGACTTGATGTAATACCCTAGACCATAAACTTTGCCAGCAACGAGGTTAGGATGCAAGCCTAAGACTTGAGGATTGAGTATGCTTTCATATTTAACTTGGTGAGCTCATTATTTCTCTTTTCCCTTCAATTATTAATGGCTCAGCGTTCATTGTGTTTCAACATTTTTCTAAAGGTCTTAATTCACATAATGTTCAATTATACTCAACTTCTTCTAATTTGAAAATTCTGAATGGTGATTAAGTTAACCGACCAGTTCATTCATACAATAGACCAAATCTTGTAAACATAGAGTTATAGCTCCACAGAATTTTTGGTAGACCAAACCTACATATCAAGCTAGACAAAATTTTTTGATTCAGAATATGGAACAGACAGTTCACTGACTTGTTAGGAAGTTTCATGCATAGCTCCTCAGGATTTTAAACAGCTCATTCTCTCCATAGGTTTTCTTTTCTTCTCACCCCCTTTTCATTGTTCTTGCAAGAAAACACTTCATCCCCCAATTTCTCACCCTTCCAATGATTTTATAACTGATGTTTTCCTTCAATTTTTTGGAATTACGGTTGAGATAATGCATCTACTTGAGATCTACTGAACTGTTTCAAAAATTATGTTTGCAGAGGTATATGGAAAAAGTATATTATCACAGCAAAAGTGCCTGAAGGATCTCAGCCACTTATGCAATTCACAAAGTTTTTGTGGCTTTCCCTGAAAAATGGTAATAATCTTGTCTAACCATCTCAGCCACTTAAGCAATGCCTGTGCATGGCAAGCTTAATGATGTGGAGCTCAAAGGAGACCTACAGCAATCTTGACCATCTTGTCAGTCTTATTTATGAGTTTCCAAGAATTAGCTCTTGATGACAATTTATAAATATAACCACAATGTTCTAGCCATGCCAAAAAACTTCAAATGCGGATATGGCAGTGGTTTGTGAGTACTCAACCATTAACAATTAAATTTAGTGATTCCATCTATAGTTTCAGTTTTACAAGCAACAATGCAAAGATCAACGCTCTTAGTAACATGTGCCACAAATATTAGAAGGAAAAGTGAGGAGTTAAGAAAACTCGCTTTAAAATGTGCAAGACATTGACTATTGGCAACAAGATCAAGAGTATAGAAGGTTAACTCTATTTAAATATCCAATGTCAACATAATGCATACTTCCATTTTGTAGAAGGTTAACTAATCAAATATCAGCAAATTGGATTGATACACTCATTACCAAGAACCAAAAAAGTCCCACAAAAATTAAACATTAAACTGAATAATAACAGCAGCAGCAGCAGAAGCAATATAATTTTTTACCTGTCTTCCTCGTCCCTTCCCATCCTTGGCACCCTCAATGATACCAGGAAGATCTAACAACTGTAAACATGAAAGAATAAAAATTGTAAATTTTTTATACAGGAATCCACCAAAGAAAAATGAAGAAATAATCAGCAGCAAACTTTAACATCCATATTTATATACAAACTGGTGTAATAACTAGATATCTACCCATAACCTGATGGCGACTATTTCAAATAAACTAAAACAGACATTCAAGCATCAAATCAATTGTAACTAATGCTCCTACTAATATATGTAACAAAGCCTTTATAATGAACAGTAACTGGATGTCAACCCCATAAAAGGGGAAAAACTTAGTAAATAGTAATACCTGAATTTTAGCTCCTCTATACATGATAACACCAGGGATGCAAGTCAAGGTAGTAAATTCATAGGAAGCCACCTGTAAGCCAGAAAGATTAAAAGAGCTTCAGTCTTTGAAAGATCATAATACCTACAGCAACCAAGTATTCAGCTCATTTTTTTCAATTCTTGTGCAGCCAGAACAAGACAGAATGACAAAAAGTTTAACACTGTAAAATAACAGAGAATATCTAGTAACCAGTGTTACAGGATCTGTATACTTAATTCGGAAAGATCTGATGCCTAATTAGGTGCTTGGTTAGAGGCTTAATTATAGGAATCATCATTGTATAGTTTCCTAATATAGACCCTTGTAACTAATATATAATCATGTAATTTCTGTACCTAAGGAATCAAGAGAAATACTTAAAATACTTGTTAGCTCTATCTGATGTTATCTCTATGATGACTAAAATCACAGAACAAAAATTAACTGGTCCTAATTACTTAGATTGGTGTAAAACTATTAGAATTTATTTGTGGAGTCTGTCTAAGGATGATCACCTGTCTAAGGATCCTCCCACAGACAACACTTGTCAAGAATGGTTGAGATATGATGCTTGCTTATTTTTGCAAATTTGAAATCCATGGATACTGAAGTTGTAAGTTTGATTAATCACTGTGAGTATGTGAAGGAACTGATGGAATATTTAGATTTCTTGTACTCTGGAAAAGGAAATGTGTCACAAATTTATGAAGAATGTAAGAATTTTTAGAGCAGTCTCTTCATGCATATTTCATGAACTTTAAAAGAACCTACGAGGAGCTCAATACCTTACTACCCTTCAATGCAGATGTAAAAGTTCAGCAAGCTCAACAATAGCAAATGGCAGTGATGAGTTTCCTGGTTGGGCTCAATTCTCAATTTGAGGTTGCTAAATCTCAAATTCTTTCAAGTGCCGAGATTTCTTCTCTTCATGAGACCTTCACTAGAGTACTCTACACAGATACTAGCACTTATGTCACTTCGTCAGTTCCAGCTTCTAGTGCACTTCTCAATCGTCAGCATGGACAGCCAAATCCTAGACATAATACTCGACGGGGAGGTATTGGTAATAAAAGTATGACAAGTCGGGATATAGGAGATGTAGTATGCTACTATTGTCATGAGCCAGGTCATACGAAACGCACTTGCCATAAACTATAAAACAAGTATCAAAAGACACCTCTAGCAAATGTGACAACTACAACCACACCTATATCTACATCTGAACAAACAGTTGCCATTTCGACAAATGAATATGCTAAATTCACTCAGTACCAAGAATCATTAAAGAATTCATCTTGATCTATCATTGCTAGAACTGAGTCAGGTAAATCAAATGCATGCCTTGTTTCCTCCTTTTCGAACTGGGTCATTGATTCTAATTACACAGATAATATGACAAGTAATCCTAACTTACTATCTTCTATTGAGTTTTATAAATCTCCTTCTAAGGTTACATTAGCTAATGGCTCTACTTTTTCTGTTCTTGGTTCTGGTACTGCTAACCCAACTTCATCAGTTACCTTAACTTTTGTCCTGAGTCTCCCAGATTTTGCATTTAATTTACTCTCTGTAAGCAAAATTACTCGTGCCTCGAATTATTGTCTCATTTTTTCATGATTACTGTCTTTTTTAGGATCTTATGATGAAGAAGATTATTTGTAAAGGATGTGAATTAGACTGTCTCTACATTCTGGAATCTCCTGTGCCAGAGTCCATTGCTTGTCCTAGTGTCTTAACTCCTTTTGAAGCTCATTGTCGGTTGGGATACCCTTCTTTATCCTCCTTGAAGAAATTGTGTCCTCAATTTTGTAGTATTTTGTCCCTCGATTGTGAGTCATGTCAGTTTGCCAAACATCATCGTTTGTCTTCTGTCTCTCGAGTCAATAAGAGAATTACTATTGCATTTGAATTAGTTCATACTAATGTTTAGGGTCCGTGTCCTACTGTTTCTAAAACTGGATTCAAATGCTTTGTTACTTTTATTGATGATTTTTCTTGAGTAACCTGGCTTTATTTAATAAAAAATCGTTTTGAATTATTTACTTATTTTAGTGCATCTTGTGCTGAAATTAAAACACAGTTTAATGTTTCTGTACAAACTTTGAGAAGTGATAATGCTAAAGAGTATCTTTCGTGTCCTACTGTTTCTAAAACTGGATTCAAATGCTTTGTTACTTTTATTGATGATTTTTCTTGAGTAACCTGGCTTTATTTAATAAAAAATCGTTTTGAATTATTTACTTATTTTAGTGCATCTTATGCTGAAATTAAAACACAGTTTAATGTTTCTGTACAAACTTTGAGAAGTGATAATGCTAAAGAGTATCTTTCAAATATGTTCCAGTAGTATATGATTCAGAACAATATTCTTCACCAAACTTCCTGTATTGACACACCATCTCAAAATGAGGTATCTTAAAAAAAAGAATAGACACCTTCTTGAAACAGCTAGGGCACTTCTCTTCCAAATGAATGTTCCTAAACAAGTTTGGGCTGATGTCATTTCCACAGCTTGTTTTTTGATCAATCGCATGCCTTCATCTATTCTTCTAGGTGAGATCCCTTATCAAGTTCTGTTCAATACTAAATCCCTATTTCCACTTGAGCCTAGAATTTTTAGGAGCAAATGCTTTGTTCAGGATGTCCATCCCCAGGAATCCAAATTAGACCATAAATCCTTAAAATGTGTCTTTTTGGGATATTCTCGGTTGCAAAAAGGATATAGGTGCTATTATCCTACTCTTCAAAAGTATCTTGTATCAGCTGATGTTACATTTCAAGAGCATCTTCCTCTTTTCCCCACTTCTTCTGCTTCTTTTCATACTAGTGAGGATGATGATCTATTGATTTATAATATCCTGTATCAATCTACTACCTCCTCAACACCACCACCACCACCACAATTGCCAAAAACCCCTGTCCGCCAGGTTTATTCCATACGTCGGGACCCTCCTGATCCATGTTTGGCACGTGTTTCTTCATATTCCAATTGCCCAACGTAAAAGTAAGCGTCAGTGTACTTTATCCTATTTCCTCATTTGTTTCCTTTGATAACTTGTCTTCTTCTTCTTGCTCTTTTGTTGCCACTCTTGATTCTGTCTATTCCTAAAACTGTTCAAGAAGTCCTATCTCATCCTGGCTAGCGTGAAGCTACGATAGAAGAGAAGAATGTTTTAGATGCTAATGGTACGTGGAATTTAGTCGATTTACCTGCCAAAGAGAAGACTGTTGGATGTAAATGGGTGTTTGCCTTAAAATTCAATTTTGACGGTACTATTGCTCGGCTTAAAACTCATCTTGTTGCAAAAGGCTATGCCCAGACTTATGGTGTGGATTACTTTTATACTTTTTCCCCTGCTGCAAAAATGACTTCTATTCGCTTATTGATTTCTATGGCAGCCACTCCTGATTGGCAATTGCATCAACTCAATATCAAAAATGCTTTCTTAATGGTGATCTGTAGGAATAAGTTTATATGGAGCGACCTCCTGGATTTGTTACTCAGGGGGAGCATTGGAAAGTGTGTCGACTTCAGAAATCTCTCTATGGTTTGAAACAAAATCCTCGGGCCTAGTTTAGAAAATTTAGTCTAGTGGAGAAATTTGAGATGCAAAAGTGCAAATTTGATCACTCGATTTTCTATAAGCGATCTGACTCTAGCATTATTTTCCTTGTTGTGTATGTAGATGATACTGTTCTCACTGGAAGTGATAATATGGGCATCTCATCTTTGAAGACTTTTCTCCACAATCAATTTCATACAAAAGACCTAGGAGCATTGAAGTATTTCTTGGAAATTAAGGTGACAAGAAGCAAGAAAGGAATTTTCTTATCTCAAAGGAAATATGTGCTAGATTTATTGACAGAGAGTAGTAAGATTGGAGCCAAGCCATGTGGTGCTCCTATGACTATTAATTTGCATCTTACAAAAGATGGAGATCTGTTTGAAGATCTTGAGAGATATAGAAGATTGGTTGAAAAATTGAATTATATGTAAAACTTGGCCTGATATTACATATCTTGTCAGTATTGTAAGTTAGTTTATGTCATCTCCAATAATTCACCATTGGGCAGCTCTAAAACAAATCTCGTATTACTTAAAGGGAGCTCCTGGACTTGGAATATTGTATAAGAATCATGGTCACACTCACATTGAATGTTTTTCAAATGCTGATTGGGCAAGGTCTAAGATTGATAGAAGATCTATTACTAGCTATTGTGTTTCTCTTGAAGGGAACCTGATCTCATGAAAAAGTAAAAAGCAAAATGTTGTGTCCCGATCTAGTGCTGAATCAGAATATAGAGCAATGGCTCAGTCTGTATATGAGATAATGTGAATATATTAACTTTTAACAGAAGTAGGTCTTAAAGTCTCAATGCCAGTAAAACTATGGTGTGATAACTAGGCTGCCCTCCATATTGCATGTAATCCTGTATTTCACGAACGTACAAAGCATATTGAAATTGACTGTCATTTCATTCATGAAAAGCTACAGTAGAACTTTATCTCAACTAGACATTTAAAAACTAGAGAACAATTAGAAGATATTTTCACAAAAGCTTTAAATGGAAATTGGATCAATTATATTTGTAACAAGCTGAGCATGATTAATATTTATGTTCCAACTTGAGGGAGAGTGTTATAGGATTTGTATACTTAATTAGGAAAAATCTATATGCCTAATTAGGTGCTTGGTTAGAGGCTTAATTATAGGAATCATCATTGTATAGTTTCCTAAAATAGACCTTGTAACTAGAATATAATCATGTAATTTTTGTACCTAAGGAATCAAGAGAAATACTTAAAATGCTTACAACCGGCAGCTGAATTAGTATAAAGATAAAATATACTAAGCACAGAATTTCAACACAAGCAAAACATTTTTTTGTCATGATAATCCAGACTTTTCAGCCCCTAGCAGGCATATGAAGACAATGTCAAACATTTTCATTTTAGTATCAAGAGGGAGGAGATTGTTTTACAGAATAACTGATACTCTTCACCATATTCATTTTTAAAAAAGACCAAAATTAGGCAGTAATTTCCTCTTATTTTGTGAATGTTATTAACAAGAAACATATGAGGTCAGAAAATAGCATCTTCATACCTCTGAAAATGTCCCTGTCAATTTATTTAACAGTGTAGATTTCCCAACTGAAGGAAAACCCACTAGGCCGACTCTGGCATCTCCACTTTTAGTAACATCAAAACCTTGACCAGCACCACCACCTCCTTTTGTTGAAGGCTCAAGGAGCTCCCTACGTAGCTTTGCAAGTTTAGCCTAGCACAAAAAAGACAAATCACATAGGACAACTTCATCAGAGTCTTTGTGCATTAGAGATAACACAATATTTGTTAACAAGTGCAAAGAGAGCACTTGGCAACAATAGCCTAGTGATCTTTGTTCATTGGGTATTAAACAATAAAGAATCCATATATTGCAATTGACTAACACGAGAACAAATTTCATCCAAAATTAATAAGATTCTTATAGAACATAATAGCCATATTGCCTCAGAATGGGAAAACAAAGATTGAACAATCCATTATAATTAAAACAGTATGGACTAGTTAAACTATATTGGAAATGATATCATGGAACTACTATCCACCAAAACTATCACAGGAAATTTATAAATTTCTTAATGTCTACATGTGTTTGAATGTACTAATTTTTATAAGCAGCCAAGATGGATTATCTACCTACCTAAACAAACACAATTTGCAAAGAAGCTATTTTCTTAGGACATAATTGAAAATACATTGAAAGTTTCAAGTTAAAAATAAATAGATAAATGGTAAATAACACTTTAAAGAAGGGCCAAAAAAAAAACACATGCTCCCAATCACTCATTCAAACATCCCCAGAAACAGCACATATCTAAATACAAGAAGGGCCCAAAAAAAACTTAAATTCACAGTGAAAACTGTTGCTAAATTGACATTGTACTGTCATTATTTTCAATAGAACAGGTTTGATGGAATCATTCCATGAAGAGATATGGGAAACTCTCTCTTAAGTTTGACATAGATCATTAGAAAGCATCTGAAGGTTATGCAAAACCTTTAGGTTAAAATTTTGCAAAAATGTACAAAAGACCCATATACTTGGCATGAAATTTTTTTTTTCCTTTGCTTGATCAAGAATGGAATAATATACTAATAAAAGACATTGAAAGAGGTGTCCTCATGCACAGACTCTGCATGCATTGTTTATCCCTGACATGAAAATATAATTAGCAATAGCAGAGCCAATACTGTTCTAAGGTATTCCATAAAATAAATAAATCATAAACAAACACACACAATTAATTATTTTAATAAAACTTTTAATAATTATTTAAAAATCTTTAAAAAAAAAAAAAAAAAAAAAAGCAAATTAACTAAAGAAAAGAGTGCATTAAACCACCAAATATTATTCTTTTTCTAACAATAATTATAATTAGTAACTTTTGTTAGCTCCATTGTCGATGTCTCCATATTCTTACAATAACTACTCATCCATTTAGCTTTACCAATTCTTCATGGCCAGAAGAAGCCCATTCTACGGTTGCCATCAATTGGTAGAATCACACTAGTTTTAGAAAGGGGAGGATGTGTATTTCGTTGTCCCCCCCTTTTGTTAGGACAGTAACCATCTCATTGACACATCCCCAATTTTATGGTCACTTATGTACCCTCCACAGAATGAAACACCTAACTGCTTTTTCTCTTCTCTTCAACAAAAAGTACAAATTGAGCAATTATTTTGTCTTTTCCTATAATTTTAGGACTATAGATTTAGGAAAATTTCCAAAAAACAAATAATGTATCAATACCACAACTTAATTTTCAAACCCAAAGTTCACTGAATCAAAACTGAAATAAAGCTAGATCCACCATTATAATTAACGTGGGCTCAACAGTTTTAAAAAAGAACTTACCAATCCTACTGCACTTGAGAAATTTTAAAGTAGAAAGGAATCGTTAATTTAAACAAGAAAGTATTATGACAATAAAATAAGGAAAATTTCTTTCCTCATTTAACAAAATATAAACAAGGTTGACCACTAGAAAAATAGAAGATATCATCAAATTATAGCCTAAAATAATGAACTCAAAAAACTGAAATGAGAGAACTCTCAATATTATGATGGTCACTGGTCAATTTTGCTGACAGCAGCATCAAAATCCTTTGCATAAAGAAATAAAAATATGGGACACAAAATCAAGTTTAACACCCACAAACAGCATTTACTGAAATTCACACATAAAAATAAAATTATTTATTTAGTTTTCCATTCCCCAGAGTTTTCAATTTTTCTAAAAGCAACTACAACTAGATATTGAATAATCAATAACAGCAGGTACCTTGAGCAAGCCCAGATGATGAGCTGTGGCCTTGTTCTTTTGAGTTCTTGCCATCTGCATAATACACAAAAAAAAAAAGGCAAATTCCACCTCCATTAACAACATCTATTAAAATCGAACAATCTTTCTAAAATTTTCTTTTACTCTCCAACCATGAAATATGCATAAAAAAAATAAATAAATAACAAACTTTCCGAATCTCCAAATCCTAAATCAAAGCCAAACAAAAATTTCAAAAACAAAGAACAATTTATTGTAGTTTTTTTTTTCTGTATTTATTAACAATTAAATAGTTCAGCCATAACACTATTTCTTCAAAAATAGGGGAAATTTGAAAATTTCAAAGGAAGTTATTGATTACCTCATCTTCGATGTCCTTGATTTTCTGCATCACCGTCGCCATTTTTGCAGCTTAGAAAAGCTTAGAAGCAGGTAAAGAGAGGAGCTTAATGGTGGTCTGTAATGAATCTAAGCATAGTTTGTGCGAGAGAGTTTGAAGAGGAGGAAGAGAAGCAGCTGAAGCTACTAGAATAAAAATGGAGGGATTTAATACTAAAAATAAAAGGGGGGCTTGGGTGGAGAGTGGATGGGGATGGCCCTTACAGTTCCGGGTTGGGCCGGACCTGCTTCTGACCCATTTTTTATGCGAGTCTGCCCCATTGTAGCTTCCAGCTGGGTTCAGGCCTTCAGGCAGATGATGATTTTATAGCAAAAATTTAAACGGTTGAAGTTTATTTATATTATAACTACCTAGTTTCGATATTTCTAAATTATAATTTTAAAAGAATCTCATTAATTTATTTTACATTTAAAGATAGAGATTATGCTAAAATGAATAGATGTTAATTCTTTATATGGGCAGCATGCAAATTGTATCTATCAGGTAGGAGATGACATCTTTTTTTTTGAATTGTATCAATTGGTACTTTGGTCCTTAAGTGATGAAGGATACAACAGAGTCACAATGCCATGATCCTTCAGTCATCCGCAATGGTAATAAAGAGTTGAAAGTAACATGTTTTCATAGGTTTCTAAATATTTTCTTGCATAATGTTGCTTGAGGAAATGGTGATGCACTTATGCTAGTGCAATTGGTTTGCTTTTGCAGTTGAAAAATCTTTTCTTACATTTGTATGCAACAAACTTATTTCTGATGATTACTCTTTACTGCCTAATTTAATAAGCATAATTCAGAACATGTGAAGGAGTTGAGAGGAAAAAATGTGTGTTAGCTTATGGGGAAGTTGAAATAGAAATGCTATTTCAGCTAGTAGTTATTTCAATGTATGCTAGTTACCAAAGGTCATTTTATGATTGAGTTTGGATTTGCTTTTTAAAATTGCATTATGATAATTTATTTAGTTTTTTAATTTTGAGAATAGCTTTTCTCAAATCATAATTTTGTAAAATTTAAATGAAACAAACACAGTTTGACAAAAAAAATTTAACCGCGATACCAAGCACTCACTAATATAACTAAATGGCTGTTGTATGATATATCAAGTTTTAGGTGTACTTCTCCAAATGAAATTATTAACTGAGATTTTGATTGATGATAATAGTATATTCGTTATGTTTTCTTATTGCTTCTAAGAAAGTATGTGGAGGAAAATATAGAAACTTTATCAATAACTTATTTCTTCAACAATTATTTTCTTGTACTTTTTTGCCTTTTTCTAAAAATTTTAATATCATAAATTTTACTTCACAAATGTAATTTACTTGCTTCCAATTTGCAATTTAACTACTTCCTTGTTTTGGAAATTATACTCCAACAGGTTTTATCAGCCACAAATTGGAAAATATGTGATCATTCTGGGAACCTTTGATTGAGAATGGATTGACAATTGGAAAATGAAAAAAATAAATAAATTTTATAAAAACACAAGATATGCATGGTTCGGCCCTCTAGCTTACATCCACAAGTGAATGTCAAGAAAAATTTACTATGAAAAAGAAGAAAACATGCAGTGGTGTTGTTTAATTAGAAATCCCTAGGCTTGCACCCAAATTTTTAGACTCAAACTTAATATTCTAAAATCATAATATTCAAATAACGGTACATGAACTATACATACGGATTGACATTTTTGAAATCGAATGATTGGAACATCTTCAAACTATGAGACATCTACAAAAGATTGAGGACATGAGCATAAGTTAAAAAAAAAAAAAAGGGTCACTGCTAGATACACCTGCATATCATTTTGACCGCTTTAATTCTCACCTTTAACCTTGTGGGATACAAGGGAGAGACTTGCAGCAATCAAGATAAAATAGAATTTTATTAAACAACCTGAAATATCAATGTAAAGTTCAACTCAAATTCATTTCATATCTTTTTTTTTTTTTTTGGTTAAATTTGACTTCAATCTGGGCTCCAACTCATAATCTTCCTGTCTAGAAGATTACTTCACAATAATGCAATCAAATTAATGACTCAATTTATTAAATTTATAAAAACACACACACACAATATATATATATATATATATATATATATATATATATATATATATATATATATATATATAATTAGCATGAGCTTCTTAAAAATAGATGAGGAAAAAAATGAAGATTGAAGTGTTGAAGGGCATACTCAAGATAGGAATTCTTCGAATTAGAGTTCGTAGCAACCATTATATTGAATATATCTACGATTGATATAAATATCTGGAATATGGACAATCTTAGACCCGTCAACACCCACGTTATTGCCACATCATTCTAACAGATAGGTTATCAATCTGTAAAATCGATAATGCAGTGAGTTTGGGCATCCATTCAGGTAAACACATCAAATTAGGATAACTTTTGATGATGAGATTGCGCGGAGTGTGAACATGTTGAAGTGCCTTTGGGACGGATATCAATTTGGCCATATTTATAAATATGGCCACACAATCTCTTTTCACATTTATGTAGGCTCGGCATTTGCAGGTTTTGGAGATTAGTTATGGAATCAGGAAGGATCTTAATGCCTTTATTGTGAGAAAGTTCTAAATACCTTATATGCTTCAATCTGTCACTGGAAGATGGCACTTTCTAAATCCCTAAATCATACAAAATTAATGCCCTTTTTTTCAAATAAGAAAAAATTACATCCAATTATTCTTCTTTAATTACATAATGCATTGATGAGTTACTAAAGAAAACAAGCGTTCGCACCTTCCTTAAACTAGGTAAAATACGAGCAAGTCGCTGCCATGTACAAACTTTCATATCAATTGATAAATGTCGAATTCCTTCTTTAACATGATCAACATCTGAATTTAGTATTCTCCTCTCCGACTACTAACACTGCAGGATCATACATCAAATCATGTTTACATGTTCTTTTATAAACACATGAATCTTCCTTTACTTCTTCAAAGAAGGACCTCCATAAAAGTTCTTCAAAATATTTTAAACCCATATATTCAAGATCTTGTTCTGAATCAAAGGACTTTACATACCCTTGTGCCACATAAAGATGCACCAAATATCTCACATTAATTTCACAACCTTTTGGAAATAAACTACAGTAAGTAAAACAATATTTTAAATGTGAAGGTTATAACTTAAACTTAAGAGTTGATAAAATACTAGCATTTTCAAGATGTACATTTGAAAGTTCTATCTAAGAACCTCCTCTTAGAGATTATATTTTTAGAGTACAACAGAAGTCCTATTACTTTTATAGCTAAAGAACTCTAACACACTTTACTACAATCTCCTTTCCAACCAACTCATATTCTAGACTTGGCAATTGCCCTCCTTTAAAGGCCATATTTTCAAACAAGAATCATGACTAAGCCTGAGAAAGACCTTATAATTCATGTATTGAATCTGACCTAATCCTTACTTCATATATTGAACATGATCTAATCCTTTCTACACTATTTTTAAGACGTGTGGTTACTATTATTTTACATCCATTTATATCTACGGTTAAATTTTTCAATGAAACCATTTTTCACAGTCCTCATTCCAAACATCATCTAACACGAGTAAATACTTTTTTCATTAATTTTTTGATGAATAAGATTTTTCAAAATATTCATTTCAAAAATTTCCTGCACGTTTCTCACTAATAGATTTTAAACTCTTTTCAACTACTGCTTTTGCATCAAAATTATTAGAAATGCACACATATAATTTTAGCTCAAAATTTGACTTTACTGTCTCATCCTCGCATACAAGTTGAGAAAGCATTGTCTTTCCTACACCTCCAATACCAACTATGGAAATGATTGTGACATTCTCTCCATGATTGGAAGACAAAAGAAATTCTATAATTTTTTTTCTTATCATCTTCTCTACCAATAGCATTTGCTTTCTTTCTTCTGCCATAACATATGTCCTCTCATGACAACCCCATCTCACTTGCCTCTAATATCCTCAATCTTATGAGTCATTTTAAGACAATAAGCAAATGGGTTTGAGCTTGCAAAGAAGAGGCATACGTTCCTCCTGACCATTTTATTGCCGATCATCACCTACTCCTAGAAAGCCTTCGTGAAGAACTCATCCAATAAGTCATCTGCATCATAAAACACTTGTTGTGATGATTCTTCCTGCAATGTTGAAAAGGATTGCTTTTGCCATAGCTTTCTCAGGTGATTGAAAATTACTAGAATGTAATAAAAAGTAAGAAAGCACAATTTGGAAAGTAGAAGAATACATATTGCCATCAAAGATGCGTTATGGACAGGTCAACTTGCAAATATTTTTTATGACCATCATCTAATTAAATGACAAAAATGGTATTTGGATCAATCAAGGTATTAAGGTAATAGTTCTTTGCACGAGTAATTAATCATATTAGAGCTTCTAAATTGAAATTTGAATTTCATTCTCTTTTCATAATTTAATTCTAAATAAGATTTTGTTTCTAAAAGACTCTCCATCTTTTATTACTGTTTCAAAATGATAACCTTTCACTAAGAGAATAGAATTGCTTTCCACCAAACTCAATCAATTCTTATATAATTTTCTTCAAATTATATATTTAAATGATATATTCAGAATACAAGTTGCTGTCAAAGATGCGTTGGAGAAAGCAACATGCAGGTATTTTAAGGCCATAATTGAATTCTTGAAAATAAAATTCACTTCTTTAAGTGCTAAGATCATATCAAATTAGGCGAAGAGTTGATTGTATGATTACTTCATTAGCCTGATGCATATGCTAGTTTTTACCTGAAGACCAGCTAAAAACATGTCAAATGACAGTTGCTCAAATGAACTGATGCAGTTTTTAATGGGGCTCAATGAGAACTATGGCCGTTTAAGAAATCAGATATTGCTTATGGACCCTTTGCCTAGTGTCAATAAAGCCTATTCCATGGTTTTGTATTTTACTGATTAAATAAAATATTATTATTCACATAAAATATATATTTTTATAAGTACTATGGTTTTTCTTACATATCATTACTAATTATTGTCTATTATATATGTGAAAAACATTTTTGGTGGTTAATCTTCCACAATTGAATTCATCGCAGCAAGCAAAGAGACGTACTCTAGGAAAAAAACCGAAAAAGGTAATTACTTCAATATCAGGCCTGGAAGCAGCTCTGATACCATGTGAATTTAGCAATCTGCCATTAACAAGTAAACAGAAGTATTGTATTTGCAACTTCAATAGTGAGAAAACCAGAGAAAATGTATGTAAAATGATTGCATATTAGATCACACATAAAACTGATTACGTGATGCGTTTATATACAGCTCATACTCCGGCTCATAGAGCATAAAGTAGGTTAAAATACTAACAACTTTCACTAACTGTCTTGCAACTTACTTCTCTGACTCACTCACTCTTGACTTTTACTAGTTGACCAGCTAACTAACTAAATAACTTAATTACTCTTACAATCAAATTACCACCATTTATAATCCATGTCCAAAACTGTTTTCTAAAATCTGTAAGGAATCATCCAGAGCTCAGCAAAGGTTAGCTTTTATGAAATTTTATAGATCTTCAATCATTCAGTAGAAGCATAGTAGTAGCAAGCACATAACTTGCTTCTTTGATTTGCTTAATCAAATAATTTAGTAATGCAAAAATTAGTTCTGCCTCGCAATGAGTTCTGTCTCTTGCGACAAACACATAAATTTTATTATTCACTTCTATCCAACTATTTCCAGGTTCTTTCAGTACCCCAGCAATATCCATTCTCTCTCTTACCTGCTTGACATCAACCCACATTCTTTTAGATGCAAAAAATGTTTGTGAGTAATGTATACGAACCACTATCCATTGGATCAATCGAAATTGCCTTCTCTGCGGCATATTTTCCTAACTCAATGTTACCAGAATTTCTGTATGCACTGAGCAAGCTCCTCCATAGTACTGCTGCTGGTTCTATTGGCATTTTTTCAATGAACTCTTTTGCATGATATACTTTACCAGCACTGCCTAAAAGAGAAAAAACACAAGCGTAATGTTCTATCCCTGGTTCGACACCAAAGTTAGGCATTAATTCAAAGTAATGAACTCCTTCTTCAATGAGGCCTGCATGACTACAAGCTGAGAGCACACCCACAAATGTCACATAGTTAGGCTTTATTCCCACCTTAATAATTCCTTCAAATATTTGAAGAGCTTCTTTGGCTTCACCATGATATGCATATGTTGATATTAGGGAATTCCAACAGACAACATCTCTTGTACTAGTGGAACCAAATGCCTTGCGAGCATCCACATTTAGCATACATGTCTACAAGGGAATTTGTAACAAATGGATCAAAATCTAGACCCATCTTTATGATATGGTTATGGAATTGTTGGCCATGCTGGAGAATTGCTAGGTTACTAGCTGCAGTTGTGAGAGCAGCAAAAGTGAAATCATTGGGCTTTTGTTCTGATAACTGTAGTTTAGAGTAGAGTTTGAGAGCCTCTTCATTTTTTGACTTGGGTGTAGCCGAAAAACATTGAATTCCACACTACTATATCTTTATCATTCATCTTGTAGAATAACGTGTTTCTATATTTTATACAAAGGTAATATACTATGGTATTTATACACAAGCTTCCTGTTCTAAATATGGTAATTACCATCTATGAAAGATATGAACAGATACTATACAGCTCATCATATCAAATCTTTCCTTAACACTCCCCCTCAAGTTGGAACATAGATGTTTATCATGCCCAACTTGTTACACATATAATCCACTAGATTCCCATTCAAGGATTTGGTGAAGATATCTCCTAACTGCTCTCCAGTCTTCACATGTTCAGTAGATATGAGACCTTCTTGTATCTTTTCACGGACAAAATGACAGTCAACTTCAATATGCTTAGTCCGTTCATGAAATACAGGATTACAAGCTGTATGTAATGCAGCTTGATTATCATACCACAACTTGGCTGGCATAGACGTTTTGAGGCCAATTTCAACTAAAAGCTGATATATCCAGATGATCTCACAAGTAGCTTGTGCCATAGCTCTGTACTCTGATTCTGCACTTGATCGAAACACCACATTTTGTTTCTTGCTCTTCCATGAGACTAAATTACCTCCAACAAAAACGCAATAGCCTATAGTAGATCTTCGGTCAATCTTAGATCCTGCCCAATCTGCATATGAGAAACACTCAATATTAGTGTACCCATGATTTCTGTAAAGTATCCCAAGACCTAGAGCTCCCTTCAAATAACATAGAATCTGTTCTAAAGCCGCCCAATGTTGAACTGTAGGAGATGACATAAATTGACTAACGACACTGACTGAATGAGCAATGTCAAGTCGAGTTATTGTAAGATAGTTCAACTTTCCAACCAAACATCTATACTTTTCTAGCACTTCAAACAAGTCTCCGTCTTTTGTTAGCTGCAAGTTAGGCATCATAGGAGTACTGCATGGCTTGGCACCAATCTTCCCTGTTTCAACTAACAAGTCGAGCACATATTTTCTCTGGGATAAGAAAATCCCTTTCTTATTTCTTGTTACCTCAATCCCCAAAAAATATCTTAAAGCTCCTAGATCTTTTGAGTGAAACTGATTATGAAGAAAAGTCTTTAATGATGAAATCCCTTTAGTGTCATTTCCAGTAATAACAATATCATCCATATACACTACCAGAAAGATGCTGCCAAATTCAGATTGCCGATAAAAGATGGAATGATCAGACTTACATTTTTGCATCCCAAACTGCTCCAATGCAAAACTAAATTTGCCAAACCAAGCTCGAGGACTCTGTTTTAGACCATATAGAGATTTTTTGAGATGACATACCTTCCCATACTCCCCCTAAGCAACAAATCTAGGAGGTTGCTCCATATAAACTTCCTCCTGAAGATCACCATGCAAGAAGGCATTTTTGATATCTAATTGATGCAAGGACCAGGTTTGAGAAGCTGGCATAGATATCAACAAGCGAACAAATGTTAGCTTAGCAACAGGAGAAAATGTATCAAAGTAATCCACACCATAAGTTTGAGCATAGCCTTTAGCCACTAAGTGAGCCTTAAGCAGAGCAACAGAACCATCAGAATTGTGTTTGACAGCAAATACCCACTTGCACCCTACAGCCTTTTTTCCTGCAGGCAAATCTACTAAAGTCCAAGGATCATTAGCATCCAAAGCATTCATTTCCTCTATCATAGCATCACGCCAGCTAGAATGAGATAAGGCTTCATGAATGGTTTTAGGAACAGATATAGAGTCTAAAGATGCGACAAAGGAACTGGAAGAAGAAGACAAATGATCATACGATACAAAAGATGAAATAGGATAAGTACACTGACGTTTACCTTTCCGTTGTGCAATAAGAATATGTAGATCACTGTCCCCTTGATATGATGCCGAAGAAGCAACCGGTTCCAGACATGGATCAGATCATTTTTGCCTTCTGGAATAAACCTCACGAATGGGTGGTGTTGGTTTTGGTGGTTCAGGTAGTATTCGAGATGCTGGGTCAGGTTGAAATATAGGAGGACTAGGGGAAACATGAGTGACAGTATAAACAAGCAAATCATCATCCTCCCCCGTAGAAAAAGAGGCAGGAGAAGCTGGAAAGAAAGGTAAATGTTCATGAAAAGTAACATCAGCGGATACAAGATATTTTTGGAGTTTAGGACAGTAACATCTATACCCTTTTTGTAACCGAGAATAACCCAAAAAGACACATTTTAAGGATTTGGGATCAAGTTTAGTTACCTGGGGTCGAACATCACGAACAAAACAAGTACTCCCAAAGATTCTTGGCTCAATAGGAAACACAGATTTAGTAGGAAACAAGACATGATAAGGAATCTTACCTTGTAGAACAGATGAAGGCATACGATTTATCAGAAAATAGGCTGTGGAAACTGCATCAGCCCATAAATATTTTGGAACATTCATTTGGAAAAGAAGTGCTCTAGCTGTTTCAAGAAGATGTCTGTTTTTTCTTTCTGCTACACTATTTTATGATGGTGTGTCAACACAAGAAGTCTGGTGAAAAATGCCATGTTGAATCATGTATTGTTGGAAGTTTTCAGATAAAAATTCTTTGTCACTTCTCAAAGTTTGCACAGACATATTAAATTGTGTTTGGATCTCAGCACAAAAAGCACGAAAGTGATAAAAAACTTAAGAACGATTTTTCATTAAATAAAGCCAAGTTACTTGAGAAAAGTCATCAACAAAAGTAACAAAATATCTGAATCCAGGTTTAGACACAATAGAACAAGGACCCCAAACATCAGTATGAACTAACTCAAATGGAATACTTGCTCTTTTATTGATACGAGAAATAAAAGGCAAACCATGATGCTTGGTAAATTGACAAGACTCACAATTTAACGAGGAAAGACTCTGAAATTGAGGACACAGCTTCTTTAAAGTAAGTAGGGAAGGATGCCCCAACCGACAATGAGCTTCAAGGGCATTTGAAACGCTAGAGCAGGCAATGGAATTGGGTACTTGATTATCCAAAATGTAAAGACCTTCTGATTCATGTCCTTTACCAATAATCTTCTTCATAATCAGATCCTGAAAAAGACAGTAATCAGGAAAAAATGAGACAAAACAATTTAAGGCACAAGTAATTTTACTGATGGAAAGTAGGTTAAAAGCAAATTCAGGTAAACTTAAGACGGAATCTAAAGTAATTAATGATGTTGGTTGCGCAGTGCCAGTGCCAACGATAGAAGAAAAAGATCCATCAGCTAAAGTGACTCTAGAAGGAATTTTAGAAGGCTCAACAGATAAAAGTAATTTAGGATTACCTGTCATATGATCTGTGCATGTAGAATCAATGACCCAGTTGGAAGACGAAGCAAGACAAGTAGTGGGTTTACCTGGCGCAAGGCTAGGATGGATAGAAGAGGATGACTTTTTTAGAGCTTCCTGATACTGAGTGAACTTAGCATACTCATCAACAGAAATGGTAAAGGTCTGTGCAGGTGTTGGTGTAGTGGTTGCCACGTTTGCTGTATGGGTTCTTTGATTCTTGTTCAACAGCTTCGGACAAGAACGCTTGGTATGACTAGGCTCATGACAATAATAACAGACAATAACATCTCCAGTATCTCTGCTATGATAAGTTTGATTCCCATTACCTACCCCTCTGACAATATTCCTTGAATTTGTTCGCCCGCTCTGTCTACTAATAAGGGCACTAGATGATTGATGAGAAAAGGTTGCACCAGTTCTTGTATCAGTATGAAGTATCCTAGAAAATGCTCCTTGAAGGGAAGAGATTTCAGCACTAGACAAAATCTGAGTCTTAGCAACTTCAAATCGAGAATCCAACCCTGCTAGAAAACTCATCACTACCATTTTTTCTCGCTGAGCCTGTTGTACTTTTATATCATTGCTAAAAGGAAGTACATTATTCAACTCTTCATAAGTCTTCTTAAAATTCATAAAATAAGCCTGAAGGGACTGCTCCTGTTGTTCAGCCCTATAAAACTTCTTACATACATCATAAATCTGAGACAAATTTCCTTTTCCAGAATACAAAAAGTCCAAATACTCCATTAGTTCTTTCACGTACTCACAATGATTAACTAGGCCTGCAATCTCATTATCAATAGAATTCTTAATTTGCAAAAGCAACCTAGCATCATTTCTTACTCAATTAATCCATTCTTTACTTTATTCATCTCTAGGAGGATCATAAGTGAGATGCTCATCTTGAGATAGACTTCTCAAGTAAATATTAATAGTTCTAGACCAATCCAAGAAATTATTCCCATTTAATTTATGTTTAGTAATTTTAGTTCCCACAAGAACTCCATCAGTGACAATAAATTATTTCTGATCATCAACCATCATAAACCCAGCCAATAAACAACAACAGAATACCCAAACAAGGTATATCTCACACAGCAGTATCCAAAAAATCTATCAAGCAAACTACCAGGTAAGTGTTCAAGATAACTAACCACACACAGTCACCAGAAATGATGAGGCAACACCGGAAACACTGATCGGAGAGCCTACCGACATTCCGCGTGCCTACACGTGCCGGCGCTTGAGAAGAGAACTAAAAGCTTCAGCGTCGTGTGAGCTCCACTTGTCGAGATCTGAGCTGCTGGGTTTTGTGGGATGGCCGATCGGTGGGAGGGCTTTCTGTTGGTGCCGGCAATGAGTATAGGTGAACACTTTGACACCAGCTACTCACTGGGTAGCTTGAAGATACTGAACTAAACTACTCACCGGGCAGTATTCTCACTCAAAACACTTCTACTCACAGGGCAAAAGTTAAACAAAAGGTAATCAGAGAGGGAGTGGCTCTGATACCATATAGAATAATGTGTTTCTATATTTTATACAAAGGTAATATACTATGGTATTTATACACAAGCTTCCTGTTCTAAATATGGTAACTACCATCTATGAAAGATATGAACAGATACTGTACAGCTCATCATATCAAATCTTTCCTTAACACATCTCATCAAATATAATTCTCGCATCCATAAGACACAAACACTTTGAATAAACATCTATTAAGGCACTGCCTATGAATACTCCCAAACAGACACCAAATTTGATGATAAGCGCAAGAATTTGCTTGCTTAATTCCAAGGCTGATAAAGTAGCTGATACACCAAGAAGACTAACAAATGTCAAAAGGCTTGGTGGGAACATTTTATATCTCATCTCGTGGAAAAGATTCATAACTTCAACGAGGCACTCACTTCTTGAGTATCCTTCAATTAATGCATTACAAGAGACCACATTATGATTAGCCATAACATCAAAAACTCTTCTTGCATCATTCAACAAATCACATTTGGCATTCATATCAATCAAACCATTTTTCAAAAAAATATCAAATTCAAGATTTGCCTTGATACTATAACCAACAATTTGTCTCCCCAGTTCAAGAGCCTCAAGTGAACCATATGATGTGAGAATACTAGTGCATACAAATCCATCTGGCTTCCTATCCAATATGCTCATCTTGATAAACAACTTCGCAGCTTCCCTATCAAAAGAATTTTGCATATACCCTGCAATCATTTTAATCCATAAAATTTCATTTCTATTTACCATTTGATCAAATAGTTTCCTAGCAATCTGTATTTTACCACACTTAGTGTAAAAATCAGTAAGCACATTCATTATCAAAACATCTATTTCTGTTCCCCTGCTCAACACATGAGCATGAATTTGCT
Organism: Reutealis trisperma; assembly: GCA_947687605.1. Taxonomy (NCBI): domain Eukaryota; kingdom Viridiplantae; phylum Streptophyta; class Magnoliopsida; order Malpighiales; family Euphorbiaceae; genus Reutealis; species Reutealis trisperma. Next base: position 500,307 of record CANTUT010000460.1, read on the forward strand.
TGCCGTTTTGAAAAAACTCAAGTGCTAAACATGCACTTAGAACACTACAAAGTACATGTCTATTAAGAACAAAGTCAGTGTTCTTCATTTGGTTAAACAATTGCAGTGAAATCTCGCCTCTCCCACATTTAACATAACCAGTGATTATAACTGTCCAACTAACAATGCTTTTCTCCAACAACCCATCAAAGACCATTCTCGCTTCATTAATGTCACCACCCTTTGCATACATAACAACCAAAGAAGTACCCATGTAAACATCTCGATCAAAACTACCTTTGATGACAAAATCACGCATTTGTTTTTCTATACAACCACTACTAACATCAGAATCAAGTTCCCTGCAAGTATGTATAACACTAGCTAAACTATACCCATTTGGACTCTGATTGCAACACCTTGTGAACTCTAAAAACATTAACAAAGCTTCCTCATTAAAGCCGCATTTTGAATACATAGAAACTATAGAAGACCAAGAAATTAAGTTCTTCTCAGGTAATTTATCGAACAACTTGCGTGCATGACATAAAAAGTTAAACTTTGCATACACGTTAACTAGTAAATTGGTTAAAAATGTATCAGATTCCAACCTGAGACTATAATTTGAGCATGGATTTAGTTGTAATGAAAAATGGGATTGTCTTGTGCAAAAGATTGTAAGAGATTGGCTAAGTGAGGCCTTTTGGTGCAGGATTTATGGAAGGTAAATTATGGGTTTAGTGACAGTAATGTGGAGAAATGTAAAGTTTTTTTTGCATGAAAATTTGTGGTATTGTTTTAGGTGGTGCATTAATGGGTAGTTTCTCATTAAATAAATAATTCATGATATATATGTTATAAATTAAAGGTTCAATTGCTATAAGATATAGCTTTGCATTCTGTTAGTGTTATATGTGACTTGAAATTTGAAGGGTTACTAAAAATAAAGAAATTGGCCATATCATAAATACTAACATCTCATTGTATTTTCTTGGAGGGACTAATAATATTAATTTGAGGTTGAATTAAAAGTTAATTAATCAAAAGAAATTAATATTTTAGAATGAATTTAAAATTTAGATTGCCAATTATAAATGGTTGAATGGTAATTAGAAATATAAATATTTTCCCAAATTTACTTCTAGTCACTAAATTATAAATTATATAAAAAAGAGAAATTAATTAAAATAATATTAATAGAAAGGTGGAGGAGTGATATAGAAGATTGATTTTGAAAAAATAGAAAGATGTTATTCAAGACTTGTTTAGAGAGAATATATAATTTCAGTTAGACAAAATATTATTAGAGCCATGTTATTGAAATGAATAAAAATTGAGCAAATTATTATTTGTTTATGAGGTTTATCTTAATTACCGTATTTATTCTTATCTTTTGTGACATTAATGAAACAGTTTCTCAAATTTAATTTTCTTAGACATATTAGTTCTTTCATTCATTTAGCCTATTTTCATAAGTAAACGCATGATTTTATTTTTTTAATATATAATAATGTATTTTATGCAAAAAATATTTGCAAATTATATTCTGAATTCGGAACCATGATGCATTATAATTCTAGAATATAGATTAATTATTATATATGTAACAAAAATATTGAAGAAATTGATTGGTGCAGCTGGTTACCACTTTAATCTCATATTCTTAAAGTTGCAAGTTTGATATGAGGCTGAAACATTCTTTGCATTTTTTTTTTTTTAGTTATTCTATGTTTTTTCTTTTTTTTATTTGTTTATAATATTTACAATTAAAATTATATTTATTTTATTTTATTTCTCTAAGAAAAAATTACAATAATGGTTGATTTTTTTATTTATTTAATTGTTCTAATTAAATTTATATTAATTTTTATAAAAAAATTACATTAATGGTTGAATTTTTTTATTTAATACTTATAATGAGAATTATTTTTAATATCATGAATATCTTAAAAATAAAGAATTAAATTTTTATTTTGCATAAAATTTTTCAATGTAATTTCTATTTATAAATTTTAATATTTTATAGGTAATTTTTCTAAATGATTTTTAAGGATAATTTTATATTTTTATAAAATATCATATTTATTTTTTATATAACAATGAATTTTCACAGTCACTCAAATTTATATATAATAGGTTGTAAATTTATTAAACAGATAAATTCATTGGTAGTACGGTATAAGTTCATTGAAAACTCACTATCAAATATAGTTATAAGCAGTATGATCATTAGGTATTGCTTATAGGTTTATCAAATATAAGGTGTAAGTTCATTATTTGTGAATTATAAATTTATCAGTTGAAATATAAATATATTTTTTAATTTATGTATTTAAGAACTATAATCTCTAAATCTTAGGTACATTTATGATGGACTTTTAGGTTATAATTTATGAACTTTTTATTTTTAAACTATGAACCTATAGTTATTTCATAAATTTCTAAACTATAATATATAAATATCAGGCACACGTATAATGAATCTATAATTTATAATTTATAAACATGCTATTTTTAACTTATAAACATGTAGTTTTATGATTGATGTTTATGGTTTTTACTAATAAATTTATATTCGTAACATATGATTATGTTGTGTAATTTATAATTATGAATATAAAATTATTAATTTTAATATTTCATTATTATTATTAAATTTTAAGGAATTAAAGTATTATATGTAGTGATAAAAAAATAATTAAAATTTAAGAGAGGAAAAAAATTAAAATTAAAATTATTTTTTTTAATTTTTTAGAAATATAAACTTATTTTCCTATATGTTTACTTTTAATTATGTTGATCAAAATCTTTTTAATTTTAATATATGTTATTTTCCTTATAAAAATGCTAGCATATGATTAAAAAATAAATTTAATATAATTAAAAAGAAGTTTAAAATATATTGAAAATATAAAATTAAAATAAAGTTAACATCTAAATTTAAAAAAGTTAAAAGAAAAAAAAAAGGAAAAGTTACGTGTTTATGAATTAACCTTTTCAAAACTCTTGTTTAGGTTTAAGTTTGAGTTTTGTAAAAACTCTTGTAAGATTTGTTGTAAACCTAAACACTAAGTTGGGAGTGAACTTGATTGTAATAACTAAGGATTCCACAACTCATCCTAGTTAATAATGATACTAGAGGACAAAGTTTATGAATGTTAACATAGTATAGAAATGACAGGGGATTGGTTAGGAACCTTGTGACATCATATGGAATGTTTATCTAGTTTATGATTTTATCATGACTAATTGTGCTCTAATGAATTAAATAGAGTTCATATGATAACTAATGAGGTATAAAAATAAGTTAGAGAACACAAATTTAAAAGTTAAAATGAAAGGAAAGAAATGAAGTTAAAAGGAAAATTTCTAGGTATGTTAATAAGCTTATGGACTTATTAATGGGCCTTGGAACATCAAAAGCCCAAGCTCAATAGGTGGTGGCTAGCCTACAAGCCTAAGAGTGAATAAATATCATAACTTACGAGTCAAAATAGTTGGCCCAAGACAAGTAGAAATTGATATTGTAGAGATACCCACAAAAATTAACCAAGTCAAAATCTTGAACAAGTTGAACTCTCATCCTCTCTACATGTGAGTCTAGGTGCATTTTTAGTATTCCCATACCAACATGATGAACATCACAATTGTAGATAAAATCCTTGCCATTCAACTTGATCTAATCATAGCCATTCATTGTGATTAAATCTTAACCATTGAATTTAGCTTGATCAAATCCTCACCATCCAACCTATACACACACACACACACACACACACACACACATATATATATATATATATATGCAAACTTATGTTATGAAAATTATTTTGTCTATCTCTATACTAAAAATTCACATTAGCAAAAGGAAACTTTCTCTACACCAACATCAATAAAAATCTTAACAAATCAAAGCTAACCAAGGTGAGAAATCATATTTATCTTTTCCTTTCTATATTCTAAGTATAATTTTAGAATTTAAGTTGCATAAATTCCTCTCACACTATATATATAAATTCAACCATATAAGGGTATTTATACAAGATGTAGTTTTGATGTTCTTAGTTGAAATAAGGAGATTTGATTAGAAAATTGAAGGATTAATGTGAAGATAGATAAAGGAAGTATGAAAAATACCTAAAGTATTACTAAGGGGGAATTCGGCCAACATTAGAAATAGTCAAGAAAGTGTTCTAAATTTTAATTAAAAATATCTAAGGCTATTTTAGATCAAGAAAACTAATTTGAAAATGTTAAAAATGAATTTTGGAAACTTGATTCAAGACTTGAAAATTTTAGTGGACATAAACTTAACTAAAAGGGGAACTTGGTGTTCTAATGCTAGATTTTGATAATTGAATGATCATATATGTTTTATGTTATGTTAATTTCACATTTCTATAACTAATTTGAAAATTTGATGAGGAATTATAGGTTTTCTCCAACTTTGACCTAAGTGGGACAAGTTAGGATTCTTATGAATAAGAATGAATTAATTCAAAATAATTGGTGGGAATTAATTGCTTAAGTGTTAATTTGATGAATCTATGATTAATTTGAGGACTGGAAGGGAAATTAAAAGTTTTCCCCAAATTCTAGGGTTTATGGATCAATTTGGGGATTATGAGATTTAAATTTGAATTCATAAAATTGAATAAGGAATTAAGTTTGGAAATGATTGGAAATGGGAATATGCATAAATGTAGCATTATTAGTATACCTCCATTGTGAGTTGAAATAGTGAAACAAGTATAAAATAGATAAATTATGTCTAGTAACATTACTAATTATTAATTGATATGTAATTAAAATAATATGGTGTAGAACCTCAAGGCAAAGGCAAGGAAATTGCTCAAAACTGTGAAAGATACTAAATTAATCAAGAGTGAACAATCAATAGGAGTAAAAGAGTTTAAGGTAAGCACTTAATAATATGATGTAATTATGCCATCTAGCTTGCAACCATTGCTTGAAGTACTATCCTTTGACATGTACCCTGAAGTGATATTAAATATGTGGTTGCCCATTTATTGTTGAACCTTTGGTATTTTATATTCTTCATATATGATATTTAACCATTAAAAGCCTCCCATATTGGCCCTATGTTATGCCCAATGATGATAATGATGGATATGTCAAACTATTTTCCATTGAATTCCTAATATAGACCTTGTATGTGTCTTTTATTGCTACCTATGATTAAGCAGAAATCCTCTTTGGTGTGAGGAAAGACATCAGACCTTGTGCATTTGGTATAAGGCCATGGGTAGGGTGAGAGTATCTAATCTTTGTCAAGGGGGAATACCTAACCGCAAGGCCTGATCAGTCTTGCATAAAGTGATGCACATGAGTGAGCAAGGCTTAGGCCGCCACTCTTTAATATTCAAATGTTGGAAGCTTTCCGCTTCTAAGACATTATTATTTTTACTAAAATATATTCAAAAACTAAAATGTCCAATTTTAATTAACATCACTTCATTGCCATCTTGAACCTATCCAACTGATATCTTATATTGCCTTCATATTAGGTTATATTATTATATACTCACTGAGCTTGTCTCATTCCTTAGTTGTTTGAAATTTTTTAGTTTAGGGTGACTCATTAGCAAGGTAAATTTAGAGCCATACACTACCAGAAAATCGCTATTTAGCGATGGAATTTTTCGTCGCTAAATTACAAAAAACCATCGCTAAACTAAATCAGCGACGGAACTGCAACGAATAAGTTCTATCGTTATAAACGTAGTCGTTGATTTTTTTGCAATGGAAAGAGAAATCCATCGGTAATCTACGACGGAAATCTTCACGCTAAAATCTATCACAAAATTTATCGACAAAATTTCCGTTGATGATTTGTCGTTGATATGTTGGAGTTTAGAATTAAATTTCAACAAAATCCCTCACTGATTTAACAAATTTTGTCGCTGTTTAATTGTAACAGAATATTCTATCTCAATTTCATCATAATTTATAATTAAAAATTAATTCACAATTATCCATATATTCCATCACAATATTTTACTTAAAAATTTATCATTTAGTTTTCGTCGCAAATCTATCGAAAAAATCCGTCACAATATTTTACTTAAAACTTTATCATTTAGTTTTTGTTGCAAATCCATCGCAAATGTATTTCATTTATTTTTTTTATTTATGATTATATTATTACATATATTTATATTTGTATACTAATATGTTTCAACAATGTTAATATGAATATGAAAATTGTAATTAATAATAAAATATTAACATAAGTTATAAATCATAAAAAAGTAACAGTCATAAATTATAAATTATAAAAAAAGTAACAATATAAGCAGGAAAATACTAATAATAGGGTCCTAAATCATCCCCCTAATAATGCTACTCATCAATATGAAATGGATCATCAGATCCATGGTTATCAACCATAGTATTATCATCATCAACAGCAGTAGTATCATCATTACTCGCAGGATTATTCTGGACAGATGAAATAGGATCCAGGACTCTTGCAATCATAAAACTCTCTAGGTGATGAAGATGTTCTGTTGGCTCTCATTCTCTCTCAGACACCATCCTTTGTAACGGTTGTTGAATTACTTCTTGAACTCTTGGACTTAACATCAATCGAATCATATCCTGTTCATCGCTTGGTTGGGAAGGAGCAGGAGGAGGGGCAGATCGTGGGTAAATTGTCACATCCCAACTTTAAAGATATGACGATCCTAGAACACGGGGAGACATAAGGTCACCCATGCTTGTAGAACCCACTTACACATATACAAATTATGCCTAGGATCGTACCAAACCCAATGCATCAACTCATTTAAAACATTATATGAAAACCTTTAATTGCGGAAGATAGTAATTAGACACTTCACATATAATCCATAAGGAAATAATATTCATAATTCACTCGAAAACCTTAATAAATAATATCTCAAAATAAATATCAAAAATAAATATTCCTGAAGCATCTAATGACAACACTTCATAGCATGGTATTATTAATGACTTTAACAAGGAATCCTTAAGCGAATTAGAATGCTTGAGTTTGATAGTAGTATATGCCCTAGGAGCCATATAATAGTTATGTAATAGTAGATTTTAATTCCCAATGGCACGATAATATATTCATAATGTGAAAAAGGTTTCATATTATTGAATATAGTTCTTAAGTATTTGTAAGAGGATCTATTCTCAAGTGTTGAGAATATGGGAGATAAATCGCTCTTGTACAAATATTTTAAATATGTTTATGGTCATAGGATTAATGGCTAGGAATCATTAATTCCGGAAGACCAGCACCTTTGTTTGTTTTCTATAATCAGTATGTGATACAGATGATTATAGAGGCAGTGAATCTTATGCTACTTGACATATGATGTTGATATAAACATGTGGATATTCATAGGATGAATAGTCAAACAGTGATGTTAGATGATAATAATATGGGGTTTTATTACTTGTCAATTATTTATCATCTAGATCATAATAGTGCATATAATCCTTTGACTTGAGGGATACTATATCTCATATATAAGAAGTTAGGATTTATTATTGCTTACATAGACGTACTATTCATATACGAATATATGAAATGTGATGGTTCTAATTTGTTATGTATGGAGGTAAGTGATAGCTAAGATAGAATTCATTACCTCAAGTAAACAAGGTTAAGATCTTATGTTATTTGATTATTCTTGATACTTAAGTTTTTGGCCAAGACAGTGAGATTCACTAGAAAGAGTTTCTAGTAGGAATATAATATTATCAAGAATTAAAACCGAGATAAGGATATAAAATCGGGACATATTAAGGTTTGACATAAACCATTACCTTAGTCGAGATTGGGATCTTTAATGAAGGGATTCTAGTGCATGATAATTTATGATTGATGGTCCACATGATGTCTAAAGTTCTCAACTATAAATATTCATTTCTAATTAGGTAGTCGTGATATGGAATGCTAGTTGTCCCTCACGACTTATGAGACTAAATAAGACTAAGTGTGAAGTGGGAATTTTACATTAGTAGAGAAAAATATTTTCTCATTCCCATTGCTAATTAGACATGAACCTAGAAAGTCACATACCCAATAGTGATCACATTCCAAGTGTAAAAGGTTGACCATAATAATTAAGTAAAGTGTTTAATTAATTGATTGGTGGTAAAATGATTAAACATGTAATTAAATTTACAAAGAAACATGTAATTAAATTTACAAGGACCCTAGCATGTCCTGATATTTAATCTATGAAGGTTTCTATTCAATTAAATCTTAATTTGTATATGTTGCAAATGAGAAAGATTAAATTGAAAATTGATTTGGACTAAATCAAAGACTTACTTTTAAGCTTAGTGAAATCCCTTAACATATGAGATGTGGCCTAAGTTCATATGTGATATGGTTAAGAGGCAATTTAGGGGTTAGAGAAAATTTACTATTCATAAGCCCATATGATGGGTTTCGGGGTTAGAAAATTTTCTACTAAGGTTAAAATTGTAATTACATCTTTTGGCTAATGGAAATGTTCATTTTACCCCTTAAAGGATAAAATAGTCATTTCACCATTTGAAAAAGCAAAGTCCAACTTTGCCCCTTCACTAAACGGTGAGCTAAAAGAAAATGTAAGGGCATTTAAGTCTTTGTGAAGACTTAAGAGTTAAGTCTTGCAAACAATATAAAAGCTTCAAGTTTTTATGTTGTAATAAGTTTTGAACATTATTTTAGATTTGAAGCATTCTTAGAGAGAGATTTGAGAGAGAGAAAGAAAATATGAAGAAAGTGTTTTTTCAATTTTTCTTTGAATATTCAATTCTCTTCTTTGTTCTTTATGAAAGAACAAATGCTTGCAAATTAAAAAAATATTTAGTCCAAAACAAACCAAAGAGAAACCTTAAAATTTCTAAAGATTTTGAGGGAAATCTTGAATCAAATTGGGTATCCAAGAGAGGATTCAAGAACACTAAAGAAATCAAGAGGAAACTTGGAGGTGAGCTAGGTGTGGATGATCTAGAGGCTTCACACTTGGGAAGCTCTTTGATAAAGAAAGAAGGAACCTGCAAGAGGTAATATGATTACTCTTCCTTCTTCTTTATATGCATATGTGTTTTACACATAAATTAATTGATTGGTTGATTGAGTTTTGGACCAAAATTGGGTGAAGTGAAATTTTTAAAATGTTTGAAATTTAACCTCACCACCTTCCTTTTGCTACGTTTAGCTCCACTATTCCTTCGGAGCCATCACCTTGTCTCCTCACATTTGCTCACCTGGAACCGCACAAGGAAAAAAGGGTGAGATAGATGATCTCAATGAGTAAACGATAAAACACATACATTAACACATATTCCTTTGAAAAGGAAACTCATAACTTATACACATAGTTCATATTTTTCAATTTATGAATCAAGTTGCATTTTATCAAGGATTCAATTTAATTAGTTTGCATAAATCACACTTATAACACATAGAGAGTGGAGGCTATTGCTCTACCACTCAAACGCATAGAGGAGAGGTAGTCTTAAACTAAATTCCAACTCCAATCACATAGAGGGCGTGAAATTAATCAGGCCCTATGACTAGAATCACCTCTTTCTAGCTGAGGTGGATACACTACTCCTATCCATGGAGTTAAGACCATGTGTATAGGTTCCGATGATTACCCACATCGGTACGAGGACTTCTGCATAAATGGTTAAAGGTACCATAGCTAGAGCTAATGGTATTCACATATAACAATAACATTTAAGGCAACAATAACATGTATCATAATAACAATGTTTAACTTTGAGCAAAAAATACAAAAATAGTGTAGTTCCAGAAAAAATATAAGTTAGGGTAATAATCACAAGGAATTATCATTGGATAAACAAAAATGTTTTTTTAGACTAATTGTGCTTTGGCAACCTAAGCTTTACAAAGAAATCACTTAATCATATTTGAGGATAGGATGAACTTAGGTTTTAAGATCTCAAGGTTCATATAACATGATATCACATATTTGTAACATAATATAATGTTACTCACACTTGAAGCAAGATTATAGTGTTTACTCACCTTGTGGTTCCTTTGCTCCTAATTCACATAGCCCTTGGACTTCTAAGATGTAATACCCTAAATTTTTAATTATTTTATAAAATCCTATTTTTGTACGAAAATATATTATTTTAGTATTTTGCTTATTAAAGCAAGAATTAAAGTTATATTTTATTGAATTATATATATTCATACAATTTGAATATTACTATTAATGGTAACTTTATTTAAATATTATATATGTATATAATTGAAGAAGTAATATGTATATTATTATGAAAATATTATAATGGGTATTTGGAGAAATTATATTTTGATATTTGAATAGTAATATTATGTTTGATTAATATAAATTATATTATTAATTATATAAATTACTGGAAATTTAGAATTTCGCTATAATTATTATTATTATGAAAGGTTTATATTAATTGAATTTCATTATGTAAATTATGGTTTATTATTATTATTATTATTATAAAAATGGATATATATATATATATATATATATATATATATATATATATATATATATATATATATATATATATTATATTTGCTGGTGTTAAATAAATAAAGAGGAAGGGAGAGAGCATCTGATTGTTAGCCAATCAGATGGCTAAGATTGAAACAGAACGGGAAGAACGGAACGGGAAAGAGAAGGAGAGAAGGAGAGAGAGAGAGAGAGAGAGAGGGCTGCGGTGCCGGGAATCACCATCCGGCTAGTGGTGGGTTGCACCGCCACCTCCAGTAGCTAGCCCACCATTCGGTGATCTCAGAGAAAGTAGCAACACTCTGATCGGGCGGCGACGTATGCGAGGAGAGAAGCCTCGCCGGCACCTAATCTTCAACGACAAATTTTGGCGGCCAAATCGAGCAAGATTGGTGCCGTTCAGCTCCTCACCTCGAGAGCTTTCGATAGATACCTACCTTGTCCCTTAAGGCTCGCTGGAAGCGGAGATCGAAGCTGTGGAAGCTGAATGTTTGAGGGTATTTTTCAGCGAGATGGCAACAAGTGATGGTAAGTGGTGGCTATTTTTGAGATCTTAGCTTCGAGGCAAACTTGTCAGTGTGAAGATCGCCCAGATCCGCCACCAATAGTAGCAGTGTGTGGCTAGCCGGTGATACTCCGATGGTGGCCCATGGGATGACATGCGGACCTAGATCCAGTAGCTCCATCTTGTCATTTTAGTATGACCCGTGACATCCATTTGATTGGAAATTGTGAGGGTAAACCCGAAACTCCTGTATCTCAGTTATTTAATTTATGTTTAACATATTCTAGTTAGTAAAGGTTGATTGATTGATGATGAGTATGAGTTGGGGGGACCCAGAAGGGGTCGTTGGTATTGTTTTGGGTTGTATTGACTATTAAGATTATTTAAAAGTGTTATGTGTTCTATTGTGTTTAGGTGATATCCAAGTTTAAGAGAGATTCTACTGAAATCCTGGCAAGAGTCTCAATGGTCTCTTAGCTATGTTGTGGTATATGAGTTGTTTGTATTATGATAATACCTTCTATTGTTCACTGTCAATGTTGTGGCGCCTTTCTGTTTTCCAGAGTCGCACTTCCGAGAGAAGTCGGTTAGACGCATCGTCAGTTAGATGAGTGATACTCCCTAATATGTTATTTTGTTTGCATATGCATCTACATTTATTGTATGTATATATATATATGTATATTATGCACTATTATTACATAGATGCATGTAACATTTGATTGTGATTAATGAATCGACATTCTATGCTATATAATGATTGTGGTTGACGGATGGAGATTGGGAGGATACAGTACCACCTAGGAATCATAGATATGATTATGACTATGGTTATGATTGTGATTATGATGGGATTGAGAAGATGAGCTATGACTGGTGGATGCTGGCTGAGCATGCTCATCGCCAGGGCCGCTATCAGTCAGGTCAGGGTTGCATGGTATAGACTAATGACGGCCGGGCTCATTGGATATAAGAGATAAATTATTGGATTTAGAGAGTCAGGATAGGGGGATCGGCTTCCCATATTGAGTATTAGTTTGGTACTATGGACTGTATCCCATCCTTGATTGATGATGTGATTTGTCTGTCTCTATGACATGGTGCATAGCACGAACATTAGAAAGCTGTCTGTAGGACACTAGTTTAATATATTAGCTAGTATCATTCTCTGAGTCGAACGCTCATTCCTATTTAAATTATACTTTTCAGGTCAAGGAATGAGCTTGTGAAAGGATTGTGGTTGAGTAGAACTGCCAAGTGCCCTTTGGCAATATTTTGTATATAAGTATTGAGTTATGTAAATAATATGCATAATTGTATCATAATTCTAGAACTTCACAATGTTACTTCTACTACTTGTATTTTATGTAATTATCAGTTGTTGTGTATATTATGAATTGAGACATTATTGTTAAGTAGAATCCAATTGTATGATAAATGATATTTATGAGATAATTGAGTTATTAGCCCAGTGTAGCTTTGATTTAAATTGATGTTGGTTTGGATCTACATAATATGTGGGCCTATAGCCCTTTACAACTTTGGTTTATGTTGCTGAGTTTTCTGTTAAGCTTACTACGGGCAATGGTAGCCACGTATATCACCCGTGTCCTAGTGCCGATCACATGCCCTCTAGTTTGGGGCGTGACATAAGACTCCTCAAGCTCTATCATAATATTTAATTTAATACTTAGTATTTATTTAATCATGATGCTATCCTATCCCATAACTACTCCATGCACATGTAACATTCATATATACTTAGAGTTACACATATAAGTGCATTCATCATTTGCACATAACAGGCTGACTTTAAAAGTCTTGCACACTTAGTCTTAATAGGCCCATATGAAACACGTTCTAACTCATGTCACTACCTTTTTAAGGTCAACACAATATCATTATCTTAATATCAATTCACTTTAATAATTATTTTAGTACACTTAACACTTCCATACATGTCAACTTATCAATAGCCTTTCAAGTGTCATGCTTAACTCTTATGACCCATTCATTCAATCAATCTCTTCATCAATGCAAGAACATTAATTCATTATCAAGTCATCTTAACATCTATTTCTATATTTCCCAATCACATTCACATTCTAATTACAACATAAGGTTAAGATACCTTAAGTATACTAAAGTGCCTCTAGGCTTGTCTAGTGTCTTCCCTTCAACCAACATGCAATTTAACTATTGATCATATATACATACATGTCAATAATCATTAAAACACATCACATAAAAATTATGGACATTGGGATAAAAATCCCATGGTAGGCCGAATGCTCCATTAAAGGGAAAACTAAAATTTCTCACTTTTTGCATTTTTCATCTATTACAATAATATGTAAAAATATAGTTTGAATGAAGATTTTTCATGCAAACACAACAAAATCATTTTAGAACATTAATCTACATGAATCGGCAGCAATGGGTATGTCTCATAAATTAAAATTCAAATTTTGGATTTTATGATGCAAAACCATGAGTTTTTCTTATTTTCGGTATTTTTTGGTCATTACAGTAATATGTAAATAGATGGTTTAAATCATTCTTTTTCATTCAATCATAGCAAATATCAGTTTAGAACATCCTCATGTATGAATCGATAGCTGTTGATAATAATTATGCATGAAAATTCTAAGTTTCAAGATTTAAGGTGAAAATCATAAATTTTCGCGCTTTTCACGCTTTCTGTTAATTATAGTAATATATAAACTCATAATTTGAATCATTATTTTTCATCCAAACAAAACAAATATCAGTTTAGAATGTTAAACATCACAAATTGGCAGCCATTGAGTTGTCAAATCATAGAATTTTTCAACTTTCATGTTTTAGAGCGAAAATCTTGAATTTCCTTGTTTTCTGAAACTTTTCGGTCATTAAGTAATGTGTAAAAAATGATTTAATCCAATATTTTTCATCAAGACACATCAAAAATTAGTTTAGAATTCAATGATGCAGAAATCACCCCCCTTGGTATGGTTTATGTATAAAAAATTTAATTTTGAGTCATAGAATTTACCTTTAGAGAAATCGCATAGAAAGGTTTGTGTTTTCGGTAGAGAATTAGATTTCTCTTTCAAAAACTCACCAAATTGAATTAAATATGTAGAAATCAATGAATAAATAGTTCAAAATAATTTATTTCATAGAAATCAGATAGGAAATTGAAAAGAAAAAAAAACTTACGAATACAAGCGAGAAATCGCAAAGTTGAAAGGTATTTTCTTAATTTCGGTAGAAAGAATTTTTTTGAGAGAATTTTTTTGTCAAAATATAGAAAAATGGAGCGATGGCTGCTAGAATGAGAGTGCTGGCTGAAATTTGCTATTTAAATGTAGGGTTTTGGGCAAATTTCCAATAATACTCTTAATGAGTTAAGTTATGAGAGTTTTTGGGTAATAGGCTTTTAGGTATTTGAGCTTTTTATTTAAATTAGGGGCTGATTATGGGTAATTAAAATAAAAATATTTTTTTATTTATTGCATTAAAATTTCCCCCAAAAAATTTATTTTAAAAATACTCATAAAATTATTTTATGCTTAAAAATCGCCTTTTTACATGAAAATTTATTTTACAAAAAATAAATTATTTTATGCTAATATATTTTATGTAAACCATTTATTTCATAATAATAATTTATATTAGGCATATTAAAATTAATTTAATATGTCCCAAACTCATAAATCATGTCATACATAAATTTTTATATAGTTATACAATTTATCACAATAACCCTAAATTTAAATAATTTGTCACTAAAACTCCTAGGGTAGATGTGGATTATTACATAAATAGCAGAAGATGAGCTACCACCCGAATGTCCATAATATGACGATGCACAAGAATTGACTCCATAATTATAGAGTTTTCATTTTTGGTGGGTAATATGGTGGGTAAGTTCAAGCATTCAGCTTCAGTTAATATTTTGGCCAAACAAAAGAACTGTATTCAAACTCAACTCAATAGATGTCAAGATATTATTTTTGAATGCAAAAAGTGTCTTTAACCAGACAAGAAATTGACAAAAATTAAGAGCAATGAAGTTGCTCTGGTGTTCACCTAAAGCAGAGCAGAATAGCAGAGAGGAGTGATACAAAAGCAACACAAGTTTAATTGCTTCAAGGAAAGCAGTCAAATGGGAATGAATTATTTCCACAGACTAGATGACCAAGCATACCTAGATAGTTTCATGATTTTCCACTTCAAACACAATTGCAAATCTAAATTCATTTCAAATGCACACTACCAAAATAGAATTTAAAACTTTAAACATAAAAAATTGTTTGGCTAAAACAAAAGTTTCAATGAAACTATAAAATGAAGGCTAATTAACTTAATGACCACAAAGTAACATAAAAATAACAAAATTTTCATCATAAAGCAATACAGTAAAATAAAAGTGAAGCACACACATGATACAAACTTCAAAACATACAATTTCTAAAAAACAATTAAGAACTACTACAAACCAAAAAAAAAAAAAAATTGTACAATAAGCATAAAGTTGGTTAAACACAGTAGCAAAAAAAACACGACTTTTATGTGGGATTCAAAACCCCTGGTACTTCCTAAGTAAACTAAGCCTTGTATAGCAGCCAAAATGAGTAGCAATAGCAAAGGTGAAATCATTAAAATATTAAGACTGTTCAGATCTATTTTAATAAAGAAATTGAAATGGATAATTCTCTATTGGATCTTGGAGTATAAGAATTTTTTTTTTCAAGAAATTTAGAAATCCATAATGATAATAGTATAAGTAATATTTATTGATAATGAAGACTTTGCATGTGTCATATATAATCAATGCATACTATTGTCACCTACCATATGACATTTGACCATATATATATTATCAATTTGCTAATTGAACCTAAATTTCGCTTTTCATATGCCTAAAATCTTGCAATATTTTGACCTTTTTTTTTTCGATAAGTGAAATTTTATTAATTAAATAATGTAAAACTTCACTTTCTATAAAAAAAAAAAAAAAAAAGTAGAAGAAGCATATGTAACAACAACAAGAAGGCTAAACCAAAAAAAGGCCTAATTGATGAAATAACCCTTATGTTAATATGTGTGTATGTGTGTAAACCCTAATGGGTAGAGAGAGAACAATTTATAATTGTTACAACTTAATTTAGTATGTCCATCACATAACCAAATGATTATTTGGGCTTTATGGGTAGCCTAATATTAGGCTACATTCTAACATTCTCCCACTTGGCCTAATCATAAGATAAACATAAAATTAAATAGCATAACTTTAAGTGCACAAAATTAATCCTATAAGTTCAACATAAGTGACTTAATATGATGAAATAATAAATGCGAGTTATGGCGGTTGTACATTATTTATACAACATACTTCCTTCCATATACTACAACATTTCCTACACACCATACTAAGTCCATAATTAACGATATAAATAAATTTCATCATGGTCCATCATTATGTCTTAAAGACATTCCTGTTAAAATATTAAAATATGAATGTGTACACCATTATGTAACAGAAAATCATTAATGCAACATTAGAAATATATAATTGAGCTCAGAGTGCTAATGTCAACATTTCTATCATTCAAGGTTACAACCAAGACCCATTCTATATACATGTTTCTTAAATATCTTTGGCTATAAACCCTAGTTAACGGATCTGCAATCATCATATCAGTAGCAATATGTTCAATAGACACTCTTTGTTTCTGAACTTCCTCCTTAATGGCAAAATACTTTAATTCTATATGTTTGGCACCTTTTGAATATTTGTTGTTTTTGGAGAAAAACGCTGATGCGGAATTGTCACAATAAATTTTCAGCGGCTTAGTAATGGTGTTGACAACCCTAAGTCTTGAAATAAAATTCCGCAACCATAAAGCATGAATTATGGCTTTAAAACATGCCACAAACTTTGCTTCCATAGTAGATGAAGCAATGACAAACTGTTTAGCACTTTTCCATGATATTGCTCCATTTGCTAAAAGAAACAAATAACCAAATATGGATTTTCGGCTATCAAGACATCCAGCAAAATCTAAATCCGAGTATCTAATCACCTCTAAATGATAAGACCTTGTATACATGAGCATATAATTCTTTGTTCCTTGTAGGTACCTTAAAACTTTCTTTGCATTTTTCCAATGGGCAATTTCTGGATTGCTTTGATATCTGCCTAACATTCTAACTGCGAAACTAATATGCGGTCTTGTACAAGTTTACAGATACATTATACTGCCCACAACTGAAGCATAAGGAATTGACTCCATTTTCTTTCGTTCTATATCATTCTTTGGACATTACATGAGACTAAATTTGTCCCCTTTTTGGATAGGAACTATTCTTGATGAACATTTTGTTCATGTTAAATCTCTCTAAAATTCTTTCGATATAAGCTTTCTGAGACAATCCTAACAATCCTTGTGATCTATCACGGAAAATTTCAATTCCTATCACATAGGATGCCTCTCCCATATCTTTCATTTCAAAATTCTTAGAGAGAAAATCTTTAGTCTCATACAGTATACCCAAATCATTAGCAGCAAGTAAAATATCATCAACATATAGGACAAAAAAAAAAAAAAACTTACTCCCACTGATCTTTTGGTATATACATCAATCAACAATGTTTTCTTCAAAACTAAAAGATGTTATGGTATCATTAAACTTGAGATACATTTGTCAGGATGCTTGTTTAAGCCTATATATTGACTTCTTAAGTTTACACACTAATTGACCTTTTGTTGAGAAATCTTTAGGTTGGTCCATAAACACTTCCTCTTCAAGATCTCCATTAAAAAAGGCTGTTTTCACATCCATTTGGTGTAACTCTAAATCATATTGAGCCACCAATGCCATTATAATTCTTAATGAGTTTTTCTTTGAGACAGGTGAAAAAGTTTTCTTACAATTGATACCTCCTTTCTGAGTATAACCTTTAGCAACAAGTCTAGCTTTATATTGTTCAATATTACCATTTGAGTCATGTTTGGTTTTAAAAAACCATTTACACTTAACTCGTTTAGAACCTTCTGGCAATTCAATGAGATCCCAGACTTTGTTGTCTTCCATGGATTTCAACTCTTCTTTCATGGCATCAATCCATTTTTCAGACTCAGCATATTTTATGGCTTATGAGTAAGAAACTAGATCTTTATTGATTCTAATATCAACATCAGACTCTTGCAAATAAACCACATAATAATTTGAAATGACTGACTTTCTTTCTCTTTGAGATCTCCTCAAGGGCATTTCTTGTAATTCATATGCAACAGTTTCTTGCGAGTTAGTTTCTTGCGAGTTAGTTTCTTCATTTAAATTTTGTTCAGTATTTTCATTAATTATCAGAATAATATTTGGATCAGTGTTTATTCCTTCATTCAAATATTATTCAATATTATTTTGATCCTCATTAGTTACTGGAACAATATTTGAAATATTTATGGATGAAGAAGTCTTTATGGTTAATGGAACATCTAACCTTACTTTCTTAATATCCATATTTTGTCATTCATCACTCCCACTAACTTCACCATTTTCAATGAATCTAGCATTTCCAGTTTCCACAATTCTAGGACTATGGCTTGGATAGTAAAACCTAAATTCTTTAGATTTCTCTGGGTAACCAATAAAGTAACCACTTATCGTTCTACAATCTAATTTCTTTTCATGTGGATTATAGATTCTTGCCTCTGCTGGGCAACCCCAAACATGCAAATGTCTTAAGTTAGGTCTCCTTCCAGTCCATAGTTTAAAAGGAGTTTTTGGAACTGCCTTACTAGGGACCCTGTTCATCATATACATTGCAGTTTTAAGGGCATACATCTACAAGGATTTAGGTAGTGAGGAGTTACTCATCATACTCCTAACCATATCCATTAATGTCCTATTTGGCCTTTCTGCCACATCATTTTGTTGAGGTGTGCCTGGCATAGTATACTTTGTACATATGCCATATTTTTCAAGGAATTTTGCAAATGGACTTGGATATTGTCCTGACTCATCATATTTCCCATAGTATTCACCACCTCTATCAGATCTTATGATTTTCACCCTTTTGTCTAATTGCCTTTCAACCTCAATTATATATACCTCAAGGGCATTTCTTTAAGCAAATAAACATAATTATAACATGAAAAATCATCAATAAATGTGATGAAATACTTTTCTCCACCAAAAGATGGAGCATCAAAAGGTCCACAAATATCAGTGTGTATGATTTCAAGAAGTTGAGTGCTTCTTGTGGCTCCTTTCTTATTATATCTAGTTTTCTTTCCCTTTATGCAATCCACACATACATTTAGATCAGTAAAATCTAGATTCGAAAGAACCTCATTCTGTACTAATCTTTCTAATCTTTCTTTGGATACATGACCCAAACGTTTATGCCACAAGTAAGCAGAATTTTCATTCACAACACTACGCTTAATTCCAACATTACTATGAACAATAAGCAAGGATTCAGCAAATTTATCATTAAGTTTCAATTTATATAAACCATCAGTAAGAACAGCAGAACCAATACATAAAGTGTTCTTAAATAAATTGAAACAACCATGTCCAAAATCTCCTTTAAAACTAATAACATCAAGTTTTGAAACAGAAACTAGGTTCCTAGAAATTGAAGGTACATAAAGAGTTTCTAAAAGATCTAGTTGATAACTAGAACTCAAAATTAGTTGATAAGTCCCTATGCCTTCAATTGGAGCCTTCATTCGGTTTCCCATAAAGAGAAAATTATTATTTGGGTTTATGATTCGAATCATAAGAAATTGTCGTATAATGTTGGAAACATGAGTTGTAGCACTAGTATTAAGCCACCAAGAATTCAAAGGAACTTTAAATAAGTTTGATTCGAAATATATAGAAACATAATATTTACCTTTCTTTTCGAACCAAGCTTTACATTTCTAGCAATCTTTCTACCAGTGTTCGACTTTCTTACAGAACTTGCATTTGTCTACCTTTTGTTCCTTTTGATTCACCTGTGAAGCATTAGCAGGCAACTTCTTTTTCTTAAACTTGTTGGCTTTCACTTTTAGTCCTTTACCAGCTTCTTGATACATAAGGTTAACAGTGTGACTCCCTTGTTTCTTCAATCTTGCTTCCTCTTGAGTAAGCTTACTGGACAATTCATTAACATCCCACTTTTCCTTTATAGTGTTATAGTTAATTTGAAAAAGTTCATACTCAGGAGGTAGGGAATTCAAAATGAACTATACCATAAATGAGTCATCTACTGTCAGTCCCAATGTCTTTAACCTTGCTGCAATATTAGTCATTTCAATAATGTGGTCCTGCATACTTCGAGACCTAGTATACTTCATGGTCGTGAGTTCTGCCATAAGGGCACCAGCAAGTGACTTGTTTGTAGAATGAAATTGTTCTTCCATAAATTTCAAGTATTGTCTTGTACTTTCAGTTTGTGGAATAGTTGTCTTAATGTTGTTGGCAATAGTCATTCGCATGAACATAAGGCTTAATCTATTAGACCGTTCCCATGCCTTATGGTATAATTTCTCTTCCTCACTACTTTCATCCGTAAGAGCAAGAGGTTGATCCTCTAATAGTGCCAAGTCAAGATCCAAAACACCTAAGTGGAAATTGACTTGTTCACTTCATTAAGAGAAATTCAAACCATTGAAAATGGTAACAAACGAAGCTTGCGAATGAAGAAAAATAGCTACAAAATTATATATAAAATGCTCACATTATAACAAATTCATTATGAATTCAAAATAAATAAACATTAAAAGTATATTATAGTTCCCCTTTGGGTGGATACTATAACACACTATCATAATTTAAAATGCCAATGATAATCAATTACAAGTAAACAAATATTTCAAATCAAATACATATATTGTCATTTTTGGATGTATAAATATATTGACCAAAATATTAATTTACTCTCATTATATTTAATCTTTCATACAATAATTAAACTCACCTTTGGGTGAATTAGAAGGCTATGAAATATTAAATATCAATTTATCATTAACTTTATTTACCCACAGGCATTTCATTCGATATTATGGGTAATTAATTAATTTATACATGTTATCATCATAGTTTGGCCACTTTGGTGACTAACAAACAGTATTCACAAAATTCATGTATAGACTAAAACTTTATTTTAATGATATGCATTTATACAAAATAGTAATGCAGAACTTTATACATAAATTCAATCAGAAAATTTCATTATTCTTTACATATACACACAAATCTAATATGCATATTAATCAAATTCTTAATGTCAATAATCCAATAACATGTATACCATTAATTCAAACATTAAAACAACTGAATCCATTAACATTAATAAACATTAAACATTATATTTTGCATTAAAACAACTGAATCCATCACATCATATATATATTTGCTTCATTCATCATTATATTCCTGTTCATGCATACACAAAAATTCATTTTTTAAGAGTTATTTTGCATTTTTAGCCAAACTAAAGAAAAATCATATTTTTTCTTACTTGTGTAATTATCAAAACTTGATCCCCGAGCCCTCCTTGGTCACTCACGGATTGGTGCATTTTCCATTGGGATAAATTAAATTTTGGAGTCAATCATGTTGGGTTTCCTTTAATTTTCCCAATTAAAAT
This sequence comes from Reutealis trisperma, assembly GCA_947687605.1. Taxonomy (NCBI): domain Eukaryota; kingdom Viridiplantae; phylum Streptophyta; class Magnoliopsida; order Malpighiales; family Euphorbiaceae; genus Reutealis; species Reutealis trisperma. Next base: position 521,941 of record CANTUT010000460.1, read on the forward strand.
AAATAAATTAAAGTGGCGACTCACTTTTCAACTGTCAGATTACAAAAATCAATTTTCTAAACTCACAGCAAGTTCCAATCGTGGAGTTTCTCCCGAAGAGCATTTCGATCCCTCGGCGGATCGGACCAGTGCTCGGACGAGGCCTCACAGTTGGCGACACCACTGGGGACTTAAATCTTTTTTTTCAAATAAAAGATAAAGTGGATTACTTTTGGTAAAAAATCAAGTTTGGCTCTAAAGGCAAAATAACTCTTTCATGCATCACTACATCAGACTCCTTATCTAAAAAACCCTAGCTTCCTAGGAAAACAAAGGATAGAAAGTAATATTGAGTGGGCAACCTTCCTTAGGTCTGCTTGCCAATAGTGAAATCATCCAGCCCATGACATATCCTCTAATCCTTTTAGAGGTGTAACGAGTATGCACGTACCATTGGACCCACGCGAGGCTCCTTGTCTCACATGTGGTTAGGTATATCGCATCTCTAGTGTGATGGGTTCCCTTCAAACCACCCTAAACCTTTCATGTAATGACTCATAAAACCTTTCCTTCAGGATTGTATGAACCATAATACTGAAACTTGGTATGTCATGATCATGAAACCTTTTTCCATTCATGCATACATGCATGCATGCATAAACCTCATAAAATTAGAGGGTCTTAATTCCACTCAAACACTGCTAGTCCCAATTATAAACCCATGTCAACCCATGGTCCTAGTTAAAATCTGATATACTCCATGATCTTTATCCCATACCTAAGCTAGAAACTGACCCAGCTTTATTTCTCTATCCTAAAGGTTGACAAGATGTCTATTGCCGGAGAAGAGACCTCTACCACCAGAGCTGATGAGATCTTTGATGAGCTGTTTTCCAAACTCTCTGAGCACTAAGAGACCATTATGAAAAGGTAAGAGGCTCTTTTCCAAAACATGCTGAAGGCCCAAAGGAGGGCTATCATGGAGGATGTCCGTGCTATGCTGGAACAGACCTCCCTGGCCTAAAACCCCACCGAGTCAAAATCATTCAAATTTGACCCAAAACCCACCTTTTATCCTATCTATGGATCCACTTCCAGAGTTGAATCCAAAGACAAAGAAACTGCAAATACTGATATCATCCCACCACTACCAATCCCATCACCAGAGTTCCTCAAAAACAACTCACCAACAATAAATATCACTTCTGCCTCCACCTCCCAACTCGCGAATCCTTTCCAAGGGAAGGAGGTTAATCTTAAGATTAAAGCTTGCATGGTAAAGATGGAGCGTATGGAGAAGATGTTGTTGGGGATGAAGAAGAAAGAAGATTTGGTTAATACAGAATCCTTAAGCTTGTTCCCTGATGCAAGGGTTTCTCCCAAATTCAGGATGCCTAAGTTTGACAAATTTGATGGGACTACCTGCTCCAAGACCCACCTCAAAGTCTATGTGGGAGCTATGCATCCATTGGGTGTGGATAATCAACTTCTAGCCCAATTATTTCAACAATCACTGATCGGAACAGCTGTGAAGTGGTTTGTGGACTTGGATGTCACCAAGAAACGGACCTGGGATGACATCTGCAACATTTTTGTTCAATAGTATCACTATAACATCGAGGTCGATGTAACCAGAAGAGACCTCGAGACCACCAAACAATATGCAAAGGAATCCTTTTCCTCGTTCCTTACGAGGTGGAGGAAGAAGGCTTCTCAAATGGTAAACCAACCTCCTGAAAATGAGCAAATTTACATAATTGTCAAGAATCTCTTGCCAGTTTACCAAGAAAGGCTATAGACTCAGTACTTACCTTCCTTCAAAGCCCTAATTGCCATTGCTTCAAAAATTGAAGATTTGATTCAGAGTGGTCAGATCAAAGAAGACATTGCATCAGGGTCAAGGTATAAGAAGCCCACTCATCAGGGTAATGTCACTTCCTCAACGAATCAGAAAGGGGGGAAAAGTTAATATTATGACTATGAAGAAGCCTATCCGGATTGAAAAGAGGTAGTTTTCTGATCTTGGAGGTGTGCTTATGAGTATCATCCTAAAGAAGCTGCTTGAGGGAAATATGGTAAAACTTCTGGATCCAAAACCAATCTCCAATACACTTCCCAAAAATTACAACCCACATGAGAGGTGTGATTATCATCAAGGACTTGGGCATAAAACAGATGCGTACAAGGCCCTTAGACATAGAATTCAGGACCTCATTGACTCCAATGACCTAATTCCCCCAAAAGCTCGACCTAACATCAACACCAACCCTTTGCCTAACCACACAGTCAATGCTATAGATAATTATGAGGGAGTTGACCCCGTCTCCTTGATAGAGTCAAATCCCAGTTATTGCTGTGTCCTGGACCTCACTAACCTAGTTGACGAGATTGATGCCATCACCAGAAGTGGCAGAGTTATCCAGAACCAACCAACCCTAAACACACAACCTACCCAACCCATTTTTGCACCTGCTGACAAATTGAAAGGGATTCTTAAACCAAACGAAGATCCCATTCTTAAACAACTCAAGAAGACACAAGCCAACATCTCAATTTGGAGTTTGATCCAATCCTCATATCCATACCGCTAAGCTCTTTGCAAGGCGCTGAATCAATGCCAATCTCCAATTGACATTACACTAGAAAACCTAGTGGCTTCTATTACCTCTGCTGCTAAGGGGGTGTCTATCACTTTTGGAGAAACTGACATTCCAGAAGGAGACCCTAACCATAACAATGCCCTCTACATCACAATGGTTACACGGGGAAAGACTGTGCCAATGGTTCTTATTGATAATGGTTCAGCCTTGAACGTATGCCCTCTGAAAGTAGCAAGCTGCTTGGGACTAGAGGTTACTGATTTTACCCCTTCGGATTATATTGTAAGGGTGTATGACAATACCAAGAGGGAGGTCCTTGGAGTAGCCATCATTGATGTAACTATTGGGCTAACATCTTTCACCATACCATTCCAAGTGATTGATGTACCTTCTTGCTTTAACCTATTACTTGGAAGGCCCTGGATCCACCAAGTAAAGGCTATCCCTTCTTCCCTACACCAGAAGGTCAAGTTCCCTTTCAAAAATGGGGTCATGACTGTAAAAGGGGACATGCATGGAAGACCAGACATTCTAAGCTCTGTTCCTATTCTCGAGATTCAGCCTGAGCTATCGTCCTATCCACTTTCAAGTTTCTCCTTCATACAGTTCATTGAGGGTGAAAAGGGTAAAGAATTCATTCCCTTTGATTTTGACCCCTTTGGGAATATTGCTGTTGCTAACATGCTCCGTAAAATAAATTACTTTCCTGGTCTAGGTTTGGGAAGAAGCCAACAGGGCTTGAAGTCTTTCCTAGACTATCCAGTGGCAACACCACCATTTGGGCTAGGATATGAACCCACTGATGAAGATATTGAAGAGATGGAAAATCGGGCTAAAGACAGAATAGCTGCCCTTAAGAGAGGTGAGGTTTATGATTGGCCCATGCGCCCTTACTTCAAAACCCTAAATGGCTATTTTGTAAAGGAAGGTGACACAGTTCCTTACTGTAACTTTCTTGAGCCTTGGGTCTGCCCTATTACCAATAAACTGATTCCCGGATTTGAAATTTTTTCTGATGTCAGGCTTGAGATAGAAGATTATGAAGATGCTCAATCAAGATTGGGAAGAGAACATGGAGGCTAGTCTCTTTGATGAAGTATCCATGCTCACTGTTAAGGAGGAGAAAACTGACCCTTCCACCTTAATCTAGCCCACCGAGACTGAGCTGCAAAATTGGTCCTTTGAGGAGAGCCCCTTCTATCCATCCAAACCAGAGTCTAAACCAGAATCCATACCTGAGTCAGAGTCTCAGTCTAAGATAAACTCATCTTCTGAATCTGAGTCTATCTCTTCTATTTCTTCTGTTGATGATGTAACTGACCTTGAGGGTCTCACTTTTTGGTTTGATGTAAACTGGGACATATCCCCACTTGAAATCAATAAAAATCAAACTCTTTTCTCTTATGACTCTGTGTCTCTATTTTTCTTTGATGTTCCAACTTTTAAATCTGACTTAAATGAGACATCAAGTAAAAATGAAATAAATGAAATAAAAGATGACACGATTAAAGAGCCCATCAATGCTGGTACTCATGACATACAAAAAATTACATACATTGCATCTGCATGCATAGACAGGGATCACATTGAAAGGATGATTAGAGAGTTTCAAGACTATTTTGCATGGCAATTGAAAGACATGACAGGGTTGGATCCAAGCATAGCAGTTCACAAAATCCTGGTTTATCCAGGTGCTAAGCCTATCAAGCAGAAATTAAGAAGACTCAAGACAGAATGGTCTATTCCAATCAAAGAAGAAATTGCTAAGCTACTGGACCACAACTTCATTGGGCCCATCAACTATCCATCCTGGCTTGCTAACATTGTGCTGGTTCTCAAGAAGGATGGTAAAGTCAGAATGTGTGTGGATTACAGGGATATGAACAAAGCCTGTCCTAAGGATGATTTTCCTTTGCCTTATATTGATTTATTGGCAGACTGCATGGCAGGTTCTGAATTGGTTTCCTTAACCGACCTGGCTACGGGGTATAATTAGATCATGGTTCATCCTCTTGACAAAGAGAAGACAGCATTCATTACTGAATGGGGCACCTATTGCTACCGGGTCATGCCATTTGGGCTTAAAAATGCTGGAGCAACCTACCAGAGGATGGCAACTACCATTTTCCATGACATGATGCATAAAGAAATTGAAGTTTATCTGGATGACATGGTAACCAAAGTCACCACTATTGAAAAACATTCAGAGACATTAAGGCGATTCTTCCTTAGACTTCACCAGTACAATCTTAAACTCAATCCCACCAAATGTGTCTTTGAAGCATCATCTAGAGTATTCCTAGGTCACATGGTCAGTAAGAAGGGTATAGAAGTAGTCCCTGCTAAGTCAAAAGTAATTCTGGAAATGCCACCTCTGAAAACAGAAATGGAGATTAGAGGTTTTCTTAGACGGCTACAATACATTAGTTGATTCATCAATCAATTGGCTGATATATGTGGTCCCATCTTCAAGCTACTTAGAAAAGGAGCCTCCAAACATTGGAATGATGACTGTCAAAGAGCTTTTGACCAGATCAAGCAATACTTACTAAACCCACCGGTTCTACAGCCACCAAGATTTGGAAAGCCTTTGTTGCTTTATCTATCAGTAACCGATGAAGTAATAGGGGCAATGCTTGCCCAAAATGCTCCTGACTCTAGCAAGGAGAATGCCATTTATTACCTAAGCAAAAGGATGCTATCTCATGAGCTCAAGTACAGTTTTACAGAAAAACTGTGTCTTGCTTTGGTATGGGTCTGCCACAAGCTGTAACACTACCTTTGTTCCTTTACAACTCATGTTCTTGCTGATAAGAGCCCTTTGAAATTCCTTATGGAGAAGCCGGTTCTTGACAGTAAGATGGCAAGGTGGATGGTTGTATTAGCTGCATATGATCTGAAATATGTGCAACGAAAAGCAGTAAAGGGTAGCATAGTGGCTGATCAGTTAGCTGCAGCTCCAGTGGATGATCATTGGGTTGAACCAGAATTTCCCGATGAAGACATACTAATAATTGACACTGAAGTATGGAAGCTCTACTTTGATGGGGCATCTAACAACAAAGGGTATGGTGCCGGCATCGTGTTCATTACACCAAATGGAGAAAACTGACCCGTTGCCATCAAGTTGAACTTCAAGGTGACAAATAATGAAGCAGCGTATGAGGCATGCATCTGCGGTCTTAAGTCAGCAATAAAGCTCAGAATCAAATGCCTTGAGATTTATGGGGATTCGAATATGATAGTCTCCTAAGCCTTGGGAAATTGAAAGATCAAAGAAGAACGTCTGGTTCCTTATCATAGACACCTGAATGAACTTACAGCCAGTTTTCATGAACTGTCTTTTCACTATCTTCCAAGGACGAAGAACAGATTTGCTGATGCTTTGGCAACACTCGCTTCGATGCTTGATATAAGCGACGGCTTCATAATCAGACCAGTTACGATAAAGTTAAGCATGAGTCAGGCTGTGTAGCTTATTGTCTGAATATCCAAGCGGTTGATAGCAAATCATGGTTTTGGGACATCTTCAACTACATCAAAAATGGACTCTATCCTGAGGGAGCCTCTAAAACAAAAAAGATGACTTTAAGACAGTTGTCTAAGAGTTTCATTCCAAATGGGGAAGTACTCTACAAGCAAACTTGGGATAACATCTATCTGAGATGTGTCAGTGAAGCAAAAGCCCAACAGATCATAAAACAGATGCATGGTGGCAACGAAGGTCCACACATGAATGGAATTGCTCTAGCCTGCAAGATCATGAATCAGGGTTACTTCTGGCTTACCATGAATCAAGATTGTGCAAGATATGTACAGAAGTGTCATAAATGTCAGATCTATGCTAAACTTTAGAAGAAACCTCCTGTACCTCTATCTCCTATCACCACGCCATGGCCATTTGTAACTTGGGGCCTAGACGTCATTGGCAAGATAAGCCTGAAGTCTTCTGGCAAACATGAATTTATTCTTGTGGCTATTGACTACTTCTCTAAATGGGTTGAAGCTGCACCTTACCAAGTATTAGACTCCAAACGAGTAGCCCAGTTTATTCGTACCAATATCCTTTGTAGGTACGGGGTCCCTTTTGAGATCATTACTGATAATGGATCTCACTTCCAAAAGGAGGTTGCTCTGCTTTTAAAGAAGGAGAAAATTCAACACCACAAGTCTTCTCTGTACAGGCCTCAAGCAAATGGCGCAGTTGAAGCCGCAAATAAGACTCTGAAAAGTATACTGCAAAAGATGGCTGACAACCATAAGGATTGGCACCTGCATTTGCCATATGCCTTATGGGAATACAAAATAATAGTATGTACTCTAATCGGTGCTACACCTTACTCTTTAGTGTATGGGATGGAAGTTGTCCTACCAATCGAGGTAGAAATCAAGTCAGCTCGCATTCTGAGGGAGAGCCAGTTGGACGAAGTGGAATGGGCAAAAGGTTACCATAACCAACTTCTAGCCATCAACGAAAAGAGAATGGATGCCTTATATCAGATGCAAGGTTATCAATAGAAACTGGCTCGACATTTCAATAAGAAAATCAGGGACAAAGGATTGCAAGAGGGTCACCTTGTTTTGAAAGAAATAAGGGCACCTGTTCATGATCCAAAGGGAAAATTCAGACCAAACTGGAGTGGTCCCTTTCTGATCAAGAGGATCTTATCCAGAGGAGCTGCAATCCTTACAGACTTGGTTGGCATAGAATTTACTAGCCCGTGCAACCTGGATCAACTCAAGAGATACTTTGCATAAAGCATCCTTGTAATTCATGCATAGCATTTATAAGCATTGTAAAATCATGATTAGCATTCACATTCTTTTCCTCAAAGTCAGAACTACGTGGACCTAATTCTCCATAAAGAGGAAAAAAGAATAAAAATCATAAATCATTGTAAGGAGATACGTAGGCAGCCCATGTGGGTTCGGTCCAATTCATTAATAAAATTTTCATTTTCATATTCACTTGGCTCTTAATTGTGTCATAAGAAAAATGAAATGAAAAAAAAATAATAATAAGCTCCCTAAGTTGAAAACCCAAAAGGGTGGCTTAGGCAAAAGTTAGAGCAGCAAAAAGAGATGAAAAAAATGAATGATGTTTTATTTTGTTTCATTTAAACTTTGGAACATTTAAAAGAAAATACAGACATGGTCAAAATTTGTCCTAAACTAAAACAATAATCATGTCTCTTCTTCTATCTCCTCAAGAATAGCAGCTCTTTTAGTTTTTTCTGATTTTCACGAGTTGGCTATCCACCAATCAATATACTGCATGGATTTACCGCCTTGGTCAGCAGGGCGAATAGCATGAAAACCCCTTACCCATCCATTTTTGATAGCTCGGGCAACAGTCTCAGTAATCAAAATAGATTCAAACAGAGCGCCATCTGGGGACACGCCTTGACTATGTCCCATTTGACGCATAACCCTGGTAGCTTAGTAAAAGGTCACCATCCTCAACCCCAGCAGATAGACCATCTTGTAGCCAAAGCTCATGGTCATGAATCTTTTGATCTTATACCACTCGCACCTCTACAGCAGGTCGTCAGAGTCCAACTCCATCAACCATTTTGTCCATTCTTTCTTGGAATCCCGTTTTATCACAATGGTCCGAGTTCTATACTAAGAAGCAGAATAATCCACCTTCGTGGGGGGTCCAACTATCTAGAGATGATCTCTTAGCCAAATCTGAAAAAGTGCAGAAGAGATAAGCATAAACACAGAAAGTAGTTGAATGAAAATTTAGAAGTCAGACTTCAACTAACCTGAAGAATAATAGGGCTAATTGACCACAGCCCATCAGAAGTGCAAGATCTGTCCAAACTCATGATGGTCTCAGCTAGTACTATAGCTGCAATAGATCTTCCTTCTTCCATTTACGGAATCAGCTCAGTAACTCTGGCATCGCCCCAACCCATAGGACTCACAAAAATGTATCCAGCAGTCAGACAGAAGGATAGAGCCCGCATCCTCAAATGGAACCACCCATCATCCTCAAAATCCTTAGGATCATGGAATTCTGCTATCACAGCAGTCAGATCTGCCCAATCATCCACCACCATGGGACTAGCAGTCTCAGTACTCAAATCAAAAAGTCCTTTAAAAGAATTAAAATATCCTACTTTCTCTATATGAGTAGCCAGCATAGCCTCTGGATCAGATCCAAGCAGCACAGAAAATTCCTCAAATGTAGGACACATCTCTTCCATAGATGCCCCAAACTTGAAGACATGGGCATTTGGATCCTAAAAGCGTAAGCAGGCACGCAAAAACTCCCAATCAACCTTTATTCCTCTTAGGGTGGGCATAGCGCTTGCCCCATACCTTCCCAGATTAATTCTCTCCACTTTTGTGAGGTTCTTACACCATAAGAACATTACATGGCTGAAATAGGGCTCTATTGTGAGAAATAAAAATGAAAATTTTTGATGGAAAGCAAAAAGTGTTTGAAAGTGACTTTTGATGGCACATAAATCAATGGTACGGACTGACAGTGGACAATAAGCTATTTAAATAGATAGATTCTGACCTGCCATAGCTGCTGTCGGCAACACAGTAAGCATGCCGCCCTGTACCGCGGCATGCTGGCGGTGCCGCTACGGCTACGACACGCTGGATGTGCCACCTAAGGCGGCAGCATTGCAACGGTGCCACCCATACGGCGACATGCCAACCGTACCACCTAAACCTTCCTTTGCCTCCTTATGCCTCCTTTCCTCAAAATAACTTTTACATGATTTTGGGTTTAAAATCGTTCATTTTTCTCAAAATCAAGCAAAAAACGAGAGAAAAGCGTAAGGAATAGCGCAATGGAATTCTTATTTCAACATAATATCTGCATTCATACCATGCACCCATGTCATTCAAAACATACATAAAGTCATAACATATCATACATTTCCAAAATGTCATGTAAGCATAAAAGTGTATATATTCAAAATATCATGCATACATCCATCATCCTCAGTACATGTATACATAAAAAAGCAAAAACTGACAAAACAGGTCTCTAACAACCACGCCTGGGTCTGTGGCACCCTCACCTGGGCATATCCTACTCGTGACTATCCTCCGACAAATCCCTCACATGCAGGAAGGAGGTCAAAGCAAATGCATATCGGCCCAAGAGGTCGTAGTGATAGCGAACAAACTCCATGGGAACCTGAGGAAGAAAGAAATATCAGAATCACTATAAAGCAAACTGTCAAAAGATTAAAAGTTCTAGCCAAACAAAATCATTACCTCTGTCACAGTCTCAGGGATAGTAGGAAAGAAGGCCGGATGCTCATTAGGAAGATGGTAACATTGTAATCGGTTGTCACCAGAGAAATAATCCAAATAAGCTGGCAAGCAGACAAGACCAGCAGGCAAGGGAACTGAATCAGTCGGACCTCCCACTGAAACATCTGAAGCTAGAGCTAGGGCAGAGCCGCTAGCCTGTGAAGGGCCAACCCCAGAAGGATCAACTGCAAAACCTGAATGGCTAGCCATTACACCTGAAGGTCTAACCCTAAGACCCATATTGCTAACCTGAACAGTACCGCCAGCCCGTGACAAGCTCCCAACTCTGGAGGGAGGACCTCGGGAAGACGCTGAACTAGATCTCCCATGTGACAGTCCTCGCAATCTATCCAAGGGAGCTGTCCCCCGCATCAGGGATGCCTCGCAGAACTCATTATAGTCCAGATCAGGCAACAGAAAATCCAGACAGGAAACTCTAACAGCCCAATCATCCTCTCCCAGGATAGCTAGCCCAAACCTCATATCTGCCAGAGGGGGCAGTGGCACAACTCTCTCTCCTGTAACCTGTGCCCTTACCCTCTCTCCCAAATAGAACATCCTCAAGGACTCACAGCGGAGCAAGAGTCGACAAGAGGCCAAGTCCATGCTAGGCCTAATCCGGTCAAGGATCCACTCTGCGAACCTGATAAATGGCGACCATCTCACCTACAAACAGATTGCAATATGCAGCAGTAAAAGATAAAACAGTAAGATTCGGGTTAAGATCAACAAAGAAATACCTGGTCTGTAGTCATAGTAGCAAAGATCTGTCTGCATTGATCAAATTGTTGTGTCATGAAGGAAGGTCTGTTGGATGCCCTCCAAATGCATCCATAAGGGGGGATCAATAGCATTAGGCTTTCTCAGTGATGGAGCCAGCATCGAAAAATGCTCATAAGTCCAGTACTGCAGGAAACAAAATTTTGTCAGTCACTAGGCAGAGATCAGATAACAAAATACCAGAGTGTAATACTCACCTCGAGCACAATGGAGATACCACCATGACAGCAAAGCGTGCCACGAAAAATGCTGTATAGCTCATGATACATAGCACAAAGGCCAGCACCTCCCTAGTCAAACTCCCCAATCTCATCCAGGTTCTCCAAGGATTGCAGGATATTCAGATTTATGCAGTCCTTGTTGTTATGTAGAAAAGTATAGCTCAAGATAATCAAGGCGCAAAGTCTAGCACCCTGATCGACACCATACTGATTAGAAGCCTGACCCATGGTCATCAAGGCCTGATGAAGCCAAGAACATGGGACACTAAGGCTCCCACGAGGGGGATCAGCCCCAATCAGAGTGGTCATCTCTACAGAAGAGCGCTCGATCCATGAAGAATAAAACTCGAGAGGACGAGATCTAAAATGCATACCAGTAAGCATGCTCCACTCGAAGGGAGTAACTGTCATCTCACCACAGGCAAGGTGGAATGTGTTTGTAGTGTCCCACCAATGCTCTACTAATGCCTGGATTATAATGGTATTAACTGGCTGCTTGACATCCAGCTCCAGCCACCCGAGCAGTCCAGATGGATCAAGACGCAGACGAACAGCCTCCTAATTAGTCAAATAAATGCGGACTAGCTCCATGACACTACGGCCACCCCTGGGCCTTAAATGTGTTCTTTGTAATTTTTGTAAAAAAAAAAACATTATTATTAATAATTATCAAAATTCTTACTGACTGTGCAGGAAAAGGAAAGCATACCTAGAGAGATCCAGTGAAGCTAACGTGCTGATCTGGCTCCTTTAGTAATGTCTCCGGATCCTGAGCACCCGCTGCTAGCTGATTGAAGATATCCATAAGGAGAAAGTAAAAAAAGAGAGAGGAAAAAAGGGAAAATTTGAGAGAAGAAAAGTAAAGCAAGAGAGAGAGAGAGAGAGAAAAGAAGTGAGAGAGTGAAAATGAAGTTATGAGAAAAAGAGAAGGAAGTTAAGCTTTATATAGAAGTAGAGGTGGGCCCTCCCTCATAACATCTTTTTACTTTTTTTGATTCGCAGGTCTAGTTCACATGGTTTTGCCATAACAAGCTCATTTTAAATCGAAACTCAGTTTCGTCTAAAGCAGTGAATCCTTGTGATTTTTATCCATCTCCCAAAATAGACAGGGTCTCGATCGGAGTTCAGAATCTTTTGAAATTGCAGAAAAATCGAAAATGCAAAAATAGCTTGAAAATTGGAAAATAGTCCAAATAGAATCAGAATAGCCAAAAATCTGACATGAAGCTCTTGCATAAATCCCAATACTGAAAGGGATGTTCAGAATTCTCGGAATGACATCCTAAGCCTTTCGGTTCACACTTATCAGATTTAGCCTCTGTCTGGCCAAATCAGATAAGGGGGGTAGCTATGAACCCTCAAAAATGCACCTTCGGTGGATCGTCTTTCAGTTACAAATCCACAGAATCAAACAGAGCTCGAATCAGAGCTGAAATGAGCCTGAAATGGACAGAAACAAATTGAACTGCGTGAGTGGCGCGCTGTCATCTGGGAGGCATGTTTGCCATGCCGCCTTCTATTTTGTGCCTCTGTATTCTAGCTGTGCCACCATGCATGGCACCAAGAGGATGCCGGTGGTCTGGCAGCATGCCTAGCGTGCCGCCTAGACGGCTGGCATGTCGTCCGTGCTGCCTCTGCCACCGGCGCCGCACTGGCGCTGCCGTCCGTACCGTCGGATCCTCCTCTGGCAGCTCTATAAATAGGAGCCTTCTCTAGCCTCATTTGGGCATGACTTCCAAGGCATTCTAAAGCAATTTGAGAGATTTCAAAGCAGTTGTGATAAATTTCAAAGCATATTTTCTTTCGTATACTCACATACTTATTGCTTCTAGATCCAGATTCCAAGCTTCCTTTGAATTTAAAGTGGAGTTGAGATCCGGAGCCAAACTAGTTCCATTCGTTCAAAAGCCAAGAAAAGTAAAGGTATAATCCCTTTCCTATTTTAAAATTCTAAATTCAAATTTAGAATTCTCTTTAGGTCTAAAACTGAAAAGATCTAAAAAAACTTCTTAATTTAAGAATCAGAATTAAGTTAATAAGCAAACCAACACATTTTTAAAACCCCTCCTTCATAAGAAGGGAGAACTGCGTGGGGTTTGATTCCTATTCAATAGGATACGCAGGCTGCCATTCTGAAGGGCATCAACTCCAAAATCTTTTTATCAATATTGTTTTCCTTTTTATTTTAATTTATTTGTATTAATCTTTTGTTTATGATTTTATTTTAGTTTACTTGGGGGAATGTGTGCTTTTCCTAGTACCCATAAGGGCTAAAGAAAAGATCCTCTTTATTTCATTTGTTTGGATATTGTAATAATTAAGTAGGATTTATTTTGCCTATTTATTTATTATTGTCATTCCATCACATCATATATATATTTGCTTCATTCATCATTATATTCTTGTTCATGCATACACAAAAATTCATTTTTTAAGAGTTATTTTGCATTTTTAGCCAAACTAAAGAAAAATCATATTTTTTCTTACTTGTGTAATTACCAAAACCTGATCCCCGAGCCCTCCTTGGTCACTCGCGGATTGGTGCATTTTCCATTGGGATAAATTAAATTTTGGAGTCAATCATGTTGGGTTTCCTTTAATTTTCCCAATTAAAATAAATAAATTAAAGTGGCGACTCACTTTTCAACTGTCAAATTATAAAAATCAATTTTCTGAATTCACAGCGAGTTCTAATTGTGGAGTTTCTCCTGAAGAGCATTTCGATCCCTCAGCGGATCAGACTGGTGCTCGGAACGAGGCCTCACAATATATATATATATATATATATATATATATATATATATATATATATATATATATATATATATATATATATATATATATATATATATATATATATATATATATATATATATATATATATATATATATATATATATAACACATATGAAGAAGCACGATGGGAAGATTTTTGTTGACTTGTGATCGCAGCGGATTCATGTAAGTAATAAAGTTCACTTCGAATTAAAATTTAAATGCAAAATATAATTTCGAGCTATTATGTTAATAATTATTATTGTATAAAATGCAAAAGGATATCACGAACCTTTGCAAATGTATGTCCCAGCCAACTCCCAAATCCACTGAGTCCACACTTATAGATGAGAGAGACTTATATCACAAGATTGTTGGGATTTGAGAAGAAGAAGCTATATAGGATCATTTGATAGACATGCAGTTATTATAGAGATTCCAGTGCCGATTCATCTTCTACTCCACCCCCACCATCGCCTACTACAACTAAGCAGATGCAAGAGGAGATAGACATATGAGTTCAGGAGGCGGTCAAAGATATGTAGCAACATATAGAGCAGCAGTTGCAACAGCAAATGCAATAGATAGGGACCTGTTATGCGCCTTAGCACAGTAGTGTGAGTTTTTTGTTCCACTTTATCTGTAGATTGCTATTGCTCTCCTCCTCCACCTCATCCTGCTCATACTTCCCATGATGATGATGATGAGGATGACTATATCATGAATCCGGATGTGGATGACGCTTCACATTTAAATTAGATTTATAATTTTTTTCTGTATACATGTGAATACTACTTCACCATTTTTTTTTGTTATACAAATATATGATTTTACTTTATATTGAATTATATTTTTTGTTATAATTTATTATATAAAATTGTAAATTTAATATTGATATTTTTAAAATATAAAAAAATAAATATCATCCTTTACAGACCAAATATAAATAATTTTTTAATTTTTAATCAATTTATTGACTTTTTGACCAAATTTAATTATTTTTATAATATTATAAACTAGATACCGATCGATTTGCCAATTGAATATATTTATTTAATATTATATTTGATAAAATTACTGACCAATTTTCGAAGGTAGTCACATTTTAATCTATTCTTAAAAACATATTTACCAACTGACTTTATATGTTTATTGATTTTTTTGGTGGTTGGTAAATTTATTGACCGATGAGAAATTCGGTCGGTGATGTTTTACTGATTAGGTTTATACTGAGCTTCTATTTCGATTGAAATTTTAGTTGACTGATTATTTATTTATATTTATCGATCGGTCGGTTGATAAATTAGTAATTTATTATAATGACATATTTATTGTTTTATGATATTGTTGGTGTTGAAAAAAAAATCATTAACACACACACATATATATATACATTCATACATATATGTGTATGTATGTATGTACATACATAGATATATATATATATATATATATATATATATATATATATATATATATATATATATATATATATATATATATATATATATATATATATATATATATATATATATATATATATATATATATATATATATATATATATATATATATATATAAAATAAGTCAAAAACTTTTTAGAGCTTACCACTTGGAGTGTGCAATATTTGGTTCAAATAAAAAAACCGAATTGAATTGAAATTCAGTTCAGTTTTCAGTTTTTATTTTGAAAAATTTTAAAAAATTTGGTTTGGTTTGGTTTTTGTATTAGAGAAACCGAAAAAACCAAACCAAACTAAATTATATACATATACACACACACTATGCCTTGAAATATTAATTATTTCCTCTTAATTTAGTGGTAAGTAAAAGTTTCTTACCTAAAGCTTTCATATTCGATGCATGGATCTTTAATTTTTAGTTAAAAAAAAATGTGCAATTACTGAGTATCAAACCCACGCGTCACAGATCAGTGAGTAGCGCATCATTCACCAGGGCACATCAATATCATGTTTGAAATTAAAAGCAAAAACTATACAAATGGTTACCTATTTTCCGAACCAAACCAAATCGAACCGAAAATTTTCGGTTTGATTAGGTTTCGATTTAGAATTTTATCTATTTCGATTCTATTTCCCATATTTGCCATGTAGCATGCATTTAAGAGTTTGGCTTGCTTATACAGCATACAAATGACACAAAAAAGTTATCATAATAAGATATGAATAATCAACTAAAAGATAATTATTTTACACATATTTCTAAATGAATTTTATTAATCTATTATTTAGTGCTAATGAATAATAAGAAATAAATGGTTGATACTAATTCAATTAATATATCATACTACAATTCAATTAATATATCTTAATATAATAAAATTATGGTTATAATTGATTAGAATATGAAATTTTTAGATTATTCGTTGTCTCTCATCTTGCTATTATATATGTATTTACATTATTAATTATAGGATAATTTATTTTTTATTAATTTAGTAAAAACTTTTTAGTTATTATTATCTTTTGTTTGTGATTGAAATGAATCTTATAATATTTGAAATTCATAAATTATTAAAGTTTGAAAAATTATAAATATGTAGCTGAAATTTTTTAATTATTACTAGTATGTTATATATATATATATATATATATATATATATATATATATATATATATATATATATATATATATATATATGAATATCTAGTATGTTTTATATATATATATGTCAGAAATTTGATTTTGACTAGAATTTATGCTTGTAACTCAATAATGATAAGTATATATATGATTTAAAAATAAATTTATATTCAAATCCAAACGGTAAAAAATATTAATAAAAATGAATTGTTTTATACCCAATATCATAATACCTTTTTTTTTAATCCTAGATTTTGAGGCTTAAAGGGTATAAGGTAGAATTTTTTTAAATAATTTTACACTGATAAATTCCCCAGTTGTTTAAAAGTTTGCAGAGTGGATCTTCCCATTACTATCATGGAATTTTGTAAAGAAAAAGGAGTCATCAAAATTTAAATTCCCGACTTTGTATATTACAAAGTAGACAATGGATTATAAAGCAGAAATTCGATTATTGAATCACGTGCAAATGACTTGTTCATGCAATTTATGAGCTTAGTTGTTAGTTTAAACGAGGATTACGATTTGGTAGGTTCCCGGAGGTAAGTATGAGTTAGGGTAGTTGAATTGGGTTAGTTTTATTTATTTTTTTTTTTAATGTAAAAAAATGGAAAAGTGGTTAGGTGATATATCACATAGCATGATTGAGGGACACAGAAAAAGATCAAAGCCAAAAGCAACATCAGAATGCTGCAAAAACCTACCATGTGGCCTCTTTTTTTTAATCCTTAAAATATGTCCAGTTTGCAAATTAAAAATTTATCCCAAACCAATAATTGTAACTTCTGTAACACATGTCAAAACTTTATTGTCTATGTTTCACTTCCACAAAACTTCGTCATAAGTTCAAAAAAATCCAATGCTTCTAAAGTTTTCAATTGAATTAAATACGGTAGTTGCTATACCTAATAATATTATTAACCTAACTTGTGATTAAAAATTAATATCTCCCACAAATTAGATCAGCACAAAAATTTACATGAATTGACATATACTTGAATATTTATATCGAAAATTAGCCAAAAATTCCATTTCAAAATATAATTCAGATTGCCCTCAAATTTTAAACACAATCACTTAGCATATAATATTACATCCATGTTAAAAATCAGTCCAAAAATCTCTCTAAATCCTTCTAACATTAAATAAAAATTACTACTCAGTCTTATGAAATATTTCAGTAACTCTAAATTAAATATTTACCTCTATTCATTTGATTCATAGAAAATAAATAAATTCCTAAACAAATAATCTTAGAGTTTAGAAATAGAGATGACAAAATTTGATCCACCCTAATGAGAAACCCAATCCCACTCCAAACTCGACGGGAAATTGCCGCGCATTATAGAATTGAGTCTTTCCATCCTGCGTTTCTCTGATATTCCCGTTAATTGCATAAAATTAATATATATATATATATATATATATATATATATATATATATATATATATATATATATATATATATATATATATATATATATATATATATATATATATATATATATATATATATATATATATATATATATATATTTATTATAATTTCATATTATATATATAGAAAAATTTATTAGTTTTTTTAAATTATAACATTGAATATTTAATTATATTATTATTTTAAAATATTAATTAATAATATGTAAAATTTAACATAGATATGTATAATATATAAATTATGAAGTTTTAACAATAATAAAATTATGAAAATATAAATGGAGATCCCCATCCTCGCTCCGCATGTATTCCGAACTCGATTTACCTGCCCCACCTCATCCTATTGTCATTTTCTAAAAATCATTTAGAAATATTTTACCTCTAATAAATCTCGATGAAAAGTAATAAAAAAAATGGTGAAAATATTTGAAGCTTCAACAATAATAGTAAAGTCAACGATTCCCTTCGTTCTCAACTTCTCAAATTTTTTTTCTCTCTCTATTTTTTTTTTAAACCTTTGACCATAGACTCATGAGTTAAACTTGGCCCTAAAATAAATACTACATTAATTTGAAATTAAATTCTCAAAATTAATTAATTATTTAATTAACACTTAAAAATCCGCAAATTCTAATTGTAAATCTCTAACTTGCTCTAATTCTCTTTTAGCCTCAAAATCTTAATTTAGGTATCATTATGTCTCTCTATAAATATTTAATTATGTCACAAGTGAAAGTACTAAAATATCTCTCCAAGATAAATTTATCACAATATTCTAAAATTAAATTTTTAACTAATTTATTTTTAACAAGTTTATAGTTAAATTAATCAGAATGACATCATGAATCCATTTTAAATCTTAAAAAAATATTTCTTATTTTGGATGTGGACTTCAAATGCATAGTAAAAAGATGAAAAGTCGGGTTTTCACACGTAATATTCTCACTTTACTTTCTATGTTTTGCACTTACACATGATAAAAAAAAATTCAATTGAAATAAATTCTTATATATGATTGATTCCAAATCGATGCCTAAGCGTTCCCATCTAAGAAATATGGTCATGCAATGGAATTGATTTTAATCCAAAACCTTAACCCTTTGTTTGCTTTGAGGCAAGGGCAACCTTATTCAAAATGATGCCCTAAGTGAATATAAAATAAAAATTTATTATCTTTATTTCTTTTATATATTATAAACTGAAAAGATTATAAAATAGAGTGAAATCAAAATTATAGTAAAAAAAATTTAGTTTGTTTTACAAAATTATATTATAAAATAGTTTAATTTATTTTCGGTAGAAATATAATGGGAATAAAAGATACTTTTTATTTAGTATATATGTGTAAAGTATCGTTAATTTCACTAATAAATGAAATAAAAATATTTTTTTTTATTTTGCAAATCTTCTACATGTGAATGAAACCTTTCTAAAACGAGTTTTTAACAAAAAAAAAATTTATAAATGACTGGGGTCTTCTAAAACTAATATTTAACAAATATAAGACTAAAAAAATAAAAAAAATACTTTAAAAATATAGACTTCTTTTAAATTGTGGGGCCCTAAGCCAAAGTCTGATTTGACAAAAGTGAGGGGAAAAAGAAAAGAAAAGAAAGGAAAAGAAATTGAAATTATTTTCTTCATTTAGTTTGCAAATAAGAGGAAGAAAAGAAAAGAAATAAAGTGAAATTACATTTCTCAATTAGACTTTTATACCTATAAAAATTTCTCTCTATTTTAGAAAGAAATAAAAAGAAATTATGTGTTAAGAAGTATGAAATATATAAAATTACTAATATATCATCACCTTTTTTTTTTTTTTTAATAAAAACAAGGTTAAAAAGTAAATTTATACTTTATTTCTCTTTATTTTCTTCCATATAAAATTAAAACACTCAAATAAGAGAAGAGAAATTAAAATTCTTTTCTTTTCTTTTTTCTTCATTTCCTTTATTTAATTTCCTTTCATTTCTCCTGCACAATTAGTGCATTAAACAAGGGATAAGATATCATTTAGTAGGATATAATAACATGTAATATAATATAATAAAATATATTTTTAATATAACTTCATATTAAAAATATATTTAATTACATTACATTTATTACAACTTATCAAACTCATTATAAGAGTATGTTTGGTTATTAGCCTTAATATAACATAATTAAAAAGCATTTCTAATATATTTATGCTAAAAATATATTTAATTGCATTGTATTATATACTATCAAGCATATCCTAAAGTAATAATAACATCAATAATAACGTGCGAGACTACTGCACTAAAGTCATATCGGGAATATTTGACCAAATAGCAAGTTACAAATAATTGAAATGACAAAAATAACTCTTTGGCAAAAAAAAAAAAAAAAAAAAAATTGACAAAAATAACTCTAAGAGCATTTGCCGAAGGATAACAATTTTTTTTTTTAGCCAAAGCCGAAGGATAACAATTGGCCCACATAATTATAAATCATTAATACGGATTAAAGTGATTAAAAATAGTAGAGTGTAACTACTTAAAAAAAAAAAAGATAGAATCAAAATATACGATCAGAAAATTCAATTTAACTGCGCAATACGTAGCCATTCTTTATTTATTTTTTTTGGCATTTCCATTCATGACCATTTTTTAGGTATTTTTATAAAAGAAATTACTTTGTTATTTTCCCAAATTTAAAATTTCAAATCAATTTTTAATATTTTTATTTTTAATTGTACGGGTTTCTAGTTTTAGTGGACTCATTAATAGATATTTTTTAATTCCAATTTTGTAATCTTTTGTTATGGACATTTTCATTTTTCTTGAAATACTATTTCAATTTCAAGATTATAATATGTACAGACAAACAGATAGATAATTCAATTATATATATATATCCTTTTAAAAAATAATATTTATTTATGAAATTTCTTAATCTCTGTCACTATCTATAATGTCTTTCTTTATCTTTATGAGGCATTAGATTAGGTAGGACTTTGTTTGCCTTTGATTTTGATCTTGTATATATATATTTTTTTCACGTAGAAAAAATTGGACCAATTTTACCCTTAGACTTAATTTCTAGATCAATTAAAGGTTTAAGTATGTCAAGTGATACCACGTGCCAAATGAACGTTATATGGGTCCCATGTAACCAGAGGCAAGGCCCACATGAAATGATTTATAAAGATGAATTGGGGGGAAATTTTCTTATGCTACGCTAAGGAATCCTAAAAAATAATAAGATCTTAAATCAAAAGGGGAAGAGAGAGAGAGTAGGGATAAACGGAAATAAAGGAAAACATACTGGGTTTAAATCGATCGATCAAGAACCTAGGGCATCTTCTTCTTCATCAGCTACCAGTCACAATAGTAGAAGTAGGTCTGAGGCAATATTTGAACATTCTGTACTTTATTGCGAGTGTGGCCTTAGAGCACTAATGAGAACATCTTAGAGTGATGTCAATCCAGGGAGAAGATTTTTTAGTTGTGCTAGGTACAAGGTTAGTTTTCTATATTGTAATATAAAATTTATATTCTGATTCATATATATATATATATATATATATATATATATTTGTAATGCATATGCCGCTTAAGTGCAAATTTTTCAAATGGATTGATTCGAATAGTCTAGAGAGATATGAAGACTTGATTAATGAGCTGAAGATGGAGATCAACCAATTAATTATTCAAAATCAGTCACTCAATAATATGCATAGAGGAGCATTTGCTACTGATTTGGCAACACAACACAAGGCTAGTTTTCTATATTGTAATATGAAATTTATATTCTGATTATTGAAACACAAATTTATATATATATATATATATATATATATATATATATATATATATATATATATATATATATATATATATATATATATATATTTTCGTAATGCATATGCCTCTTAAGTGTAAATTTTTCAAATGGATTGATCCGAATAGTCTAGAGAGATATAAAGACTTGATTAATGAGCTGAAGATGGAGATCAACCAATTAATTATTCAAAATCAGTCACTCAATAATATGCATAGAGTAGCATTTGCTACTGATTTGGCAACACCATGACTTGGTGAAAGTCAATATTTGATTGATCACATTACTGAGCTAAGGGAGGAGGTGGATATATTGATGATGGAGAAGATTAATGAAGAAGAACTTCTATTGAACATGAAGAAAAAAACAAAGTTTTGTATGATGCATATATTGCAAAATTGCAATGGGATTGAAGGAATATGTCAATGCCCCTTTATGTAGGTGTTTTAATGCCTTTATATATATCACATATTAGCAATATATGATTTCTACTTTATTTTCATTGTGAGCTTTGCCTTTGCTGGAGATTGACTTTTCATGAACTAATATAACAATTAACAAATGCTCATAATAACGAAAGTCTCAACTTTTCTAAATAAGCAACATTCATTAATACAAATCAAGTTGCTATTACATATATAAGTTTCCTATAATCTGCATCAACAATTTGGACCAAACTCAATACATTTTTTAGTTTATACCAAACTAGGATAACAGAACAAAATATACTTCCACATATGTGATGCCTCGTCCGAGCACCGGTTCGATCCGCCAAGGAATCGAAATGCTCTTCAGGAGAAACTCCACGATTCGAACTCATTGTGAGTTTAGAAAATTGATTTTTGTATTTTGAAAGTTAAAAAATGAGTCGCCACTTTAATTTATTTATTTTAATTGGGAAAATTAAAGAAAAACCCAAATTGATTGACTTCAAAAAATGTTTGATTTATCCCAATGAAAAATGCACTAATCCGCGAGTGACCAAAGAGGGCTTGGGGATCAGGTTTTGGTAATTACACAATTGAGAAAAAATGTATTTTTCTTTAGTTCGGCTAAAATTGCAAAATAACCCTTGAAAAGGAATTTTTGTGTATGTATGAACAGGAATATAATGATGCATGAACAGTTATAGATGATAGGATGAAATGACAATTATAGATAAATAAGTGGAAATTAATCCTACTTAACTATTACAAATTAAAACAAATGAAAAAGAAAGAGGATCTTTCCTCTAGCTCTTATGGGTACTAGGAAAAGCACATATTTCTCAATTAAGTTAAAGACATGAAAATTATAGAATTGAAATAAGATGTGAATATAAATAAATCAAAGTAAAAAGGGGAAAATGTTGTTAAAAAGATTTTGGAGTTAATGCCTTTTCAGAATGGCAGCCTGCGTATCCTATTGAATAGGAATCAAACCCCACGCAGTTCTCCTTTCTTGCGAAGGAGGGGTTTTGGAAAAGAGTGTTGGTTTGTTTATTAATTTAATTCTTATTCTTAAATTAATAAATTTTAGATCTTTTCTGTTTTAGACCTAAAGAGAATTCTAGATCTGAATTTAGAATTTTGAAAATGGAAAGAAGATTATATCCTTGCTTTCCTTGATTTTTGGATGAACGGGGCGAGCTTAACTCTAGATCTAAGCTCCACCTTGGATTCAAAACCCTCAGAAATCTGAATCTTAATAACAAAAGATTAGCGAAATACATGATGAAATGTATCATAGAGAATTTCTATCCTTGGAATTCCCCTAAATGAGCTGGAAGGAGGCTCTATTCATAGAGCTGGTGAAGGGGGTGCCAGTGGTATTGGTGGCGGCACCGGCAACGTGTCAGTGGCATGGGTAACACTGGCGACATGCTGGTTATCCGGGAGGCACGTTGAGTATGCCACCCTACCGCCGGCACGCATTTCATGCCGCTTATGAGGTGGCACGGCCGGCATGCCGCCTAAAGTGGTGGCGTGCCTCTTGCACACTGGCCGGCTGGTTCAAACTATTTCCTGCTTTTTCGTCTGTTTCGGGTCTATTTTAGTTCTGATTTGAGCTCGGTTTGATCCTATGAGTTCATGACTGAAAGGCAGTCGACTGGAGGTGAAAGATTCAGGAAATTTATTTTTCAATGGGGTGCTGCCCCCTTGACCCCTGCCTGTTAACTAGCTAGCAGGACCGCCGTATGCATAACGCACTATTCTTAGTAGGTGTC
Source organism: Reutealis trisperma (assembly GCA_947687605.1). NCBI lineage: Eukaryota > Viridiplantae > Streptophyta > Magnoliopsida > Malpighiales > Euphorbiaceae > Reutealis > Reutealis trisperma. The sequence goes on from CANTUT010000460.1 coordinate 545,634, forward strand.
AAGCTGCAGCCGGATCAAAAGGTGCAAATTTGAGGGTTCACAACATAGAGCCTAATGCCTTGATACATATACATTTCTTCTACAAACTTTGACTAACTTGTCTAATATCTGTATATTGGATGTCTGTCAATAACATATGCAAGCAAATACATAAAAAAAGATACAAAATGCACCATTTCATCACAAAGGCTAACTACAACATTTAGATGCCCTCTCATTGACTTGCATTTCTTTTTGATAGGTTTGAAATCATTTGTTCTCATTGTTTTTGAAGCTGTCTTCTAGTAATTGCATCACCACCTGCCCATTGTAGTCTATGTGCTTTGTATGGAAGGTCATTTGGTCTCTCAATGTGATGCTCAAGTGTTCAAAAATGAATTTTCCTTCCAATAGGAGGAATGTCAATGGGATGTGAAGCATGCAAACTAATCCTAGTTAACTGACCTCTAGTACTGATGGATTTAGAATTATTTAGTCTTCTATTCTTTGGCCTCTTATAATAGAATTTTGGAGTGCCAAATCCATAACATTCATCGCGACCGGCTAATATAACTCTCATCAGTTTGTCTTGGTTGCAATTTACATAAAAGTTATTAATTTCTAACACCTAGTTTAGTGTATTTATTAAAAACAACTTTACTACATAATAAGCTAAAATCCAACCTTAACACCAACCAAATAAGTCATTTAAATATTTTAAGAACTTACATTGTATGTTGTCTTACCAGTATTTTCATTGATATGTACTCCAAAACCAGAGATTTGCTTCTCGCTAGGTATCCTCTTACATTTACCATCTAATTCTCTTGCTCCTAGAGGGTTAGACATGGCAAGAATTGAAAATGATCTTGCATTATGACTTGTTGTGTGTTGTTCAGAAGCTGAGACATAATTACCTCCTTAAACTGTATCATATGGATTTGAAGCTTCATTTGTGTTTGTATTTACAGTGACAACATTGTCATTAATAGGTGTTTGTTGCACACCTAGGTTTATAGAAAACTATTGTCCACCATCAACTTGATTACTTCTTACCCTTTCACTTCCTTTAGCCCTATTAGTCTCTTCAAAATGCTTCCTCTTATTTGATGTGGAAGCATATGAATGAACTTGTCTATTTGCACTTGTTGAGAAGCTACCATTGTTGCCACTAACTTCATTCCTCTGCAGAATAAAAGAAAATTATAAATATGTAACATGCAAATCCTCTCAACTTAAATATGCAAGCTAAAATTACAAATTAAGTGACTTACATTATTGTTATAGTTCTTATAACCTTTCTTATTGTGCCTTACTTCTTTACAGTTGTTGCATCTAATCACAATTCCCCTTCTAGATAATTTTTCAGTTTTTTTCTTTTGTTCTTCCTCTTTGCCCTTAACCCTTAGCTTCTTCCTTTTACTAGGTTGAATTATTATAGGAGGATGATCAATTGGCTTAAATTCATTAAATTTCCAAAACTTCCTAACTCTTATAGGATGTATATGATTAAAGTATGCCTTGATATATGTTGATTTATGATACCAGGCTGAAATAAACTTCTCTGGATCTTCATTTTCATTCAATAATGCATAAATTGCATGTGCACATTAGATTCCAGATAAATCCCAATATCTATATGTGTAGACCTTTTTATCCAAAAATAATGCATGTTTGTCTTCACAACAACCAATCTCATATGCATGGTCCTCATTAAATTTTACTTGACAATCCACTGACAATACCCAATTCTTCTAATTTATGCAAATAACCTGGAGAATAGTCACTATGCTACTTTCTAACCATATCTCCATACTTCCACATCCTACTCATTATCTTTGTTCTAATTGTCTCCAACATACTTATAATATGTTTCTTCGTAGCCTCTAATATCCAAGAATTGAAGCTTTCTCATATATTATTATCCACCATTTTAAAACTACACCTCTGCACCATTTGTGTGGTGCTAATGCAATAAATCTTTACAGCTCGTACACCCTGCTCAGCAGCTAATAAGTTAAGGTTGTCTTTGAATTCCTCCTTATATGTAGACCATGCTATGTTGTAGAATTTTCTTCTCAATTCCTCTCCTTTCCACCTCTTTCTCTAGTTGACATAGACATGTCTCACACACCATTTGTGTTTTGCATCAAGGACTGTCTTATCTAATGCAGGTAATAAACCCTTCAATCAAAAAACAAAAGTATAAAATTAAATACATATAATTCAAGGACTTATAATATAACATATAATACAAATATGTAAAATTTTAAACAAAAACTTACCCTTTGCATATTAGATATGAAGTTATATTCAACACCATTTTTCAAATCAAACACTTTTACCAACCACTAGACAAACCATTTCCAATTTGATTTATTTTCCTTTTCATAAATAGCCCATGTGATTAGAACCATTTGATTATTTCCATCAATTCTAGTTGTAGCTAACAGTTGACCTTTACATAAGCTTTTAAGGAAACAACCATCTAAACCAATAATTAGTCTACATCCATCCAACCAGTTGCTTCTACATGCTTCAAAGCACACAAATAGTCTTGAAAAAATGCTCTTTCCTTGCTTTAGTGCTTCTTTATCAAGATCAATTTTAAACACAGGGCCTGGATTACTTCTTTTAATATTAGCACTATAGGCCTCTAGCTCATAGTATTCCACTTTGTAATTGCCATCAAGTTCTGCCATGACCATCAACCTTATTCTCCTACATATGGAAATAGAAGCATGGATCCTTAATTTCTTCTTTGCCATTTTCTTTTAGGCTTTAACCTTCACACTAGGTTCATCATATTTCTTCTCTTTGAAAAAATTAGCTAGGTACTTTGTAATCACTTTTGGGTTATGGAATACCTTCTTACATTTATGCTTGGGATTATATGTCTTCACAATTAAGTCACTAGTATTGTTGTTATCTCTACTTGTAAAGATGTGGAAAGGATAGTCTACCTGACACCTTACCCTTATTTTATTATTATCATTTCTGACCAATTTGATTCCCACCCTATTAGTAACTGCATACTTTACTAATGCATCTTCAAATTCTTTGGCAGAAGCAAAAGTCATGCCTAGTTCAAATGTTGGAGATTGAGCATCTAGATTAAAAGTACTTCTTACTCTTCTTCCACCAAAATATTCTACTTCTTCCTCATCATCATGAGATTGCTCACTACTGTCTTCATCTTTTGAACAAGGAAAATCAGAATGTTCTGATGGACTTGCATTATCTTCATATAAGTTGTCATATGATGATTCACTTCCATCATATCCACTAAAGAAAGTTGAAGCTTCCATGAAGTTGTTATCCAAGTTGGTTCTGCCATTACCATTTTTTGCACTATCATCACCATCCTTAACACTTCCATAAGTTGAATCATTTTCCTTAGCTAAGCTACTAGTATTGTAGTTAGAACTAGGTTGGGAAATGTTATCTTCTTCAACACTAACTCTTTCAGGTTCTTGGATAGAAATACCAATCCCTTTGCCTTTTTTGGACTTACTCCCATTATTCCAATTCTTGTTGCATTTTTGTTTCTTTTTTGGTCTCTACACCATCTTGGCTTTTCCTTTCCTTTGTCTTATAGCTACATCATGCATTATTAGATGTGCATCGAGATTAAGTTTAACACCAATTTCAAGAGGAACAAAAGAATCAAATTGTAAATTCACATTTCCCCTATTAGCCTCTTCTTCCATTGGATGATCAACTCCAGTTTCTAATCTAATTCCTTCACCCCCTCTGGACTCATCGTGTATACAACTACTTTGAGTAATGATGAAAACATCACCATTATTGTCTTTTACATTCTCAACATCCATATTCACATCAGCATCACTAATATATGTATGAACATTCACTTCTTCTACATTACTATTTCCTACCTCTATGTTCACATCATGTAAACTACTCACTAAAGATTTCCTTATAGCATCTATGGTAATAGGTCCAGTATGATTAATAGGAGGAGGAGGAAGATACAAGATATCATCACCTGTAACAACTGGTTCATCCACCCGTGCTCAACATATAACTTAATGTCATTAGTTTTATCAGTAAATCTTAACAGATTTTTGATCCCATCATCCCCATCAAGTACATATAACTCCTCGCCAAGAGTTTTCCTAGATTCTCTAAATAAGATTTGTTCTATATTATTAAAACCCAAATCATCAGTAATCTTTTTCTGAATTTGAATAAGGTTCAACTTATCTAGATCGAAATTGCAAACCACATCTTCATGACCATTTACATATGTAACTTCTTCATTTTCAACATGCCAATTGCCACCATATTTAACTATAATGTCAATTAGGTGATCTCCCATTTTGAAACAACAATAAAAAAACAATAAAGAATCAATATTGTTAACAGACATAGAAAGACAAAAAAGGTATTCCCCATATGAGAAAAAGACAATACTATGTTAATAATAATAGTTGTAATGGAGGGTCAATTTTGATAGGTTGTTTTACATGCATTTTTTTAACACCAGACAACAAAGGTCCACCTAATTTAGGAATCCACTAAGATTGTCAATTCATGTAGCCCAAAATCAAACAAATCCCACTTTACTATACTGTAAACAATATATATATATATATATATATATATATATATATATATATATATATATATATATATATATATATATATTTTACCTTTATTCACTAAACTCATATCACCCACCAATTTTAAAAGATGATTAAAACCCATTATCTATGATTATCTTTAGTTAAATCCATGAGAAGACACGAAATTTACCTGGATTAGGGCTTACATCAAAGAAGCAGATGCAAGCTTTAATGGCAACCTTTTAATAAAACATTTGAATATAGAGTACCTTCACATTTTACACTTACTTTCTTCGATCAAACACGAATGGGTAAAGTGTTTGGATATGATAATCAAAGAGTTACTAAAGAGAAAGTGAGATTAGGAATTAGTTTTGGGTTATATTTAGGGATTTTTATTTACTTTCTCAGCTTTTGGGGGTAAATTTGCTGCCTTTAATGACCCCTACGTGCTCTGTCTGAACATGGGACCTATGTTTTTTTAACTTTACTAACTTCACAAGTGGAAACATTAGTCTCATCAACCTAAACCCTTAATTGATCTAGAAATTAAGTTTAAGAGGAAAATTGGTCCAATTTTTTTTGTAAGTGAGAGTGACCCAAATTGAACTTTTTGCTAAAGTTCAGGCCTTGAATTGGGTATTTTCCCTCGGCTAGCTATGAAGGTTGTACAACAACCTAAGCAAATATGGAAATTATAAAAGAATATGCTCAAAAAACTCTGAAGAAATATTCTTTATATTTAGCTTGGCAATGAAGGTGTAATGAATGAAGGCGCCATGTACTGGTCCCAAAGTCCCCACAATTTTTTTCCCTTGATTATTTCTTCACTAAAGATAAAAGAGTAGAATATTGTACCTAAAAAAAAAAAAGAAACATTTAACACAAGTAACTTAAAAACAAATAAAAAATAAGGGTATTTTAATCTATTAAAGTTATTTTTTATTTTTTAATGAAAAAGTAAAAAAATTTTAGATAGAAAGACCAAACAATTAACAAATTCAAAATGTAAGGATGATTTAATTGAGTCTTAAAATAAAGGGATTCAAATGGGAATTTGCCCAAAACACAGTGATTAAATAGTAAATTACCCAATAAAAATTCAATAAATAATAGGAAGGTGGTCATGGCGCTTTGCAAGGATTTTGGCTATATTTTTTTTATTTAATTTAGATTTTCTTAAAATATTTTAATATATACAAATTATTATTATTATTTTATGAAATTTAAATATTATCTTTTGATAATTTTAAATATTAATATTAATAAAATATTTGGGCAATTCATCACAACCATATTTTTGGTCTCGAGTGAATGGACCTTACACTGCTTTTCAATAGATCATTAGGAGATAAACACCGAGGGAGGGACCAAAGATGAAGAAATGAGTCACCACCTAGTTTTTAAAAAAATAAGAAAATGGTGACTAATATCCCTAGCTTATTACCTAATCATCTTAATAAGAGACTATGGGTAAGGAATTTAGGTATGATCCTAAGAAGATGTTAGGCACTCAGGTCACCAAACTGTCAAGTTGGCTTGCATTGTTTGATCTCGTTAATGCATGTTTTCATTAGGTTATTTGAGTTATTATTACATGACAGTTTATTGCACATCATTGATCAATCCACTTCATATGGTGTGTTATTTAACATTACAATATGCCTCAAATAGTTACTATATTAGTGCTTTCGATTTACTAAATTGTCATGCGTTAACTAAATTGGTTGGTTTCTAACATACTTCATGTCATCTAGTTCATTTACAACCTAAACATGCTTTGGATTTCTACCAATTTTATTCAAACAAGTCATGTTATCACCCAACACATAAAGAAATTAAAAGCACAAATAAGCTTAGACATGCCAACTAGTTGATTAGTTCTAATTATACACCTAAGTTCAATATGCCATTATATGTTCGTCAAGGGTTCATTTTAGGTTCAATTTCATGCATAAAATCCCTTTAGTTACCAAGTTTCATGCAGGTGACCAAACATTCAAACCTTAAGTCTAAAACATTAAATCAGGTTGGGAAAGGGAATCCTTCGAAAGGTGAAGGATAATTAATTACAGCCCATTGAGAATAAATTAAAAATAAATAAAACCTAAATTTTAGGCCTAAAGTAAAGGGCTAAGACTATTTTGGAACACTTAGGAAGCTATCAAAATTATAGAAATATTACAAAAAAAAATCCAGAAGGCCTTTGATATTTGGAATGGGATTAAGGGCGTGTGAGGGTGCTGTACACCTGCACTATGGGGTGTGTGGTTCCCCTCACACACTTGCCTTCATCTAGGCAGACTCTAAACTTTCTCGTTCTACTTCTGTTTACTCTCTAGTTGACTCCTAACTCTTATGGTAGCCTTTAAACTTCCCAATGATCATGCAAATGCTACAAAATTCATAAAAACTTGACAAAGTGGTTAGATCGAATCAAATAGAAAAGAATAAAATAAAAACATGAAGCACAAATTAAATGGGGTGCATAGGAGTGCCATATGTCCATGCTTGTACAGGAGTGCAGGGGTTGCATATGCCCCTCTCTTCCTGGGCAGTAAGGATTTTAGCTCTAATCCCTGTATTTTATGATTCTATAGTTCAAATGTATGATATACACATATATTCATGCTATGGCATATATATGAACAATAGAAATATGTATAAATAAGAACATGTTGGTGCAATTAATGGAATTGAATAAAACATATTCACTAGTGATTTTCATTGAAAGATTAGAAACTATTCTAGTCACTCATTAGAGACTCTAGACATGAATTAATTACAATCAAACAATTAAATTTACAATTAAACAATTAAACTAACATCTTAAGATGAATTAATATGAACAAAAATAATGAATAAATAGAATCATAATGCATATATGCAAAGTGAATAAAAATGATTGAATTAGAGCAGATAAACCATAAACCCTTGCAAATTCCCTATCTCTAGGCTATATCAGCCATTTAAGGTCTAATCGTAATGGGAAATATAGGGATGATAGAGATTAAATCCTTAGGCAACCAAAATAATGAAATTCATACCTCTTTTCCGATTCTTTAGGATTTTATCCCTTTAGTTCTAAGCAAACTAGTGTTTGTTTGTATTTTTTTTTTTTTGCTTGTCATAGGTCTGAAAGCATAGAAATGAGTTTTTGCTTAATATGAGTATAGGCTGTTAGTAAGCCCACATGTTGATCTATTGCTAGAGAGGAAGGTTCTTTTCCTCATTTAAAGAAATGGGGCCTCAGTCACATAGAAACTTCTCACACTCATGACATAAAGCAACATTAGAACTAGCTTAACATCTTCATTATAGATCAAGTAAACATGAAAACTTTGTTAGATCAAAATATAATTTGATAATGATAGGATAATTACTTTGTCCTCTCCTTATATTAATCCATAAGGACCATTGGAGGATCACCCTCCCTCATCATTAATGTTGTGGGCATGATTGGGTAGTGACAATTGATTTGGTGCCGTCAAATGTGGTACCTTAGAAAGAGAGTCCATCATTGGGAGTAAGGCCCGACTTAAATGCTAGTGCCCCACTCTCTACCTGCTATGGGATTCGCCCATTTGTTGGAAGGAGATGACTTACAGTTGGCTATGATTGATTGACCAGCTAAGGCCTTATTGGAGTTAGAGGTGGCTAGAGCTTATAGGTGCATCATCACTCAGTATTTGCTTCCAAGGTTCCTTCCCTAGCGAGTATCTTATGCGAGACACACAGTTCCCTAGGGGCATTCCTGATATTAGCTAGGTTAGCTTCTTTTCTATTCTTATTTCATTGCTTTCTTATCCATCTAAATAGTTAAAATAATGCATGAATAGGGTCTAAGATCCAAGCAGTCTCACATTAGTGAGAGCACTTTGGCTTCTACTACATAGGTGAATAAGAGGCTTCTACCAATATTTATCTTAGTATAGTTATAGGGAGAATCTTTCCTCAATTAGATCCCAGCTATATGCACAAGGATGTAGATAGCCTCATTAGAGTCGAAATGTTTGAAACCATACCGTTATCAATGCCATTTGTGAGCTTGAGAACACCATTTATGTAAAGTTTTCTTTTCTCTATAGCTCTTGCTCCATATATTGGACATTGATATTCATCTTTTTTTCATATCTATAGGTTTCCTAACATGTCTCTGATTATTATTATTGACTACACTCATCATCGAGGAGGGAGATCATCAATCTCACCCAAAACATATAGCAGGAGCTAGTTAGTCTATACAAAATTCATATTTAGTTTATAAAAAATTCATATACATAAGCAATGACTTTCATTAAACATAGTGCAAATACCATAAATGTTAGTGATTGCAGGATAGCACTCAGAGGGAGCTGGTATGCCTATTTCTATATGCTCATTTTCCTTAAGGATGGTAACTATATGCTTATATATGTTTAACTCTCACAGAGGCAAGTGGAGCATCAGATTCAACATCTGGAGTTGATTGAGCGTTCTCAGTATGGTAGGAGCAGAGAAGAGGTAGTGCCTAGCCTACCAAAGCTAGGTTTATAGTAATGCATAGGAAAGAATTATATCTAAATGAAGAAGGAATGAATTCAAAAGGGATAGAACAAGACTTATCTCAGATGATTTTAAGCTTATCTCCATTTACTTTTTATTTTACTTATACATGTACTCTTGTGATAGTTTAGAATAATAGCACAATTAACCAACTCGAAATAATTTTGTTTATTTGCAATTTCAAACGCTTAGTTTTCTTATTCTATATGCTTGGCTAGTACTCATTTACATATATAAGAACACTCAAAGAAAGTACCCTGAAACCATATCCAAAACAGAGAAAATCACCAAATTGTTTCCATCATTGTTGCCAGTCAAGGGCATCTGAGGGGGTTACGTATAGCCTGGGCTCTTGAGTGTGGAATCCACCACTGGCATAGGTGTGAGATAGAGGCACATGCCCATGAACTACAAGTTTAGTCCAAATCCACCTTGAACTCTATCTTAGCATAATTTTGCTTCTATATAAGGCCCCCTTTGATCTAAAACTCATACTAAGTCCAAAACCTCTCCTAAAAAAAAAAAAAAAAACCATGGCACCAAAACTCTAAAAAAAATAAAAAAATGGTTCTCACCCAAAAATAGAAAATCAACAACATCCTTATAGGATTAATCTCATAAGATTAGAATCCTCTCGCTCTATTCTAATTGAAAGGATTTTTATATTTGCAAAGGATGACCATTTTTCCTCACCTTCTTAAAGCTGTAGTATTATATTGGGATCCCAAAATTATGTCTTCCACTTCAACAGAAAGGAAATTTGTCCTCTCATTGAGGAATTCAGTGCCATACTAGAGAGAGCCCTTAAGCTACAGATCTACCTGTCATCCTAGAGCCAAGGCTATCAATGCCTGATGATGCTAAAGATATCTATAAACCCTAAAATTTACACCCTCCAATATGCATTTGAACTTTAGAAGTACCTAGGCTTGGTAAATAGACCTCTAAAAGTCAATTTTGCCAAAATTGGAAAACCGAGGAACAGACTCCTAGAACCCATGATCCATCCCTTTAGCCATTAAATCACCCTTAGATCATCCGGGACTGAATAAAGGGTAAAATGCAGCTGGAATTGTGAAGAAGAAATAAAAAATATATGAAATGGGCAAAAATTGCAAAACAATGAATCACGATTGTTAAAACCTCACAAAGGTTGTCTGAAACTACATAGGCTCTATACAAAACCAGATAGCCTTTATGTAGAATCACACAACTCAATTTGCAACCATATAGAGGCTTTGTGGCTCTATAAGCCCCATATGTAGTTTTAGTGGCAATTTTTTGAGTTTTTGTACTTTTTCTTCAGCAATCCCATATCGAAAGTTTACAAACCCTTTCTCTAGCCTTTTTTGCTATAAATATTGGCCTCTAACTTAGTTTTCTTTACCTTTTGACTTGCTTGATTAGCCTTCGCATCAACCAAGCCATCCTAATGAGCTTTTTAGTTTGAAATTTTATTTTATTTTTATTTTTGCTTTGCTATTGCTCTTTATTGTGCAAAGCAAGTTAGGTTGCAACTTCTTGAGCTAACCCATCAAGTCAAAAGTTTTCCGCCGTCTAAGGCAAGCTACCACTCGCCATCTGAACGAAGTCGACCACCAACTGAGACAAGTCTGCTCCATCTCAAAGTTGCATGAGCATAAGGGAATCATCTTTCACATTTCTCAAAGCTGCATGAGCACAAGGGAAGCATCTTTCACATTTCCTTTTCATTTCTTTATTTATTTTTCCCTCTTTGAGATTTTCTTCTCCCCCTTTGGGCTTCTTGCCTAATCCTTTTCTTTTCTACCACTAACTCTCTTAATTGATTCATTTAGATTAGTTAATTAAAATCTAAAATAATTAACTCAACCTAGTAATCAACTAAAATTAATCAATTTAGCCATCTCTAATTAGATCAATCAAAACATGATAAAAAGGCTATACTAAACAAACCCTTTGGCAAGAAAGAAAAACTCCGTGGATTCTAATTCTCATTCAAAGGTATACACAAACACTTTTGATTCATTAACCATTAAATTTAATTAAAATAAAGCAACTTCTCCCTTGCCCCCATCACCTTCTTCGCTAGTTAGGTTTCTCTTTAACACATGCATTGATTTTATTAGGATTAGTTCAGAAAATGTATAACTTTCCTAGAACCTATAAGGGATAGAGGAAGTATCTCCTAATTTGTGATTTTGTTATTTTGGTAATTTTAATTACTTCTTTCTTGCTGTTTATTTTATGTTTGCTTTATGAATGAAATGAATGGATGGATTGATCATGCATTTTATAAATAGTTCATGCATTTTAAACTGTTTATGAAATCTATTTCAAAGTCACTTCAATATTAATTTTCAAACTAATTTTTGTTAAAATAAACTAAAAACTTAGTCTCTAAATTCTTTTTAATTTCGAGGCTAGTGCAATTTCTTTTAATATAATGATTGGAGTCAATTTGGGTTTTTCCTTAACTTTTAATTAAAATAAAATTAAGATGGCAAATCTATTATATTTTTTCAAAATCAATCAATCTAAGCCTAAGAGTTTTACTATGAGTTTTTTCCTAAATGAGAATTTTAATTCCTTTTAGCGAATCAAACTAATGCTCAGGCGAGGCTTCACAACTGGTGACTCCACTGAGGAATTACTTTCTTTTAAAGACTCTTTGCCTCTAAGCCTAGTTCTAGGAAAATAATGGATATTGAGTAATATTGAGTGGGTAACCCTCCTTGTGTCCATTCGTTGATAGTGAAATCATCCACCCCGTGATGAATCCTTTGATCCTTTCAAAGATGTAACGAGCAATACATACTGTTGGAGCCATGTAAAGCAATATGTATTATAGTTAGGTATATCATTACTATAGTGTGATGGGTATCCTATCCAAGCCACCCTTACCCTCTTATGTAATGAATCTAGAACTTGACCTTAGGTTGTATGTACTATTATCAAAGCCTTGCACATTTTCATATTTATGAAATATTTTTCCCTATGCATATCATGCAAAAAGGCATACATTCATCTCAACTCTAAGTCATACTTTGAACTAAGAAAGAGTTAAACTGTCACCTCTATCCTAAAAAATTTTTGCCCTATAAGCCTTATATCCTAAACACCTTATCCTAACCTTTAACCTTAAAAATCTTACCCTAACCTCTAACCTTAAGCACCTCACCCTAGCCTTTAACCTTAAACACCTTACTGTAACCTTTAACCTAAACACCATCACCCTCGCCTTTATCTTAAATACCATAATCTTAACCTCAAACCTTAAACATTACTCTAAGCATTAAACACTCAAACCTCATATCTCAAGTCTTAAACCTATAAACCTAAATACCCCTCCCAAATGAATACCTCAACCACCTTCAACCTTAAACCTATAACACCATTGCTCTATACCTAACCCTAAAAAGTTGAGTCCCCTTATTCGAGCCTACTACCTAACCATAAAATTCCTTAACCTTCATCTTCATCTAAGAACCTAGAAACCTTAGGTCCTCAGTGCCAAGAACATTGTCTAAAACCTACTCCTTACTCAAAATCAAACCTATTACCCTTAAAGCCCAACACTTTTTGCCCATTACTTTAAAAATAACCAATTACCATCAAGCCTAATATCCATGGCCCATATATCCCAAATCATTACAACTTAAGACCTGTTACCTTCAAGACCAATACCTTTGTCCCGATATGCCCAAAATTTCCAAAACTTGATAGCCTCAAACACTGATTACCCCAAACTATCAAAGCTTAAGACACTATCCTAAAACTAATACCATTGGTCTGACACTACCCTAAAATCAATACCTTTGGCTCGATATGTTATCCTAAACTCAAAAATCATTGGCCCACAACATCATTTTCCCTTAAAATCTCCATCCTTATGCCTTTATCACCTTTCTTGTTCCACACCCGTCACTTATTGATTCTTCCATTTGCTTCAAGGTACCAATGGCTAACCCAACTAATATGGATGCCCTAACCACACTTATGACTAGCTTTCTTAAGAAGTAAGAGGAAAGTCTTTAAGTTATTCTAAAGGCACAACAAGCTCAACTTGAGGAATAATAAAAATCTATCGTCAAATAAGTGAGGTCGATGATTAATTAAGCTAGTCTCAACCAGACTAACTTAGATTCAGCCTTGAATCAAACTAACCTAATCCGAACCAAATTGACACATATCTAAACCAAAATAGGGACGTTTCCTCTTATCTAGACACTATAATAGCCATAGAGAAACTTAAAGCTATAGAGAAAATAATTGAATCCCTGAAGCATTGCAGTAACTTAATTGATTTCGATAGCTTGACCATGTTTCCTGATGCTATGCTTTGTCCTAAATTCAAAATGCCTAAATTGCATAAATTTGACGGGAACACTTACCCCAAGACCCATTTAAAGATATATGTAGGGGCAATAAAATCTTTAGGACTTAATAATGAGCTCCTTGCTCAACTGTTACAACAATCATTAACCAGTGCTGCCATAAGATGGTTTCTTTCACTAGATATGAGCTAAAAGAGAACATGGGATGATATCAGTCATGTCTTTGTGAAGCAATATCATTACAGCATCGAAGTGGATCTCACTACATATTATTTAGAAATCACAAAATAACTTCTAAATGGGCCTTTCTCTATGTTCTTCATAAGATGGAGGGATAAAACTACTCCAACCTACTTTGAGGCCTTGCCCAGGCACTAGTCTGATCAACTAAATGGGATAGAAATGCTCATTTGAGCTAAATTTCATGATAGAACCCTTGGGTTTAGATTGATAAATTTTGAAAATTGGTTTAGAGTTGTCACCTTAATTTTATTTTATTTGAAAAAAAAAAGGAAAAAACCCATTTAGCTCCAATTAATATTTCAAAAGAAAAGATCACTAGCTTTGAAACCAAAAAAGATTTAAGGATTAAGCTTTTAGTCCATTTTAACAAAAAAATAGTTTGGCATTTAATAAAGTTGTGACTTAAAAAATTAATTTCATGAATTATGCATATGCATTTTAATTGATGCATGATCATTGATTCATAAATAAATGAACAGAAAAGAAACTAAAGAAAAGAAACCAAGAATTAAATCAAAATTAGAGTAAAAATCCTAAATTAAGGGATACCTTCTCTAGCTCTTATGGATTATAAAAAAGTCATACATTTCCTAACTAACCTTAAAACAAATAAATAAAAAGAAACCTAACTAAGTGAAAAAGTGATGGGAGAGAAGTTGGTTAGTTTTAGTTGGATCGATGCTTAAACCAAGCATTCCTATGTATTCCTTTAAATAGGAATTAGAACCCAAATAATTCTCCTTTCTTGCGAAGGGGTTTATTTAGCCAAACCACTCTATTATATTTTGATTAATTGATTTATTTGAGTGTTGAGTTGATTTATTGATTTTAATTGATTACTAAGTTAAGTTAAATAGTTCATATTTTAATTAATTATCCTAAGTGAATCAACTAAGAAAAAACAAAGAGCCTTAAAGAGAGGAGAGAATCCCAAAGAGGAAAAATAAAATAAATGAATGGAAAGGAGAAAGGAAAAAAGACTTACCTTGGGATGGAGGAGACTCATCTTGGCCGGTAGTAGACTTACCTCAAATGGCAAGCGGTGCCTTACCTCAATCGAGATTAAGGGAAGCTATCTTGAATGGTAGCTGGAAGCCTTAAACTTATCACTTTGTGGAGCAAGAAGTAAAAGCAAAGCAAAAATAAAAAAAAAAAAAAGAAAAAAGAAAAAAAGAAAACTTTAAATTAGAGAGCTCGTTCCTTTAGGATCAAGTTAAAAATAGTGCTTGCTTTGAGATCAGGGTTGACTAAGCAAGTCTAGTTGTGTCAAAACTGAGTTTAGGCGTCTGAATATATAGTAGAATGGTCTGGGGGTTGGACAGCACAAAAAATGATGTGGGATTCATACATCTGGAGGAAGTAATTACATATGGCCTTTGCAGAACTACAAAAGGCATGTGTGGTCACCAGCGGCAATTGCATAGTGGGATTTTTGAACCATATAAGGCTATGTACCTATGCATAGCTCTAGTGTAATTCTAAATGGACTTTATGCATTTTTATCATGTTTTGCCCCATTTTTGACCTTTTTTAGCCTGTTTCAACTTTTGGAGTTTGCTATACTTCTGCCAACAGTCTTTCAAGGTCAACTAAGTACAGAAGGAGCAAAACTAATGGTTCACATATAAGAAATCCATTTTTTAATGGGGCACCGCCCTACATCCCATAAGCAAGACTATTGTACAGACTATGCATAGCGCACTAAACTTAGTATATGTCAAGCTGCGGCCAGATCATAAGGGTGTAAAATTAAGAGTTCATGGCTATCCCCTCATCAAAATTAACTAATCCATAAAGCAATTATGATGATAGTGAACCCGAACGAAGGAGTTGAAATAAGGAACCAAAGTGATGTCTAGGTCAATGTTTGGAGATGTATGGGTGGGTGACATGGTTGAATATGAGGGGGATGGCAAACAAAATCACAGGGATATTTGAGTGCTTATTTCCAAACATTTATGGATGGAGTTCATAGATGGGAATGGAAAGGAGAACCATAAGGATGTCTAGGTAACCATCTCCTAGAAAATTATGAGTGAAATTTGACTAATATTTTATACAGGTGAAAAATTTGAGCCATATAGATATCTAGACTAAGGGCTAGATATTTATGGGTGAATCGATGGATATGATTAGTGAGGAAAGAAACCAAAGGGATATCTAGGTGATTGTTGCTAGATATTTCTAGGTGAATGATTAAGATAGATTTTGATAAATGAATGAAAATAAGAGCCACAAGGATGCCTAGATGATTATTATTAGACATTTATGGGTGGAGCATCCTAGGGCTATCCTAAGATGATATGATTTTGAAAGAGAAATCTAACCCTATGCTAAATTGATGATCCTAAAGTTATCCTAAGATAATCTGATTTCGAAGAGAAACCTAATTCATATTTAAGGCATGTATCCTAAGGCTATCCTAGGATGGGTCTAATTCTAAAAGAAATATCTAATTCAGATTTAAAGTATACCTCCACCAAGTTAAATAAACTCTAAGTCTATTGTACCTTAATTATAGGCAAGTGTACCTATCATTCAGGTAGTATAACACAAAAAAGGTTGATCCCATAGGAAAAATATATGAGTATTAGCTCAAATGTTAACTATTGTCTAGTAAATCAAATTCCAAGGAAAACTAAAATTAAACTATATTAACTAAATGCAGTAAATAAACAAAATTAATACAAAAGAATCAATGAGCATATTATCTAGATAGATGCTCCCCTTAGATCCTTATGCATTTCATAATTACGGAATCAATCAAATAAAAAAATGAATCAAGTTGGCAATCCTAAAAGTATAATTAAACCTTTCTCAAGTTAATTAATCCCCTTTTTCCTAAACAAATTAAATAGAATATCTTCTTATTCAATGGGTTAGGCAAAGCATTAAGATCAAAGAATTAAGAGCCAAAGGATTTTGTTAACCTATCTCTAGTGTCCCAAGCAATCCCTAATATTCATGAGTGATCAAATCAAATCAAAGGTATCTCTACTCCTTAATAAGAAATCAGATATCAAGTTAATAAGCTATCAATTGTTAATCAGACTTTATCAATATAAATCATGAATATAACTCAACCCTGGGATGATTTAATTAAAAATTCAATCATTCAATCCATACAATCAGAACTAGGGTTCATCCCATATAGATAAAAAGAGTTTAGTTTATGGTAAATTGGAAGAATAATGAACAAGAAAGAAGAGAAAGAAAAATCAAACAATCCATAAATAAGTTCTTAAAAATCTTCACTTCGATCTTGAATCACCCACTTCAAATCCACTCGAATCTTGTTCTTCCCTCTTGATTTTGGTTGTGAACTCTTCCTTTCTTCTCAAAAAGTTCTCCCAAAAAATCCCTGAAAAGTTTAAACTCCCCCCTTTTTCTCTTTGAATCATCTTTTAAAGGTCTAATTTTTTGTCTATATGGTTAGGTACATGCCCATGTACCTGTGCGTGAAGGCGTCTATCTCTTTATGAAAATCAGCTCTTTAACATGGGCTAAACACACCCAGGCACACGAGCATAATGGTTCAACACGCCTTGATACATGCCCTTACTCCTAGGCGTGTTGCCTGCTCTGTCTTTAAGTCCTTGTAAAAAATTTTCCAAATTCATTCCTTAGCTTTGCAATTTGCAAACAAATTGATTCGTGGCTTTCAAATTAGCTAAAACACTCAAAATGCTCTGATAAACCACTTAACAAACAAATTAAACTCAAATTAATGATAAAAAAAAAGTAAGAACAAGGGATAAAATCTAATCAAATATGCACTTATCAAATTCCCCCACACTTAAGCATTTGTTTGTCCTCAAGCAAATTAAATCAAGATAGCAGCTCAAAATCAAATTTCCTTCCTCAACTTCAAAACAAATCATCAAAATGGGCAACAACTCACTCATCACAAAAACTTAAAATCTTCAATCAAATATCAATTCTCAAACATGATAGTCATATCAAGAAATCTTTATATCAAATTCTCAAGTCTAAACTACATAGTTAAAGTTTGGTGCAAATTATTCCATAGCAACAAGAGTCAAAGAAAAGTAGATTTATAAAGATTTTCTCTTAGGTACTTAACCACTTTCTTTGGTTTTTTTTTTTTTTGTTAACTATTAGAGCAAGATCTTGTCTGAATTGTCATACTAGCCTTTTAATGTGAGTGTAAACATTTGTGATGCCAACCCCTGGTTACTCAACTAAAATCATAATTTAAAATGGCTACTAGCACTATTCATAATCTCAACTCTAGGATTTTAATGAGTCAAGAACAGCGAAATAGATTAAAATTTAAAGCTCCTTTGGCTCTTTTACTTAACTTATTTTATTTTCCAAGAAAAGTAATCAAGTTCCTTAGGATATTAGAGATTTCTACCAAGCCTTAAACAAAAGTCACAATGGAATCAAATAAGCACAAAAATTTAACTAAGAATTCAAACTTCAAATTATCAAACCAACTCCCTAACTCGACTACCATATTCAATTTTGATAGATGATTAAATCAATCAAGCAACACATAAGCAAGTTATTGCTATTTAAATGAAAATTTATCCATTAAGAGAGTCAATTCCACTTCATACTACTATCTCAATTCAATTTACTAACTCAAAATGTACACCCTTAAACAATCTCCCCATACTTATTGAACACATTGTCCTCAAGGTATTAGAGATAAAGAAAATAAAAGGAAAAAAGAAAAAGTTATACTGCCTTGAAAATGGTCACATGAAACGAACGTGCTTGAAAATGTAAAGCAGGCCGTGTTTAGCTTTGTGTAAAACAAAAATTCATTTTTTCTTTCTGGACATGCCCATATCCCTGGCAATGTGGCTGAGCATATAGGTTCCTACCTCCATCAAAATTAAAGCCTTTTCTCCCCTTTTCTTGCAAAAACACTTAGCATAAAGATTGAATCACTCAAAAACAAAAATAAGCAAAATTAAAGAAAACTAAAACAATAATGGGTTGCCTCCCATTCACTGCTTCTTCAACGTCGTATTAGCTGGATGGTCATAAGTGATTTCTCATTTCAAAGCTTAGAGATGAAGTATCTTCTTAGCACTTTCCTCTCCTCCAAAATATAGTTTTAATCTTTACCCATTCACTTTAAAATCACCCTTTTTAGGATGAGTAAGTTCCACAGCTCCATAGGGAAAGACTTGTTTCACTACAAATGGTCTTGACCATCTAGATTTCAACTTACCAGGAAAAAGTCTAAGCTGAGAATTGTATAACAAAACCTAATCTCTAACATGAAAATCCTGATTCTTCTTTATACAAGCATCATGCCATTACTTAGTTCTTTCCTTGCTCAGCGGGTCAATAATGGATGGTTTCATTCTTTCACTCTTGGGCATCTTAATATGCTCAAATGCCTTACTCTTCTTCAATGGCTCGGTAGTCTCAAAATAGGCCACATGCTTAATGGTCTCAGATGTCTCAATATCTTTCTGTCCCTGCACAAGACATAACTCTAAAGGATCCTTGTGAACAATTTTAGAAATAAAATGCACAGTCTCAAGATTAGTTACATCATCATAGGCATCCATATCTTTAAGTGTAAGTGGGTGTTGCATAGCATTGGATATTTGCAAAACCATTTATTCATTCCCTACCCTAAGTATTAACTTACCATCATGCACATCAATAACAGCTCTAATAGTAGCTATAAATGGTCTACCAAGGATAAGTGACATATTAACATCCTCATTAATATTCAATATTACAAAATCTATAGGAAACATAAATTCACCAACCTTAACCAACACATCCTCAACTATACCTTTAGGGTAAGTAATAGATCTATTAGCTAATTGAATACTCATGCATGTTGGTTTTAGTTCACCTAGACCTAATTTTTTGAACATTTTATAAGGCATAACATTAATGCTAGCCCCCAAATCAGCCAATACCTTATTAATTTCCAAACTATCTACAAGATAATGGATAGTAAAACTCCGTGGATCCTTAAGTTTGTCAAGTAGCTTCTTTTGAATGATTGCTAAACACTCCTCAGATAGTTGAACCATCAACACCTCCTCAAGTTTCCTTTTATTTGAAAGTAGCTCCTTAAGAAATTTAGCATATTTTGGCTTTTGCGAAAGAGCTTCCACAAAAGGAATATTAATTTGCAATTGTTTAAAGAGTTTGAGAAACTAACTGAATTATTCATCCATTTTGTCCTTCTTCAACTTTGCAGTGGAATGTGCGATTGGAACTCTTTAACCACAGGTTTAGGATCCACTTTCTCTTTCTCACTAACTTCTTCATCCTTTGCACCATCATCCTTAACTGTCAATTTCTCATTTTGCTTCCTAGGAGCCTTTAACTCCTTACTACTCCTTAATGTAATGGCCTTGAGTTGCTCTTTAGGATCAGTTTCAGTATTACTGGGCAAATTACCTTAAGATCTTTCAAATAGTGCTTTTGCAATTTGCCTAACCTGATTCTCTAGATTTTGAATAAAAGCCTATTGATTCCTTAGAGCTATCTTTATGGTTTGAAATCTAGTATCTAAAGCTGTAATGAATTTTCCCAACATTTCTTCTAAATTGCTTTTCTTCTCTTACTGAGGTTGGGATTAGAATCCAAATGGAGGCCTCATATTGGATTGGTTATTCCAAGACAAATTTGGATGATTCCTCTAACTAGGATTGTAGGTGTTGCTATATTGATTAGTCTGCTACCTTGGTGCATTACCTATATAGTCTACTTGCTTGGGCTTTTGGCAAAATTGTTCCCCATCTGGTAGTCTTGACTTTGATGTCCTCCCCCACACCATTCATAATACATGACTTTGATAGGCTTAGCTGGTAAGGCTAAGGTGTCAATCTTTTGGTTTATAACCTTAAGTTGAGCTGCGAAAGCTACCACATGATCCACTTGATGAACACTAACAGTCCTGGTTCTTCCTTAATCTCGTATGGGTTGTCATTGGTAGTTAGTAATTGCCATATCCTCTTTCAAATCCCAGGCTTACTCTGGTGTCTTATTATTAATCGGACCCCTAATAGCTGTATTGATTGTTTACTTACTTGCATAATTCAAACCATTGTAAAAAGTTTGAACTTATAACCAAAGAGGTAAGCAATGATGTGGACACTTTCTCAGCAAATCCTTGAATCTCTCCCAAGTGTCATACAAAGTCTTAGTGTCATTCTGCATAAATGAAGAAATATCATTCCTCAACTCCGCTATCTTGGAAGGAGGGAAATAATTTTCTAGAAACATTTCAGCGAAACCCTCCCAAGTAGTAAAAGTTCTAGCAACAAATGATTTTAACCACTATTTAAGTCGATCCTTTAGAGAAAATAGAAACAACCTCAACCTAATTGCATCATCTAAAACTCATTGATCTTGAATGTGTCATAAATTTCTAGAAAATTTGCTAGATGTGCATTAGGATCTTCATCAAGAAATCCATCAAATTGATAAGATTGCTAAACCATCTGAATGATATTTGGTTTGATCTCAAAATTATTAGCAATAACTGTCGGTCTCCTGATACTAGAATCAGCCCCAATGAGAGCAAGCCTAGCATAATCTGAAATTGTTCTTTGATCTCTATCTCCCATTGCTTCAACTTCTTCTTGCTCCTCAATCTTCTCAACCATAACCAGCTCTCTTTCCTTCAACATCTTGTGTAGAGTTCTCTCTATTTCAAGATCTATCTCCACCATATTGGATGAACTAGTTCTGGTCATATAAGAATTAAGAAACCTGAAATATAGAAGACTAAGAACAATTTTTAAAGACAAAAAAAAAATTAAAAAACTAAATCAATAGTCCTTATTATTTTGCTAATATTATATAAAATTTCCTTGGCAATGGTGCCAAAAAACTTGATGTCAGCTTTATACTTCTATCAGGTTAAATAAACTCTAGGTCTATTGTACCCTAGTTACAAGCAAGCGTACTTATCATTCAGGTAGTATAGCACAAAAGAGGTCAATATCATAGGGAAACTATATAAGTATTAGCTCAAATGTTAACTATTGTCTAGTAAATCAAATTCCAAGGAAAACTAAAATTAAACTATATTAACTAAATGCAGTAAATAAACAAAATCAATGGAAAAGAATCAATGAGTAGAGATAGAAACTCCCCCTAGCTCCTCATGCATTTCATGAATTACAGAATCAATCAAATCAAATAATGAATCAAGTTGGCAATCCTCAAAGTAGAATTAAACCTTTCTCAAAGGAATTAATCCCCTTTTCCCTAAACAAATTAAATAGAATCTCTTCTTATTCAATGGGTTAGGCAAAGCATTAAGATTAAGGAATTAAGAGCCAAAGGATTTTGTAAATCTATCTCTAGTGTCCCAAGAAATCCCTAATATTCATGAGTGATCAAATCAAATCAAGGGTATCTTTACTCCTTAATAAGAAATCAGATATCAAATCAACAAGCTAGCAATTATAAATTAGACTTTATCAATATAAATCATGAATATAACTCAACCCAGGAATGATTTGATTAAAAATCTAATCATTCAATCCATACAATCAGAACTAGGGTTCATTCCATCTAGATAAAAAGAGTTTAGTTCATGGTAAATTGGAAGAATAATGAACAAGAAAGAAGAGAAAGAAAAATAAAACAATCCATAGATAAGTTCTTAAAAATCTTCTCATCGATCTTGAATCACTCACTTCAAATCCACTCGAATCTTGTTCTTCCCTCTTGATTTTGGCTGTGAACTTTTTTTGTCTTCTCAAAAAGTTCTCCCAATTTAAAACTCCCTGAAAACACTAGACACCCCCTCTTTTTCACTTTGAATCATCTTTTAAAGGTATAATTTTTCATCTACACAATTTGGTCCATGCCCATGTACCTAGGCGTATAGGCATCTATCCCTTTACGAAAATCAACTCTTCAACATAGGCTATAACACACCCAGGCACACGAGCAGAATGGTTCAACATGCCTTGATACATGCCCCTGCTCCTGGGCGTGTTGCCTGCTATGTCTTTAAGTCCTTGCTTAAAATTCACCAAATTCATTCCTTAGCTTTGCAATTTGCAGACAAATTGATTCATAGCTTCCAAATCAGTTAAAACACTCAAAATGCTTTGATAAACCTCTTAGCAAACAAATTAAACTCAAATTAATGATAAAACAAAGTAAGAATAAGGGATAAAATCTAATCAAATATGCACTTATCATTGATCATGCAATGACTGGATACCTTGAACTTGTGAAGGGTCAACTTGGTATAAGAGTGTTGATCTTTTGGAAGAAAGATGCCTCTACTTTGGAAGGATGCAGGAAAGTGTCTTAGTCATTTAGTCTTCAATTGATCAGCTAGCTTATGGTCATATTAGTTTTAAGGCTGGTTAGTCAGTGGCTATTAGTATAGCCTAAGAAGAAGCCATTTTAGGAGGTTAAGCTAGGTATGGTTAGAAGATGTTGGGCTGGTTAGTTTGGAAGACTTAGGTAGGTTAGGCTTCAGAGAAGGTTTGGTTTGGGACTAGATAGGAAAGCTCGATTAGGAAGGTCAAGTCTTTGGAGATGATTAATTCAGAAGGTTAGGTTAGGTCTAGTTTTGAGTAAGGTTAGTTTATTGGGCTTGTCCTCAAAGAAGTTCATGCAGGAGGCTTGGTTAGGGTCTAACAATTAGCTTGATTAGGTTATGACCTTTAAGGAGTTCATTTGGAAGGCTCGGTTAGGTTTTTCCTTAGCACTGTGTCAAAGAGATCAAGTTGGGATGCTAGACTTTATAGGAGGCTAAACTGGGTGGCTAAGTTTGGCTTAGAGGAAAGGTCAGGCTAGGAAATCAATTTGAAATTCTTGGTCAGGTTTTGGCCTTAGAGGAGATCATGGGCTTTATAAATGAAGTCTTTTTGGGAGTGGATTTCATGGTGAAAGCTTCTTAGTTTGGGTTTCATGATGAAGGCTTATAGGATTGGGCTTCATAATGAAAGTTTTTAGCTTTAGGCTTCATGATGAGGGCTTCTTAGTTTAGGCTTCATCGTGAAGGTAGTTCGCTGATTCTATAGGCTTACAGGTAAAGGTTTGTCCTTTGAAATGGATGTATAAGACTTCTATGCCCATTGATTTGAGAGGCTAAAACTAAGGATGGTTGGTAGGCCTTGATTCGGTTTATCAAAAGGACTTGGACTTTGGGGATGATATGATTTGCTAAAGAGGCTTGGATGTTTTTTCAAAGAAAGCTAGAATAGGCTTTAACTGGTTCATGCCCTTCTTATAGTGTTAAGGTTGACAGGGTCTCGGAGACATGACTTATTTCTTACTTCACTAAGGAAATTGAGCTTCAAAGATGTTAGTTCTTTAGAACTTTGGTTCTGCCAATGGGGGATGATGAGATTTTACCAAGGAGGCCTGGGTTTGAAAGAATTGTATAACTTTCTAAAGAGGTCATCTACGAACTTGGGTTTTAAGGAATTAAATTAAAATTACAATAAAATTACAAATTAGGGTGATACCTCCTTTAGTCCTTATGGGGTCTAGGAAAGTCACACATTCCTTAACTAATCCTAAAATAAACAATTAAAAAGAAACCTAACTAAGTGAAAAAGGTGATGGGAGAGCATTTGATTAGTTTTACTTGGATTCAATCTTGAACCAAGCATGCATGCATATCCATTTAAATGGGAATCAGAACCCATGTAGTTCTCCCTTCTTACGAAAGGGTTTAGTTAGCCAAACTACTTTATCATGTTTTAATTGATTGATTGATTTAAGTGTCGAGTTGATTAATTGATTTTAATTACCTACCACCTTAAGTTAATTAGTTTAGATTTTAATTAACTACCCTAAGTAAATCAACTAAGAAAAGGCAATGAGTCTTAGAGAGAGAAGAGAATCCCAAGGAGGGAAAATAAAATAAAGGAAAGGAAAGGAGAAAGGTAAAGAGACTTACCTTGGGATGGAGAGACTCATCTCGATCAGCAGTAGACTTGCCTTGGAAGGTAAGAAACTTACCTCGATCGAGATTGAGGGAAGTTACCATGAACGATAGCTGAAAGCCTTGAACTTATCGCTTTGTGGAGCAAGGAACAAAAGTAAAGGAAAATAAAAATAAAAATAAAATAAAAAGAATAAAGCTTTAAACTAGGGAGCTCCTTTATTAGGAATAAGCTAGAAATAGTATTTACTTTGAGACTACGGTTGATAGTGTAAGTCTAGCTTATCAAAACTGAGTTTGGGGGTCTGAATATTTAGTAGGAGGATCTGGTGGTCGGACAACACAAAAAGCAATCTAAAAAAAGTAACCAGACACAGCCTTTGTGGAATCACAAAGGTCATGTCAGTCATTAAGGGCAACCGCATAGAGGGCTTTTGAATCGCACAAGGGTTGTATGGTTTCGCATAGCTCCTATATAGTTCTAAATGGGTCTATTCAATTTTGGCATATTTCGGCCTGTTTCTAACCTTTTTCAGCCTATTTGAGCTTTCAAGACTTCATCGCACTTTTGCCAATGGTTTTTTAGGGTCAACCAAGTACAAGATGAGCAAAACCAAGGGATCACATTAAGGAAATCCACTTTTCAATGGGGCACTGCCCCACACCCCGTAAGCGAGACCATTATACCAATTCTTCATAGTACACTAAACTTAGCAAGTGTCAGGCTACAACCAAATCATGAAGGTGAAAAATTGAGAGTTCACACCTACCAAGCCAACTTATTAACCTAATACCTACCTATCTTTAGAGCTTTTATTGTAATTGCATCAAAGGTTGATGATTATTATGAACCCTCAATTTTGCACCCATATCATCCGATCTTAGCCTAATACTTGCTAAGTTTAGTACGCTAAATAGAGATCCCCAATCATTTCGATGGTATAAAGAGCAATCAGTACTGTTGGACCCACGCAAGGCTCCTTGCCTCACATGTGGTTAGGTATGTCGATGCTCTTGTGGGACGAGGACCCTTAATCAAACTACCCTTTACCCTTATGTATGTAATCACCCTAGTGTTGACCCTAAGTTTCATGTACCGTAATAATGTAGACATTTGTGTATATGCCTATGAAACCTTTTTTGGCATACATCATGACATTCCCATGCATACAGAACATGAGAAACTCAATAAGGTAAACCCTTAAACACCTCAAAGACCCAAACCGATGGTCCGTCGCCCAAAACACAGTAAACTCACACAGCATATTAAACCTGGTGACCAACCATATGGAAAGGAATCCTTTTCTAGATGAACCTTCACATTCATTCCCTTTTTTTTTCTTCAATAATTTTGTATTCTTACCCATTTTTTCTATCTATTTCTAATTTGAAGGTACCAATGGCCAATACATTCAGCTCCTTTGACCAAGATGCAATAAGCACATTTTTCACTAACCTCCTTAAGAAACAAGAGGAGACTTTCCAAGCCGCACTCACTACTGCCTTTAAAACCCAAGCCAAAACTTTCACTAATGTTCTCAACACTCAATCTGCCACCTTTACTAATGCCCTCAACTCCCAATGCCAGTCGATCATCAATGAGGTTAAGAAAATGACCAATGCCACTATTACTCCCCCTCGTACTCATATTAAGCCTACATCTACTCAAGCTGGGACTAGCGATGCCCCTACTTTTACTTCTCCCCTTACCAATCTAATAGATAATGGGAAAGCACCTCAAACTCCAACCTCTCCTGTCATGGACTTAAACTTAACCACTACCTTTCCTATTGTGAATCCTTTTCAAAGTGGAGATTTCTCTACCTTTCCTAAAACTAAGAAATTGTTAGAGAAAATTAAGGCCATGAAGAGAACAATTAAGAACATCAAAAAGCACGAGGACGTGATAGATGTTGACTCCTTGACTATCTTCCCAAATGCACAAGTTCCACTTAAATTCAAAATGCTGGTCATGGACAAGTTTAATGGCACCACATGCCCTAAGACTCACCTCAAGATGTATGTGGGTGCCATAAGACACTTTGGTATGGATAACAAGCTCTTTGCTTAGCTATTCCAATAGTCCTTGACTGGAGCTATTGTTAAGTGGTTACTAGATCTCGACTAGAATCATAAGAAGACTTGGGATGACATAAGCAATGCATTTGTTAGTCAATACCACTATAATATCGAGGTGGATGTCACCCGTTAGGATTTGGAAACCACCAAACAAGGGCAAAGAGAATCCTTCATTGCATTCCTTATAAGGTAGAGGACACAAGCGACTCAAATGGTGAACTGTCCATCTAAAGTAGAGCAATTGACATCATTACCAAAAACCTCCTCCCTTAATACCAAGCTCATTTGTAAACTCAATACCTCCCTAAATTCAAAGATCTCATTGTCACTGCCTCTAAGATCAAGGATTTGATTCACAGGATAAATCAAGGATGAATCCTCTAGGTATCACAAGAACAATAGCTATGCCACCAACTCCACCATTTAAAGAGAGGGGGAGATAAATGTTGTCTCCTATCACTAGCCGATGAAGTTAGAAATAAGAAGGACTTTAGCCCTGAGTTTAAATCTGCTATGTTGTTGAAAAATATGTCAATTGATCCCATAGCCTATAATCCAAGCCAACTTAAGAGTTCCTACCTTAAAGAGCCAGTGCTCAAGTATATTCAATGCTTTTTGGCTTATAATTTTTTTGGTAGACAAAAATAGTGTTGGTACTTTTAGTAAGGTGGAATTTTATTTCATTTGGTGCATGATGAATAATGTGAAAGCTAATTTAGGATTTTGGTTGGCAACTCAATTCTAATCCATTGTCTCAAAAAATAGACCATTGATTCTGGGCTCTTACATAACTCAATTGGCTATTAACTGGGTTTGCTTAATATTGAGAATACTGATATGCATATAGTTTATGCAATGGAACCACTAGATATGGCATGTTTAGAAAGGATGGGAGTGGTTACTAAGAATCGAGGTGCTTTTTGCTTTCAATCTCCATGTCCTACTGTGTTACCCAGGATGCATCACCACAAGCATTACCGACAAGCACACAGTGAAGATGAATTGAGCATGAGTGATATTTATGATGTTCCTTCAGCATCACATGTACCCCCATCTGATTATTATGGTACACGATTGCAATGATTGAAGCATAAAATCTTCAAAATGGAGCAGAATTTTACGGCCTATTTTGCATTTGTGGGGTTTAAACCTCTATTCCCTCCTATACCATAGTTGTCCGTGCGTCGAAAGCTCACCATTCAGGGAATTTTTTTTATTGTTATTTCATATCTACTATTTTGTTTAGGTGAGCTTCTTTTTGATATATTGGGGACAATGTTTATATTAAGTGTGAGGATGGGGTTAACATTAGCATATTTCAGTCTTTGCTTTTTAAGCTTCCCTTTTGAAATTTCTGCTCTTTGGATAATTGTTTTGTGATGATCTAGAGTTATCATGAATTATGTGCTTTGGTTGAAAAGACAAGATAGGGATGCAAGCATGAATAGTTGAATCAAAAAAAATTTTTTAGTCTCTCATTGTTTTGATGATCAATTTGAAAGAAAAATGTGCAAGATTCAATACATATTGAACCTAGATATGAGCTTTTGGGCCTATGAGCATTTCATCTATCTTACTCTCCTTTTTTTTTTTTGTTGAGTGAATTATCAAACATAATTTGTTGTTCTATAACTTGCTTTGTTATACATGTTGAGACCACACTTAATGAGTTCATGAATTGGAATGAAAAGGGATATCTAGGAATAACCACTTTTGAATTCATAAATGCCTACCCTTATTAAATTTTCCCTTAGAAAAACCAAGCCTCTTCCCTTTCTTTGTTTAACCACATTAATTTTACCCTAAGCCTTTTCATTATATCTTTACCCTTAAGATCAAAAGCATTAATTGAGATAAGTGGCATGAAAATTATAACATTCTTGTGAGTTTTGAAAAATTTTAGAAATTAACTAGAGCAATAAGCCAATCATATTGTCTAAAAAATAAAAAAATATAAATAAATAAAAAATTGAAGAAACAATGTGTGTGTGCTCACCTTGATTGCTCTAGTTATTATGATATTTGACTATAAGAATGTTTGATGTTCTCATTGGGCTAATTCTTAATGGCAGAGATGTGATATATTACCAAGCTTATGGTAAAAACATTTTTTGTTTTGACTTGAGAGTTTAATGATACCGTAAACATTTTGAGTGTATAGAGTGAAATTAGTGAGAGGGTATCTAAATCTTGTTGCATTTTGATTTTAAGGAGATTGTTAAATCAATGATTGCTTATCTTTGTTTTTAAAAAGTTTATGCTATGAAATGCTTGTTTCTCTTGATTGTTGATTTGACTTGGGTTCAAAAGGTGTGATGATTTTGGATTGTTCAAAGATATGTTGAAGAAGGGGAGGGAATGAATACTGGAAGGATATTTAAGTTTAGACTATTGTATGCTTGAGGACAAGCATCATCTTAAGTGTGGGGGAATTTGATAAGCGTATAAAATGTGTATATTAATTGTAGTCATTCCCATATATTTTAGTATAAATTGTGCTTAATTTCTAAATTTTATTTAAGTTCTATGTTCAAAAAGTTAAATTTGACATCTCAGGTAAGTTAGCTTGAAATTGAAGGCCTAAAAGTTAATTTGCAAGAATTTCAAATTATGGAGAAATTTAAAGAAGAGTTTGTGGTCAAATAGAAGACTTACAAAGTTAAGGCGTCTCACACCTTACCAATACCTGGTTCTGACGATTTTATTCAAGGAAGGAGCAAGATTTTAAGCCGAGTTACCTCAAGAA